>NW_020716910.1:18358-44836 GCF_900518725.1 Notechis scutatus | reverse complement strand
TAAGATCTTGTTGGAGGAGATGCCTTAAGGATTTGAAGACTGAAATTTATTGCAATAAGGCTTTAAAATACAGATTTGCTTTTTCTTTTTTTGATTGATATTACCCCAGGAAGAGAAAGTGAGAACTTTGTTTTGGCTTGGACTGATTGATGACTTTGGGATTTTGGGACTGTTCTAACTTTTGAAACATCTTGGTTGTTGTAAGAAGAAAGAGGAAAAAAAGAAAAGAAAAGATTTATAATGGCTTTTTCTGTTGAGGAACTGAGAAAAGAATATGAACAAACAAAAAAAGATGGCAAGGATGCTGTAAAAGAAGCTTTTCTCTTTTTAGAAATGGCGCTTGCTATCTATCAACAAACACAACAACAGATGGAGGCAGAAGAAGAAGAAGAAGAAGAAGAAGAAGAAGAAGAAGGAGGGGGGGGGGGGGGAGGAGGAGGAGGAGGAGGGGGGGGGGGAGGAGGAGGAGGAGGAGGAGGAGGAGGAGGAGGAGGAGCCATCTTTAATGAATCTCAAAATTTAATTAAGAAAGAAAGGAGAAAGAGAGGAAGGAAAATGAAGGACTTAAGATTTAAAAAAACACCCAAGAAAGAGAAAAATAAGATGCAAAATCAATATAATGTTAGAAAACAAAAGAAAAAAGGAACACAACAGAGAAGGGAAGCTAACAAGGCAGAGGCTAGGAGAAGGGGGGGGGGTAGAAAGGCCTGGTGGGAGAAGAAAGAAAGGGAAAAGGTGGAGAAAAGCCACAAAGCTTTGAAACCAGATGGGGAAAGAATTTTTAGGGACAAAGGGTAATGTATAATTTGTTTAAAAAAGATTCTGCAAGGTACATAAGATGGTACTGTAGTATTTGTATTAGAAATAGAAAATTAGAATGGTTTAAGAGTTAATAAGAGATTAAAATATTGAAATGTTTAGTAATGTATTTAATCATTTTGGATTTATTATTTTTCTTTTTAAAAATTAGTAGATAGAATGTACCAAGCAGAATCAGATTGGGTATTAGGTGTTATTTTAAATGTTAATTTAGGGGGATGATAGAAAGGCATCATACTCTGATTAGTGATTTCAGGAGAGATTCTTTTTCCTTTTTACTATAGGGAATGAGACAAATGGATAATAAAGAATGGACAAAAGATACAAATATAATGACTTAAATTAAAATGAATTAAATAAGATAGAATTAAGAAGAGTGAAATGTGTGGAGAAGCTAATATAGAAGATATAGAATGGTAAATAAAATAGGTAATGGCATGTAAGATGAGCATGAATATAATTGAAGTCCATGTAGAGAGAGGTTTCTGGGGCCAAGTTACTTTCCTAAAAGATCTCTTATATTTTTGTGTTTTGTGTGTTTATGTATGTGGGAGAATTAATAAAACCTTGCAGGAATATAGAATGAGAATAATGGTAACCAAGTCAGAGAGAAATAGATGATAATTATAAATTGGATAAATATAGAGAAAAATAATAATAGTGAAATTGAATAAGAGTAAAGAGAAATAAAGAGAAATTGGATAAGAGATATTTGTATGCTCATATGGAAATGGTCTAAAATAGAATTATATTGTATAAAATAATGTTTTATTTGACTTGTAAAATTTATAATGGAAAGAGGTTTATGTATGGTGGTTTGTTTGTCTTTAAAATTAATAAAATTTGTTTAAAAAAAAAGAATTGATTCAATTGAGAAAGCTGAATCATTTTATACATAATTTTTAGAGGGAAAGAGGAAGAGGCAGAAAAAGAAATTTCACTAATTGAATTCCAAGAGGACTGCCAAATGACGACTTAAAAAGAAGAAGGTGCAGTAGGTGGAAAGGAGGAAGCCAAAGAAAGTCAACCAAGATCTACGAGAGCTGTTAAACCTAACTACAAAATATAACCATGGAAGAGAAAAAATTGATTACAATTAATATAAATGGACTTAACTCAGCCGTTAAAAGAAGGAAAACCTTCCATAAATTAGAGAAATTAAAATTTGATATAATCTGCTTACAAGAAGTACATATTAAAAAGCAATATGAACAATTGTTGAAACAGCCAAAATTAGGGAAAATATTTACTTCTTTGATACAATGCAAGAAAAGAGGAGTGGTTTTATACATTAAAGATATTATCCCAGCGAAATTGATTTACACTGACGACGACGGAAGAATACTAATGGTGGAAATAATGGACAATAATATAAAAACACTCCTGATTGTAATCTATGCCCCAAATGACAATCAAGAAGAATTTTATAAAAAATTACATATGAAAATAATTGAACTGGACTATGCTAATGTAGTTATGATGGGAGATTTTAATGGAATTGTAGACAATAAACTGGACTATACAGCACAGAAAACAATAAAGCGAAACAGAAAGACCCTCCCTAAATCTTTTTTTAAAATGGTAGATGAAATAAACTTAAAAGATACATGGAGAGAAAGAAATGCTAAAATCAAACAATACACCTTCTACTCAAATAGACATTTATCATGGTCCAGAATAGATATGATATGGATGTCAACAGAATTGTTAACTAATATTCAAGAAATAAATATTGAAACAAGTACTTGGGCAGATCACAATCCAATGACAATTAAATGGAAAGGACAAAGAAGAAGATCTAGATGGATGTTAAATAATACTATTTTAAAGGGAAAAGTCTTCACACAGTGGATGGAGAAAGAACTGGCTTTTTTCTTTAGAGAAAACAAAAAAGAAGATACATCAATCCAGAATGTATGGGATCCAATGAAGGCATATGCCAGAGGCTTGATAATAGACTATACAAGGAAAAGAAATACCATGAAAAGATTAGCCTCTAAGGCATTAGAGGATGAGTAAAAAGGATTTGAAAAAGAGTTACAGAAAATGCCACAGAAAAAGGACATTAAGTTAAAAATGGATATAACCAAACATAAAATGGGTCTAATAGAAAAAGAAGAACTAGCACAGAAAATTAGAGGTGCTAAACAGAACTACTTTGAAGATGCAAATAAACTAGGTAGATGGTTATCATATAAATTGAGAAAGGAGAAAGAATCAAGGAGAATATTGCAATTAATAGACGACCAAGGTCAAGTTTGCTATGGTAGTAAAGAGAAGAAGGAAATCATACAAGACTATTATGGGAAACTATACACACAAGAGAATATTGATGAGGAAAGAGTTAAACAGTATTTACAGAATGCTAATCTACCCCAGATACCTAAAGAGATTGAAACAATGTTAGAAAGCAATATAACGATGATGGAGTTAACTGAAGCACTCAAGAAGCAAAATAATGGAAAGGCACCAGGCCCAGATGGACTTCCGGCAGAATTTTACAAAACATTACAAGAATCGTTGAATCTTCCATTGCTAGAAGTTATGAATGAAGTTATGTTAAAGAAGAGAATACCTAAATCATGGTCAGAAGCTTATATTACACTTATTCCAAAAGAGGAGGCCGATCCATTACAAATCAAGAACTATAAACCTATTTCCTTACTAAACGCAGATTATAACATTTTTGCTTCAATATTAGCAGAAAGACTTAAAAAATACTTAAACAATTTTATCCATCCTGATCAAAATGGATTTCTGCCAAAGAGACAAATTAAAGACAATATGAGAGTAATCTTGGACACTTTGGAATACTATGAGGCACATCCTGAAAAACAAATGGCTTTCAGGACTGAAGCTTTTCAGTGCAGACTCAGGTAGCCGATTGCAGATAGGTCTCTAAATTAATCTGTGATTCTGTGATTAACTCAATCTGCCTGCCTGCTTTGCCTGCTTTGGGGTAAAAGTTACTCTTTTAAAATAAAAAATTCAATATTTATAGACATGGTGTGTTGCGAGTTAATTTTGTGAGTTTGCTTGCTAGCAAATTTTATGAGTTTGCTTGCAAGCAAATTTTATGTGACAGACTCAGATAGCCGATTGCAGATAGACAGATATCTAAGTGAATCTGTGATTTTGTGACCAACTCAATCTGCCTACCTGCTTTGCCTGCTTTGGGGTAAAAGTTGCTCTTTTTAAAAAAATAAAAAATTCAATATTTACAAACATGGTGTGTTATGAGTTAATTTTGTGAGTTTGCTTGCAAGCAAATTTTATGTGACAGACTCAGATAGCCGATAGCAGATAAATAGGGCTCTAAGTGAACCTGCCTGCCTGCTTTGAGTGCTTTTGGGTAAAAGTTTTTTTTTAATAAAAAAAAATCAATATTTACATAAATATTTATAATATTTACATACAAGCCCACCCAGTCACTTGACCACCAAGTCATGCCCAGCCAGCAAGCCATGCCCACTCAGTCACATGACCACCAAGCCACATCCACAAATTAGGTCACACCCACAGAACCGGTTATTAAGAAATTTGAATCCCAGCCCTGGTATCTTCCCAATAGGGACCAAGCTTACTGCCTCAGAAAATCCAATAATTGGAAGCAGCAAGCCTAATTACCTCAAAAGGACAAGTTTTATTTATTTATTTTTTATTTATTTATTTATTTTTATTGGTCAATTGCTTACAAGATAATAGATATAAGTAAAAACATAGTTATGAATACATGGATACATATAAGAAAAAAATATATATAAAAGAAACAATAGGACAGGGACGGTAGGCCCGTTGGTGCGCTTATGCAGATCTCTTAGGAAAGGGGTGAAGTCAGTAGACAGTCTAGGGTTAAAGTTTTTGGGGTTTGGGGAAAAAACCACAGAGTCAGGTAGAGTATTCCAGATACTGACCACTCTGTTGCTGAAGTCGTATTTCCTGCAATCAAGTTTGGTGCGATTAACCTTGAGTTTGTATCTATTGTTTGCTCTAATGTTGTTATGGTTGAAGCTGAAGTATTCATTGACAATTAGGACATTGCAATGTATGATTTTATATACTATACTTATATCGGACTGAAGGCGGCGTAGTTCTAGGTTTTCTAGGTCTAGAATTTCGAGTCTAGTGGCATAAGGTATTCTGCAACAAGTAGAGGAGTGGAGAGCTCTTCTTGTGAAATATTTCTGGACTTTCTCAACTGTGTTAATATCAGATACGTAATATGGGTTCCAGACTGATGAGCTGTATTCGAATATTGGGCTAGCAAATGTTTTGTATGCTCTAGTTATTAGTGTAATATTACCAGAGAAAAAGCTACATAAAATTAGGTTAACAACTCTTAATGCTTTTTTGGCTATGTAGTTACAGTGGGCTCTAGCACTTAGGTCATTTGAGATGAGTACTCCAAGATCCTTGACAGAGTTTGGATCATCAACGAAGTCTTGACTATTCAGCCTGTATTTTATTTTTTGATATATATTTTTTGCCAATATGTAGGACAGAGCATTTAGTTGTTGAGATTTGAAGTTGCCATTTGTTTGATTCTAATACATTCTGATATAAAGTCAAGGTCTTTTTGAAGGGTAGCAGTATTGTCTGTGGTGTTGAATAGCTTTACATCATCAGTGAAGAGAATGCAGTTGCTCTTGATATGATCACAGAGGTCATTTATGTAGAGTATGAAGAGAGTTGGTCCTAGAACACTGCCTTGGGGGACACCACTGTTGACAGGTATAGAATTTGATAGCACGCTCCCAATTTTGACCATTGGTTGTCAGTTTGACAGGAATGCTTCTATCCAGTAATGCAGGTGTCCAGAGATACCATAAGATTTTAGTTTTAGGAGTAGTTTGTCGTGTACCACTGAATCAAAGGCTTTACAGAACTCTATGTAGATTGCGTCTATTACTTTGCCCTGATTGAGTTGTGTAGTCCATATGTTTTTGCAGTGTAAGAGTTGCAGATTACATGATAGTTTTTTCCTAAAACCAAATTGTTTACTAGAGAGTAGGCTGTTTGTTTCTAAGTGGAGGATGATGGATTGGTTAATAATTGATTCCATGACTTTACAGGTGACGCAGCATAAAGAGATTGGTCTGTAATTTTCAACTAGGCTGGGGTCTCCCTTTTTGAAGATGGGGATGACCATGGTTTGTGACCATAGTTTTGGCAAGGAGCTGGTCCTGAAAGATTTTTCAAAGATTATGCTTAGAGGTTCAGCTATGGCAGTGGGTAGCTTTTTAAAGAAGTAGGCACATATTCCATCCAGTCCAATAGATACAGATGGTTTTAGATTGCGCAGTGCTTTTTCAACAATGAAAAATCGATATGTTTTAGATCATTGTAGTTGTCTGTGGTTTGACTAGGAATGATCCATTGCTGTTTACAAATACTGAGCCAAAGAATGTGTTAAAGAGGGTTGGCTTTAATGGTGTCATCATTGCAGTCTTTACCATTAGGTCCTTTTAGGGGTGGGATGGATCTTGAGTTTTTTAGTATGTTGTTTACAAAGTTGTAGAAAGCGAGGATGGAATTGGTGCGTAGAAGGTTTTCCTCTTGTTTAATGTGATAATTGGTGCATTCAGTTTTTATCTGGTGGCATAAATTTTTGTATCAGCTTTTGAAGTTGGCAACGTGACCAGATTTGTTTTTCCACCAAAGTGATTTCTTTTTGGATTGAAGCTTCCTTATTGTTATGGGTAATTTATTTATTTTTTGGTTTTGGGAGTTGTTAATGGTACATATAGTTTGATGACTCTTTTGATTTCAAGTAAAAATATGTTGTAATGGTCTTCTACAGTATTGCATCCAGAGAATAGAAATTGCCAATCAAGGGATGAGAGATCATTGTTTATAAGATCATAGTTGCCTTTTTTGAAGTTATAATTGGGGATTTTGTCATTGAGATGATTTTTGTGTGGACGTATGTTGAGACAAAAGTCTTTCATGTTGTGGTCACTGTTCTTTAATTTGTATTCCGTAAATTGAATTCAAACTATTGCAGAAGATGAGATTGAGGCAGTTGTTAAGTCTAGTGTTGTTGGTTACTAGTTGTTCTAGTCCCAGATTTGTTACTGCATTGTAGAAGGTTACATGTGTGGGTTCAGTTGTACATTCGTTAAGGGTCCAGTTAATATGAGGTAGATTGAAGTCACCAAGAAAGATAAAGGCATGTGGGCAGGATGCTGCCCATGTTAGTAGTGTATTTAGCTTGTTTGCATGTTCGATGTCATAATCAAGGGCTCTGTAACATAGTGAGAACCGAAATGTGATATTTAAGGACAGTTCACAGACGATGGTCTCAGGAATAGCAAGCTCCTGGGTAACTTGGATGTTTTTTAGATGTAGGGACTTTTTATAGAAGATAGCAACACCACCTCCTCTATGGATTTCACGATCTGGTCGGTAAGCGTGATAGTCTCTTACTGTGGTAATGGAGTCAGGGAGAGATGCCTTGATCCATGTTTCACAGAAAAATATAATGTCAAATTTAGCCGTATTTAGTAAGAGGAGAAATTCAGGTATTTTATTTACAAGGCTTCCTGCATTGAGTAGCTTGCATTTAAGGCCAGTTGTTGTTGGAATAGAGGTAGTTAGGGGCGTGTATGCCTAGTTTTGAGTGAGTAGAGGTTTTCCAAAAAAAAGCAACTGGAAAAGTAAGTGATCCCTTATAGTCCATTTCTGAAAACATCTAACTGAGTAAGAAGTTATGAATTTGTTCCACAAAATTTATAGTAGACTATATCTTCACTTGCTCCTAACCACAGCAAAAACATGTCCTGGCAATTTTCTACAATATTCTCATCATATTATTTTCATCTTCTGTCCAATTATGAATGAGTCAGGCTTGAGTTGTCCTCAGTTTAATAAATGCAATATAAAATTATATTGCATTAATGCTGGAAATGAAGCCTAGTGATTAGTAATGGTTGAGTAGTGGTTAAAGAAACAGTTATTGGTCTTCCAGCACTTGTGCCTTCTTTTTCAATACTTTGCCAGTCTCATCTATAACTGCTTTGCTATCTTTTCCTAAAGAGTTGGGCAAGCACTGTTATATAAATTCTCTATCAAAACTGCAGAAGACAGGACTGGTCAGGTATGATCCTAATGCAAGCCCATCATGGGATATATAATGTTTCCTCCCTAAAATTATCTCCTGGACAGACCAAAGGACAATCACAAACTGGCCATCTGTTCTCTATATGCATAAAGAAAATGAAAGAAAATGTAATCCTAACTAAAATATTCTTTTTTAAAAAATATTTAGCTTTGGTTATAATAGAATGTGTTGTTGTAGGAGCCAATAGATGATCAATAAGGTCCTGCAACTCCATGCTTGTTGCAGGGTCATAATTAGTGGGCACTTTCCCCAATTGCTGGTCATATATAGAAGAAGTAGGACAGAAAAGATGGAAAACATAACCAATCATTTTGCCCATCACAGACTGTGTACCCATAATCAAGACAATACATTCAGCATTGAGCCAAAACAGAGGCAATCAAAACAAGATAGTCACTGGCACTACAAACAGCAATATATTTGCCAATCCAAGGATGGAAAGTACTTCAATTTAATAGCAGGAAAGATGCGTTTTGCTAGACAGATTAGAGGTTGCTGTGTAGTTCTTTCCTGATCCCTTCCATCTCTGTCTCAAAAGAGATGCAAAGGAAATATTTCAAAATGATGGAATCATTTAGCTCTGATGCTAAGGAGTTCTACTCCCCGTCCCCACCTGAAAAGAAATCTGTTACAAATGCAAAACACAAGAAGTGGAGAGGAGTTTCAATTTCAGTTTTAGTTTCACAGCAGCAAGCAGCTTTAGACCAGAACAGTTGAGCTAAGCCATGCCCAGGCTCCTTGCTGTCTCCTTCTTGCTCATACAGCAAGTGTTTCAATTTCCATGTTTCAGTTTCCAAACAGCCCTCAACTCTCACACACTGACAGATGAATATTGATGGATGCTGCTAGGCAGAGGCACAATTCCCCCCCCCTTATTTTCCTCCCCAAAAACTAAGCCCAATCACATAGTTTCATAGCGAAGTACAGGTATAGAGCTAGTTGTATTAATAAACTCAAAAGATGCTATCATTGCTGCAAGCTTAATATTTTCTATTAAAAACTGAAGTAATTAAATCTGCACTGTATTAATATTCTTCCTTGATTGCCCCTAGACTTTTTTTTAATTGAATCACAGATCAAATCAAATTGACTTAGTCTTTGAACTGCAAACTGGCATCATGCTTTCTTTGAATTTCAGATCTTTGATAAAAATACAATTAGGGCTGATTTGCACAGGCCTACTAATAATCCTTATTTGATTCAATGGGAGCAAGCTTCTTTCACTCCTCCAGTTAATATATTTATAAATTAATCTATTAAGTACAATGTAGCATTAATAAAAATGTAGAAGTACTAATGCTTTGAATCAATATGGTGTGACAGCAAGATCATTATAGCTGTTCTTGTTCATATCCAACCATGCTAATAATATAAAGGTATTTATTTTTTAACATTTGTTTATCAAATGTATGTAAAACTGCCTTCTACTGCTGTCACACCATATTTAAAAAAGCAGCACAGAATAATAAAAATAAAAAATATATTTGTTCAGAAAAGAAAAAGGATCCTAACCAACAATCCTGTAAGAAGCTTGCCAAGGCCTGTGGTAAAACCATATTTTAATATACCTTTTGAATGAAAGCAGGGAGGAGCCAAGGATCTCTGAGGAGATGCTATGACTCAAAAGGCTCACTTTCTAGATCCCATTATATTACATTGTTTAAGAGCATCCCAACTCTGCTCAATTGCATGGAATTTGTAGACATTGCTGGAGAAAGACAATCACTCAGGGAGCTAGGGCTATGTTATGAAGGGCTTTATAAACAGTAAAGTATTTGACTCTGGGAAAGCATTTGCTTTCAGGGGCAGCCTGGAAACTTCACAGAGCATGTCCCTGGATTTATGCTGTACTGGCGGACTGGAGGAAATCAAATACTTCCCATGGACCAACAGGCCTGGTGAGTGGCAGGTCGCTGATCAGTATCAACTGAAGGTGGAGGCCATGTTGGTTCGAAGGACTTCAGAAGAACATGGTGTGGTGTCAGCCACTTAAACAGCATGCGCACAGCGGTGTAGAAAGCAAAGAGAAGACTAACTACACTATAAATTTTCTGGGAAAATCATGATAATGGCAGCCAAATCTAATTAAAATGGCCCTGGATATGGCAGCCTCTTAAATAGGGCAAGGGTGCTAAGAATCTCTTGGTCTGCTAAAAGCATGATAAACTCAAAACTATGAATTGGAACACGGAGAAGCTTATATGAATCTGGGAAAACACACAATACTATTCAAGAAATGTTCAAATACAATATCTCTAGACTGGGGGTGAGTGAAATGCGTTGGTCTGAAAATGGAATGTGTAGAATAGGATACTATCTGGTGAAAATAGTAAACATTATAGAAACGGAGTAGCTATAATTGTAAACAATCTTGTAAATAAATGCACTAAGTCCTTTATTCTTGTATCCAATAGAGTGACGATGATCCAAATAAATAGTACTCTAATAAATATGAATGTTATACAAGTTTACGCTCCCACGGCCGACAGTGATGAGGAGGATTTAGAGAAGTTTTATAAAGATATAAGCAGTGTATTGAAAACCCTAAAAAGTAATGATATCACAATACTCATGGGGGACTTCAATACCAAAGTGGAGAAGGAATTGATACGCCTGCAAAGTTTGGCTTAGGAATCAGAAATGGTAGAGGTGACAGGTTTGTAGACTTCTGCAAGGAACGTAAGCAATGTATGATGTATCTTCAAGCTGCCAAAAAGATACCTCTACACTTGGAAATTACTGGCAAATGCACGAAATAATATGATAAGGAACCAAATTGACTATTTTACAATTAACAAAAAGGGACTTCATTATTAAACATGGAGATAAGATAAAAGAACTAGAAATTCATTTAAGAGAAACTAATAATAATGAATAATGAAGATGTAGAAGTGAATTTAAAAATGCAATAGTAGAGACAACAAACTCCAAACAGAGGTACCACAAGAAACAACACTGGATGACGGATGAAATTCTTCATCTTCAAAATAAAAAAAATACAATTTCAGAAAACAATTAGAAGAAAAATTCGACTGGCAAAAAAAGTGGTTTGCAAAGAGATGCAAAGAAATAGAAGAGAAAAAATGTATCCATAATAATTTCAACTTACAAAAAAAGTGAAAGAAGCAGCAGGCCTCTATAAAAAGAAAACCAACAACTTAGGTGACAAGGAGTGGAAAATTATCTTAGATGAGGATGAAAAACTAATAAGATGGAAATAATATATTGAAGAACTTTTTGAGGAACCTAGGGATGATGTTGACATGGGAAGCATAACAACTGGACCAAACATCATTATGGAGGAGGTTGAACATGCAATAAAAATAGTGAAAACAAGAAAAGCCACAGGTCCTGATGATATTCCAGTAGAAATTTTTAAATTGTTGGAAGACAATGGGAAGAAATTTTTACTGCAGCTCTTCAATTGAACATATGAAACAGAAAAGACACTAAACGATTGGCTAAAATCAACTTTTGTGACAACCCCCGAAAAATAAATGCAATTTGGGACAACATATTTAATATAAAACAAAAACAAATTTTACAAGAAATGACCTCTGTCACTAACACAACGCTTAAAACTGGAAAGAAGACTTCTTTCAAACAACTCCGATGCCATCACCCTCAGTGATGGCACAAAAGACAATTGAAGAAACTCTATCTGGAGAAAAACAACCTACCATCACGAATGCCAATATCCAATCGACCCTTCTTACTTTACAAGAGTCCATGCTGAAGCTTCAGGAAATAATGGTGAAAAATCATACCGAAACAAGAGCTCATACAAATGAACTAAAAGAAGAGATGGGAAACTTAAAGGCAGAAATGAAATTAGACATCTTAAAGTTGGATCAAAAAAATGAAACAATACAGCAAGCACTAGAAAGGAATGAATTAACAATAAAGGAGGTTGAGAAAAGGACGGAACAAATGGAAAAGAAGCTGGAAATGGTTGGTGAGCAATTAAGAAATGTGAGTAAAGAAATGGATGACTCCTTGGTATATCTGGAAATGGACAAGGCTGCAGCGTAGCTGAGATTCCAAAATATAATGGAATCTAAAGAAGAGGATTTAGAACAAGTGATGGCAGGAATATTAGCAGACCTATTGGAAAAAGATAAGGACGATATTCTGAAAGAGTTAGATGACGTATATAGAGTGAGCACAAATTACGCAACACGACATAAACATCCAAAAGAGGTCCACATGAGATTTGCCAGAAGGAAAGTTTGAGATATTATATACAAAATTTCTAGAGAAGAAACAATGACATATAAAGGAAAAGAAATCTTGGTGCTTAAACAAATCCCAAGAAGAGTGAGAGAGCAGAGGCAAGATTATAAATTTTTGGTGAACCAATTAAACCAAAAAGGTATCATATTCAGATGGCTAATCCCAGAGGGAATGCTAATCACTTGGGAAGAAAGAAAAATTAAAGTAGACTCCATGGAAAAAGCCCAAGAATTCTATGAATGATTGATAGGCCATGAAGAATCGAGTAGTAGAGATGAATTAGAAATGAATTCGCAAGATGACCAAGACTATCAAAAAAACAGAGATGGGAATCATAGGAATTCAAAAAACAAACGTCAAGAGAGAGAAGAACCGAAGATGCACAATCAGCCACAAAGAGAGACAGGAGTAACTACAAGACAAAGAGCAAGAGTCAATTAGGTGATGGACGAAGAAAAGAAAATACTATCAATTAACATAAATGGCCTAAACTCTAGGATAAAAAGGGAAAGAATATTAACCAAATTAATTAAACAAAATGCAGATATAATATGTTTACAGGAAACTCATATAAGGAAGGACGAAGAAAAATATCTAGACTGCCCCAAGCTAGGGAATTTGTATATGTCGCCAGCAGATTTTAGGAAAAAGAAAAAGAAAGGGATAGCAGTATATGTGAAAGACAATATGAAAGCAGAGCCAATTTGGATAGACCCCAGTGGTGTTACAAATTTGGATTAAATCAATCCCAATTCTACTAGTGGTAATTTATGCCCCTAATGATAACCAAAAGGATTTTTTAAAACAATTACATGGGAAAGTAGTGGAATTAGATAAAAGGAATATTTGTATCTTGGGGGATTTCAATGCTACTGTGGACAGATCACAGTAGTGGGGGGGGGGGAAGAAAAAAAAAAGAGGACTACCGAAAACATGTGAAGAAATGATGATTGAACTAAATTTGATAGACATATGGAGGAAATTGAACCCTGAGAAAAAGCAATTTACATTTTATTCCAATCCTCACGAATCATGGACACGAATCGATATGGTGTGGATGAATGGTGAGTTAGTAAATGAATTAAAAGAGATCGAAATTTTACCAAACAAATGGGCAGATCACAATCCGATTCAGATAGTGTGGAAAGGTAGGAAGAAACCAAGGAAAAGGTGGACCCTAAATACACAGCTAATTAAAGAGAAAGAAATTATGAATAGACTTGACGAGGAATTAGGTTATTTTTTAAAAGAAAATAATAATGAGGCAACTATGAAACAGAATATTTGGGATACAATGAAGGCAATAATAAGAGGCACAATGATATCATACACTGCTAAAAGAAATAAAGAAAAATATGCCCAACAAAATAAATTAGAACAAAGAATCAAAGAATTAGAAATTCAGCTGCAAAACACCCCAAAAGATTGTAAATGAAAAAACAGATGATAATAACTAAACATAAATTACATTTAATTGAACAAGAAGGAATGGTTTCAAAGTTGAATACAGCCAGACAGATATTTTTTGAACAGGCCAATAAACCAGGAAGGTGGTTGGCCTACAAACTTAAAAAAGAAAAACAAAAAAGATTGATTACCAATTAATAGATGAGAACGGGGATGCCCAACAAGGGATAGAACAGAAAAAAGAAGTTGCATGTAAATTTTTTGAAGATCTTTACAAAAAGAAGGAGGTAAATGAGGACATGGTAAGAAACTATTTGGGTATTACTAAAGATAAAATAATCAAGGAGGAGATGAAGGAAATGTTAACTAGAGACATTATGTGGCCCGAGTTAAAAACAGCAATAGAAAACCAAAAGAACAATAAAACCCCAGGACCCAATGGGATACCAGGGGAACTTTATAAGAAAATAGGAGAACAAATAGGACCTCTCATGGTGGAAGTATATAATGAGGTCCTACTAGCAGCAAGAATGCCGGATTCATGGAAGGAGACACTGATATCGTTGATTCCGAAAGAAGATTCAGATTTACGACTTATACAAAATTATAGACCAATTTCCCTGTTAAATACTGATTATAAAATATTTACCACAATTATAGCAAATAGATTGAAAAAATATTGAATGAATATATACATAAAGATCAAAATGAATTTTTTCCCAATAGACAAATTAGGAACAATTTAAGAATAGTATTAAATGTTTTGGAATACACGAAGCCCATCCAGAAAAACAAATAGCCCTTGTATTCTTGGATGCACAGAAGGCCTTTGACAATCTAAATTGGCAATTCCTAATCCAACAAATTTACAATATGAATTTAGGCACTAAATTTTAAAACATTGTGACTACAATTTATGATTCACAAAAGGCGAATATTATAATTAATGGAGAGTACACGCGCTCAATAAAAATAGAGAAAGGAGTCAGGCAGGGATGTCCATTATCTCCCCTGCTCTTCATATTATCTTTGGAAACATTGCTTACACGAATTAGACAGAACCCAGGAATAAAAGGACTAAAAATTAAAAAAGAAGAATATAAACTCCAGTCATTTGCGGATGATATGGTATTTTTCATAGAGGAACCAATTGAAACAGGTCAAGAACTATTGAAAGAATTAGATCAATTTGGGGAAGTTGCAGGACTTAAAATTAATAGGGAAAAAATAAAATTAATAACTAAAACTTTAACAGAAAAACAAAAACTAAAATTGGAAAGGATAATGGGACTACAAATAGTAAAAAAAGATAAATACTTAGGAATTTGGTTGACGGCTCAATGCAAAACTCTAATGGAAAATAATTATAATAAATTATTACAGCAAGTCAAAAAAGATTTAGAGATATGGGTTAAATTGCAAATCTCCTTATTAGGGAGGATTGCCATTATAAAAATGAACATTCTGCCCTTATTTATTTATTTATTCCAAACAATACCAATAAAAATACATAAAAATTACTTTGTGGAATTTAACAAGATAATTACCAAATTTATTTGGCAAGGGAAAAAATCGAGGATAAACCTAAAGGCAATGCAAGATATGAAGAGCAGGGGAAGTATGGCACTCCCAAATTGGGAATTATACTATAGTGCAGCCGCATTACTTTGGTTGAAAGAGTGGGTAAATCTGTCGAATAAAAGAATCTTATTTCTAGAAGGCCATGATTTACAGAGGAGATGGCACTCATTTTTATGGGACACTGGAACAATTAAGCAGAAGTATTTCCACAGACATATAATTAGAGATTCCTTATTGGCTAATTGGAACAAAATTAAAAAATATATTATTTAAAAATTCCAATCTGGATCTCAATGATGGAGGCAATGATACACCCAAATAATCTAGATCTTAATAAAATGATAAAATACAAAGACCTTCTTGATGCGCAAGGAACTTTAAAATCATGGCAAGATCTCCAAGAACAAGGCCACAAGTAGACCGGTGGGCTTATTTGCAAATTCAAAATAGATTTAGCCAGGACAAGAAAAATTTTGGAATTTATGCTAAGGCACAACAATTAGATAAAATCCTATTAGGTCCAGATTAAAAAAAAAACTAAATTTTATAATTATTTATTAGAGATGGAATTAGAAGAGGAAGTAGTCAAAGGCAACATGATAGCTTGGAGTAGAAACATAGGACGTAGCATTACATTATTAGAATGGGAAAAGGTCTGGACAAGGAATAATAAAATTACAAAATCAGCAACATATAAAGAAAATGCCTATAAAATGTTTTATAGATGGCATCTCTCACCCTCGAGAATATTGAAAATGTCTCCTAACATGAATCCGAATTGCTGGAAATGTAAAAAGAAACACGGAACATTCTTTCACATGTGGTGGTCCTGCACTGAAGCCCAAAAATATTCGCATAGAATAAAAAAATGGTTAGAGGAAATAACAGCAGAGCAAATTGAATTAAAACCAGAATTCTTCTTATTGGGGATATTTAATAGACAAATTTCTAAAAAAGTCAAATATATAATACTGCACATTCTTACTGCAGCCAGAATAACCTTTGCACAGTGTTGGAAACAAGCAGATATTCCAACAAAGGAAATGGTCATTCAGAAGATAACAGTCTGTGCAGAGATGAATAAGTTAACCTTAGCACTTAAGGAAAAAGAAACATCAGAATATTATAGAAGCTGGGAATGCCGGTATGACAAAAATAGAAAATATATTAGTAAACAACTCTCTAATAAACATTTTTTCTCTGTGTTTGTGTGTGTGTTTGTTTGATATTTTAGTTGTATAATCAATAGTTTGTTTTTTAAAAAAGTACCAAATACAAAACAATAAGCTTAATGAGCCACACCCTGAAAATATTCCTGAGAATAACTCACACAAGAATATACAAAAAAATTGAGGAGCGTCAAAGAAGCACACAATTTGGGTTTCAGAAACAATCTTTATATGAGATGCCCTTTTCAGTATTCAAGTTCTTGCACAGAGTTGTAGAGATATTAATCACAGGGTTTATGTGTGCTTCATTGATTCTGAAAAAGCATTTGATAAAATAAGATACAGTAAACTATTACAAATCCTGAAAAAAGTGGGACTAGATGACAAAGACATCCGAATCATAAAGAATCTACATTGGCATCAGATAGCAAATGTGAGACTAGGCTGAAAATATTCCGATGATGCAGAAATAGAAGAGGGATAAGACAGGGCTGTATTCTGTCTCCGCTGTTGTTTAATATCTACTCTGAATCAATTTTCAATGAAGCACTAGAAAACATAGATGCTTGCCTCAAAGTAAACCAGGGGTGTTAAAGTCGTGGTCTGCAGGCCAGATGCCTCACGTGCTGGCCCTGCCCCTGCCCAGTTTAGCAAAGGGTGAAAAAGTCTTGATAAGTTACATGACGCTGTCATGATGATGCAAGTTTGACACCCATGAAGTAAATGGTGTTTGGACCAACAATTTAAGATATGCTAATGACAGTTCTGCTTGCCAGTAAGCCTGAAGACCTTTAGTTCCTCATCAGCAGAGTCACAGAAAGACTTCGGGCTTGAGCCTCTTCGCGGACAGACCAAAACCGTGATCATGCGCAGTTTTGATCCATGCTCGCTGCTGGAGCGCCCCGAGCTGGCTGGTTTTGGGGCTAAGCCACCCCGTAGAGGTGGTGAAGAGGGGGGAGACTGCCAGGAGGGTTGAGGAGAGCCGCATCTCTCCTCCTCAGCTGGCCATTACTCCCTTTCCCAAAGGCAGTTGCAGCGGTGGTCAGAAATGGCCACCTCAAAGAAGAACTCGACTGGAAAAGAATGTGCAGGAGGAAGATAAGAAGGGAAAGTTTTGGTTGACCTGGTTAAATTGCAAAAGCAACAATTAAGGTACCCTGGAATTTAAACTAAAAAAAAAAAAAAGTACCATTGTTCCCAAAGAAGATTTTGAAGCAGCAAAGGAGAGAGAAAAGGGAAAGGATTTGGTTTTATTTCTACTCTCCTTTTCCCTATACTGACAGCTAAGAGATCTAAATAAGAAATTGGAAAAAAATCCACTTTGACATCAATAGGTATTTAAGCTGAAAATAAAATGTCAAAGGGATAATAAAGATTTTTGGATACTTAAAACCTTTTAAAAGCAGGAAAGGAGAGAAAAAGAATAAAAGGGCAGGATCTGGAAAAAAGGGAGGAGACTGCCTGGAATTAAAAGGAATTTACAGTAAAACCTCAACAAGACTTCTAAAAGATACATTTTAACTGAAACTTGGCTACAAAATAGTAGAACCCCAGGAAGAGAAAGTGGAAAAAAGAAGCATGAAGAAACAGCTTGGGAGTATTTGGATTTTTGGTTATTGCATTTGAATGACTAAAATCAATCGGGTGGTTGTTTAAAGGTGTTTTAAAATGGCACTACTTTTAGATGAACTGAAAATGTAACTTAAAAAGTACAAAGAAGATGCACAAGAAGGGAGAGGTTCTTTTGGCTTTGTATTTCAATTCTTAGAAATGGAGATCTCGAACTATGAGAAACAACAAGAAATGCCTGCAGAACAAGAAGACTGGGACAAAGAAGAAGCCATCTTTAATGAACAAGTAATTTTATGTGGGGGGGGGGAGGAAAGGGGGGAAAGAGAACAGAAAGTTTAAGATTGGGAAAAACAACTCCAAAAAAAATAGAGTGAAAAATAAGTATAAAATCAGAAAGCAACAGAAGAGGGAAATGCAGAAGAGAGAATTAGAAATAGAGAGACAAGGGGGTAAAAAGGGGAGGGAGAAGATGAGAGGGAAGAAAGAAAGGAAAAGAAGTCATAAAGGACAGAAACAAAATACAGAGAAACAGGGCCTATTTAGAGAGAATGGGTGAAAATTTAATGGAAAAGGTACATAAGATTGTATTGTTATATTAGTAATAGAAATAACTTTAGAAAATTGGAAACAACGTATGATTAAAATGAGGGATAAAATAGTGTAATTAGTGTAGTGTAGTGTAGTTAGTGTAAAAAAACAGAAATAATTTTAGAAAATATGAAACAATGTATGATTAAAATGTCTGATAAAATAGCTATCGTAATTCAGTGGAATGCTTGTCAATAAATAAATGTAATAAAAGGATTCCTACTAGGGATTTTTGATAAGCAAATCTCCAAAAAAGCTAAATACATAACAATACACATTTTAACAGTGGCCAGATTAGCCTTCGCTCAACACTGGAAACAACATCAAACTCCATCAGAAGAAATGATTATTGAAAAAAATCTCAAAATGCGCAGAAATGGATAAATTGACTTTGGCGCTAAAAAACAAAGACACTTCACTATACTATGATAGCTGGAATTGTTGGTATAATTGGATTGACCAAAGATAAATTATATATCATAAGGCATAAAAGGAAAGTATCAACCCATAACTACGAGGTAGCGATATAAGTAAAAAACAGGTGTGGTTATATGACACAAGTTAAGGTTATGAAAACAAAAGAAGATCTTGCAAACTGTTAAAATAAGAATACTTTTAACCTTGTAACCTCTTTCTTTCTCTCTTCCCCCTTTCTTTTTCTTTCCTTTCCCTAATTCTTTCCCTCTCTTCCTTTCCTCTTTTCCTTCTTTTCCTTTCTTTTGCTTATTTGTGTATGTATTGTGACTGGTTTTAATTGTAAAAATTAATAAACTATATTTTAAAAAAAAGGAAAGGGGGGGAAAGAGAATGAAAAGTTTAAGATTTGAAAAAACAACCAAGAAAAGGAATAATAACTTGAAAAATAAGTATAATATTAGAAAGCAACAGAAGAGAGGAATACAGAAGAGAGAATTAGAACTAGAGAGACAAGGGGGTAAAAAGGGGAGGGAGAAGAAGAGAGGGAAGAAGGAAAGGAAAAGAAGTTATAAAGAACAGAAACAAGATATGGAGAAACAGGGCCTATTTAGAGATAATGGGTGAAAATTTAATTGAAAAAGGGATTCTGCAAAGGTACATAAGATAGTGTTGTTATATTAGAAATAGAAATAATTTTAGAAAATATGAAACAATATATGATTAAAATGATGGATAAAATAGTTATTGTAATCTAGTGAAATTTTTCTTAATAAATAAATGAAATAAAATGAATGAGAGAATTGAATTAGGAAAGGATGGGAACATTTTAATTATTTAATGTTTTATAAAATATAAGGGAAGAGAAATAGGGGGAAAAATTAATTACAGAAAGCTTATAAGTGTTCCCAAAGAAGTATGATATTTAATTGAAAAGTTAACATTAAAAAGTTAAAGATGTTAAGACTTTAATGAATATTAATGATAGAATTGAATTGGAATGGAATGAGTGTTTTAATTACATATATTTATAATCACTCTTTAAGAATATAGTGTGTATGTACCAAGCAGAATTCGATTGGAAGTTATATATTATATTGAATATTATAACCTCAAGGTATATATTGAAGCTTAAATAAGAGTTGAATGGATAAAATTAAAAGATATAAAGGTGTCATACTCCAACTAGTAATTACAGGAGAAAATTTGTTTAATGAGAAAAGAAAATATGAAATTGAAACAGGACAGACAAAAGTATAAATATAATTATTTGAACTGATATGAGATAATTACAATAAAATTGAGAAAATTAACAGAGGAGAAAAACTATGTAGAAAATGTAAAACAGTAATAAGATATGGAATAGAACATAAAAGTTAGTATGAATTTGAGTTTGTGTCCGTATGAAGAAGTGTAACCTGTGACCATGCTATTTTCAAAAAAAGATGTTTTATTTGTATATATATTTTTTGTGAAAACCCAAATAAAAAAAAACAGAGTCACAGAAATAACTGAAAAATACAGCTTGAAGCTTAACACCTCAAAAACCAAGATCACGGTCGTCAGCAAACAACCCATTAATTTATCACTGATAACTTCAGATAGAATACCACTAGAAAAAGTTGAAAGGATCATGTACCTCAGTTCTTATTTACATGAAAGCTGGAACATGACCACTGAAGTAAAAACAAAGATAGAAAAAGCTTGAACAGCATTCTTCAAAACAAAAAAGGTCTTTTGCAGTCACAACATAAGCCTAAGGTTGAAAATCAGGCTTGTCAGATGCTACATCTTTTCTCTCCTTCTCTACAGAGTGGAGAGTTGGTCTCTGACAGAAAGCCACTTGAAGAGACTAGAATTTGAAATGTGGATTTACAGGCGGCTGTTACCAGAGATGGTATTCAGCTGGTTCGGACCGGTTCAGGTGTACTGACAGAGAAAATTTTGAGTGGTTCGGTGAACCAGCAAATACCACCTCTGGCTGGTCCTGCCTACCTGCCGCTGCTTCCACCCTTGCCCTTTCCTGTCCTATATTTCCTTGTTTTTTAGCTCAGCTGATTCGCATGACAAAATAGATTGCTGAGCTTCAGCTAAACACAGCTCACCTCACCAGCACTGACACAGAGGGTGATCTTTGAGTGCTACACTGCGCCTGCACAAAGTGCCTCTTACAGAGCCAATCGCACCACTGGCTGGCCCTGCCAACCTGTCCCACTCCCCCCCACCCTGTCCTATATATCTTGCCTTCACCACATGGTCCAGCTAATCACCATGCCTCGCCTGCTCACCAAAGGTAAGCAATGCATGCCACCCCCTCACTGTTCGCTTTGGCTGGTTTGGAGAATGTGCCATTTCCTGGCTCCAGCCTTGCCCTGGAGCCCCTGCCCACTCGCTGTTCACCTCAGCTGGGTCAGGGAATGCACCATTCCCCAGCTCCAGCCTTGCCCTGGGCTTCCACCTACATGCCGTCGCCCCCCTCTGGCTTCAAACTATGGCCCTGCAGGATGAAGTAATTTATTTGGCCTGTGGCCTGCCGTGCTAGGCCGAAGGGCTGTGGGGGGAGCATGTGGGCCAAAGCGGTTTTGATCCTAGATGGTTCTTACTTTTAAGAAGATCCATCCAGAAAACACTGCAGCGGAGATCTCACAGCCACTTCTTCCATCCCTTGCCGCTGAGGCTTAGTTGTGAGATAACCCTGGTATGTGTCAGGCTTTTAATGATGTAGGTCATGCACATGACTACTGGGGGGGGGGGCATGAGGTACTTCAAGATTCTATGCTACCCAAGTACAATTTAAAGATTCCCAAAAGTTATCAGCATGGAGATTCAACTGCGAATCCAATGATGTACAGCAGCACAAAACTTATTTGCTCGTTAGACCCCACTTCAACAACAGGGTCTTATATTCATATCTCTAAACCCACCTAGCCCTTTGTCATAGATGCTAAAATGGCTGCCTTATTCAAAATGTCACCAATAAGGACAATTTTATTAAATACTAACCTGACATTTAGTAATAGCAAGAGGATCCTTGGGACACCAAGAAACCAACCATACTTCCCCCACCCCCCCAAGGTTCCAGCAACCTCTCAAGTTTTCCTGCCTCTGCACTTAAATGCTCAGCAACCTAAGGGTTGTTTCATTGCTATGGGTAGCTTCATTTTCCAGTGTCACTGTAAAAATCATAAGCAACAAAATTACAGTCATACAGTCATAAGTGGGAGGAGATAGGTGAAAGGAAGGATGGGAAGATTAATAGTAATAGTAGTGCAGACTTACTAAATAGTAAATAGTTTGACAATGTTGAAGGAATTATCGTTTAGCAGAGTGATGGCGTTTGGGGAAAAACTGTTCTTGTGTCTAGTTGTTCTGGTGTGCAGTGCTCTATAGCGTCGTTTTGAGGGTAGGAGTTGAAACAGTTTATGTCCAGGATGTGAGGAGTCTGTAAAAAATTTTCACAGCCCTCTTTTTGACTCATGCAGTATACAGGTCTTTGATGGAAGGCAAGTTGGTAATGTTGGAAGAAACCCTTCTGGGTTCAGTTCCAAGTGGGGAAGAAAGACACTGGAAATATGGTGACTGGAAAGATGGTTTAATGGTGGACAGGACCACATGGCTTGCAGCTCCAAAATGAAAAGGACAATCACATGCTTCAAGATGTGGGGTGAAGGAAAAGAAAAAGGAGCAAGATGCTGAAAGACCCTTGGTATTATGCCCTCTGTTGGGATTTGAATTTGAGCTTGTATTCTGATTGGTTGTTAGACTCCCATGGGGGAGCAACTTTGTAGGCTCATGCTTGGTTGAGCCTTGCTAGATAATGATGTAATGAAAGGGCTTTGGGCAATTTCTATTATGGCTCTACCTGGAGTAGATCTTTGTTATGTAAAATAGACTGGCCAAGTCCAGAGTAATATCCCATTAGCAAAGGTGGGGGGGCTGAGTTTCTGCCTCTCAGTTTCTACTTTTCTTTTTAATGGAAATATTCTGCCTTTTTAGTATATCCTAAAATATTTTAATTTTCTTTTAACTTCCAACAGTAGTAACTGTTTTTTCTGCAGTCCTAATTACTCTGAAGTCTGTCTTGTTGGTTGCAGAACCAAACCAGACAGTTATAGAGGTGCAGATGACAGACTCAATAATTCCTTTGTAGAATTGGATCAGCAGCTCCTTGGGCAGCCTGAGGTTTCTGAGTTGGTTCAAGAAGAGCATTCTTTGTTGTGTTTTTTTATGGCGTTTTTGATATTAGGTGTCCATTTTAGGTCTTGAGATATGATGAAATCTCTTCTGCCAAATGCCATTCAAGGGCAGTCTAATTCGCATTGACTTAGTTGCCTATTGAGTTGCCTATTCAGCATGACTTACAGCCTTCGGCTTAAGGCAAATTATAAAATCAACCAGTCTGATGTTCACTGCAGTGGCAGCTCTACACGCCTTCAACTCCGGAATCTGATGCAAAAGTTATTCCAGCTGAACGCCCCTTGGGCTAGTCTTCCAAAAAGTGTATGCGTCGGAGCACAGGCAGCCGGCGCTGGCAGTAGGAGCGAGCCGCGAATGTATCTTGTCTCTTCCCAAATTTCGTAGCACTGTGAGAATCGCTCGCGGTCGGTCTTCCTGGCGGGCCTCAAGTAGAGATTCACAACTAATGCTGGAGCAAGACGGTGGCCTCGAAGGAGAATCGCGGGCGGGGCGGATTTCTCCACGCCACTGGACACAAAGCGCTGGCGCCGCCTCCGGTTTGTGGGCGCAAAAAGCCCTCGAGTGGGTGGTGCCCTAGGGGGATCGCCCAGTCCCTCCTCTCCCTTTTTCTTAGCGAATGACTCGAATATTTCACTGTACTTTCCGGCAGCAGCTACAATCTACATCGAGGGCTGGGGTTCGCCTCCTGCGAACTCCATGGAGAAGGCAACTACAGAGGTGCAAAGCGCCGGGGACAACATGTTAGCGGCCGCGGCTACAGCCAACAGCAGCATCGTAGGCAGTAATAGTAGCAGCTGGAGTAGCACTCGACCCACGTCGGCGGGCTCCTCACCTTCCTCTTCTACCAGTCGGGGTCTCTCGGGCCGGCAAGCAGGTCAGATTTCTGATTACTTTTAAGATGTCAAAATTGGTACTTCCAAAAAAAAAGTTTCACTCTTAAAAACTCTTTCTTGAGCTTATTGTATATTTTTTGACTGCTTTATGGTGTGTTTCTGAAACCTGCTGCTTGATGTCTTTTCTGACATTGCCTGGTACAGGCTTAACTTTAAGTTTTAATGTGGTATTAAGGCTTTTGAAAATCCAAAAAGCTAGTTGCTGCCATTTGTGAATTTTCCTGCAATGGACACAGTATGCCAGAAATGAGTAAATTGGTCAGGTAAATAGCTGGCAGTTTAGGAGTATGTACTGAAGGTTTAAAGGCTACAGTATAGATTAGACAAAAATGAGGAATCTGCAGTTGGACAACAGCATCACGAAGATAAATCAAAATACTGAAATGCTGTAGTAATATGTTTGGAAGAAAAGTTAAAAGGAAAAGAAGTTTGAAGTACCAACCGTTATAACTTAAATGATTATTCAGTCATTGAATAATCAATGATTCAATCATTTGGTGCTTTTGGTATTTTGGTTAATTAAAAACTGCTCATCTGTGGGGAGATATATCTACATCTATATAGTTTGTGCAATAAGTTAACTAGGAGAAAATATGGGTATTCTACTTGGCTAATACATACAAACTAGGCAAAGAGAATTCTGACTTTTTAAAAAGTGATCCTGGCATATATAAAACTGACAAGTTGATAGATTACAAAAATGAGAGATTACTCATATAATTTACTGGCAAAAAATACTGTTTCATTCCCATTTTAACCATATTTGCTTGAATAATGCATTGACAAAAAACATATTCTAGAATTTTCAATAAATATTGTTTCATCTAGAGCAGGAGAGTCAAACTCAATTTCATTGAAGGCAGCATCAGGGTTGTGTCTGACCTGGGGGGGGGGGCAGGGTGGTGTGGCCAAGTTGGATGTGACCAGCTCAATGTCACTTGTGTTGGTAATACCTGTGGTAGCATGAGCGCTCTGCCAGCAAAAACGGGCTCCTGAGCTCCATTTTTGGCTGTGACGGCCTCCTGCAACACTCTGCCAGCAAAACTGAAGCTGCCCTCTAGAGCCCCAGAGGGTTGCAGGAGGCCGTCGCAGCCAAAAACAGAGCTTGCCCTCCTGAGCTTCATTTTTGCTGGCAGAGGCACCACTTCACTGTTTCCACAGGCCAGATCTAAGCACCTTGTGAGCCGGATCTGGCCCTCTGGCCTTGAGTTTGACATCCCTGATCTAGAGTTTAAATCAATACTGAAAATCACAGAAGTAAATTGATTTACTATTCTAATGTAATTTTCTAGATTTTATTTTATAATTTTTGAATATTAATAATTGCTTTAAAATGATGAAATATTGCTGTTTTGGCAGACCCTAAGAGTTGGAAAATTTGGTGGCAACTTGATTTGAAAATGTTATGTGTGTTTTTTCTGCAAATAATACCTTTATGATTGTTGATGTTACAAACTCCACTAAGGGAACATATATTTCTTGGAAGGTGAAATAAAAAGAAAGAAAAATAGAAGAAAGAAATAGAAGTAAATCCTATGATTTGTGTATTGAGAAACAGAACTTAATTGATATCTAAAATCTTGCCTTTTTAAAATATTTACTAAATAAAGTAAAATTAAGAAGTATTCTCTTATTTGTATAAATACAGATTTGAATAGAATTGGTTTTTTTCAAGTGGAATAGCATTTGGGAATAGTATTAGCATCGGCAAAATCATTCTGATTGTGGAGGAATTATGCCTGGGTGCAACAATTGTCTATTACTTCTTCATATTACAAATTGCTGGTAGATGATTTGATTTTTACTTATTATAGCTGAAGTTTTATTTTTCTGATAATAAAATGGAGAAAAGATACATATTTTATTAACTGATCAAATAGTAAATTGATAGAGACATATGGTACATCAATATACCCTTTAATGAACTTGGTGCATAAATAAATTGGGTGGAGATAGATTTTAGGAAGACCAGACCGCATTGTCTTCCTGGCCTAATAAAATTTGTTATCGGTTCTGTTGTATGATGTCACAGATAGTGGGAAAATCAGCCCCCCCCTTTTTAATAAAACTTAATTAGGTACAGGAACAGTCAGATTCTCTTCTTTAACTTACACCATTGGTATTATTTTCTTAGTAAGGATTTTGAGATTTTATAATTATTTAATCTTAATTCTGCTAAATAAAAGTGTTTCACAGAATCTGCACTCTGGTTTTAAATGGATTTGCCCTAAAATGTCTAGGAAGAATTATTTCAAAGCAAGTCCTATGTTCTCCATTTCCCTGCTTCCTAATTGTTCTGCAAGAACGAAACAAATGGATTCATTTTCTGTAGCAGACTGTTTACTAAGCAATCTGCAAACACTGTTAAAAGTTCAGAAACCTGTCAGATACAGAATGATGAGACAGGTTATTCCTTATGTAAAGATCTGTCATGATATGTGTTGTGAATCAATAAAAGTGAATAACCTAAATGCAAATTAGGGGT
>NW_020716910.1:0-18348 GCF_900518725.1 Notechis scutatus | reverse complement strand
AAGTCACTGGTCAGATGTCTGGTCTCCGTTATTCTCCATACTTAACAATATGTATATCTAAAATAGTGGATTGCTTTTCTTTCTGTTTACAAACAAAATAATGTATATGGCTGTTAGGAAGCAGCACATAGGAAAACAACCAGTTATTTTAAAATTTTATTTAAGTAGGAGGAAAGTAACTATGGGTAGTCCTTGATTTACAAGTTTGTTAGCTGACCATTTGAAGTTACAATGGCACTGAAAAAAGTGACTTATGACCATTTTTCATACTATAGAATCCTCATGGTCACGAAATCAGAATTCACACGCTTGGCAACTGGCTCATATTTATGACAGTTGCATATGATCCCCCTTTGTGACCTTCTGACAAGCAAAGTCAATGGAGAAGCAAGATTCACTTAAGAACCGTGTTACTAACTTAACTGGTAAGAAACTTAATTGGTAAGAAAGGTCATAAAATAGGGCAAAATCATTTAACAAATGTTTCAATAAGCAAGGAAATTTGGGGTTCAGTTGTGGTCGTAAGTTGCAGTTAAGTGAGTCATGGTTGATTTTATGAACCTTTTTTGCCAAGGTTGTTAAATAAATCACTGTAGTTTTTAAGTGAACCCAGTTTCTCCTATTGACTGTACTTGCCCAGAAGCTGAGAAAGTCACAAATGGTGATCACATGACCCCAGGATCCTGTTACTATCATAAATATATGTCAGTTGCTCAAGTGCCTAAATTTTAATGTGACCATGGGGATATTGCCAAGGATCCTTTGTAGGTCACTTTTTCAGTGTGGGTGTAATTTTGAGCAGTCACTAAATGAATGATTGTAAGTTGAGGACTATCTATAGTGGGGAAGAGAGGCAGTGGTGATACTCCTAATTTTACATATGACTTGTCCACAGTCTTCTCATTTTATTCTGATAGCACTACTATATTCCCTAACTTAGATAAGCTAGTTTCTTTCAACTTGGTTTCTATTAATTCTTATGTAATTTTAAAATACACTTTAAGCGTTTTTTTGTTCTGTGGCATTATCTTTGTTTCTGATTCATAAGGTCAACAAGGATATTGAGGCTTGATCTTCACCAGATAACCATAGTGAATGGGTTATCTCACTATTTACTATTAATTCCAAAGGAATTCAGCTCTAGTATGTTAAATATAAACATTCACCTGAAGGCACAGACTGTATAGCAATCCATGAAAGTTTATGCTGTAACGATGTTATTTAAGATGTCATAGGACCCCTTCTTCTTTATGCTCCAATTACTGCCTCTCTGGAAGTTGCCTTAAACAAGGACATTTTTAGGAAAAACTACTCGTTAGTAACTTTTGTTAATTTGTAAAAATTCTCTCATTTGTGTAATTGTTTCTTGTTTTAGAGTTTGGATAGTAAATAATTTGAGTTTTTAAAAATTTCTTTACAAGTAATTATTGAGATATGAATGTAATGCCAATTACGTTTTAACTCGAGGATTCGTAAGAGTTAATAATCTAACTTAAATGTGATCACTCTCTGCTTTTGTCCACGCATTCACTAATTCAATGCTAATCCAATGTTAAGTGCACAAGGTATGTTAGGGTGGGGAAAGTCATGGAGGGGTCTAGTGATGTAACAGGCCACCCAAGGACTTTCTGAGATACCTCATGCTTCTCAGTTGTACGGGTCGCAGAATCCAAAGTATGGGCTGTCTCCTGCTTCCTTGCTTAAAGACAGAGTCAATCAAAGTTTAGTCCAGCCCACTTTCCACTGTGCATGCCCAGTTTTTGACTCCATCTTCATGCAAAGAGGACATGAGGAGAGAGTGCTCAGAAGGAGAAAAAGAAAAAATAGTAATAACGCTTTGGATTCTTCGGGAAAAAAAGAGAGAGAAAGAAAGAGTGAAAGTCAGCAAACTGCGAGTAAATGAAGGAGGCAGAAGACGCAAACAGAGAGAGCTGGGATCCCATACCAAGCCTGGCAAGTGGCAGCAGCCTCAGTAAGAGTGGGAGGGCTCTCGATTGGCTAGCAGAGAAGGAAAGGATAGTTAACAAGCTTTCAGCCATCCCATAGCCATGAGGTGAAGAGAAAGCGGGGAAGACCAGCAATCAGCTGTAGAGTGGCAAAGGAGCCGCTAAACAGCCAGGAGCCCCCACAAAGCCTCCAGCGTTCCCTTAAATAGGAGCAGACTCAGTCAAGGCTGAATGAGTTCCAAAGACAGCCATACAAGCCTGCCCAGGAGAAAGGGAGGCTAGAGTCCATACTCAGTCTAGGCTGAGCATATTCTTAAGCAGTTAGAAAGAGCAACCACATTTGCTGAACCCCAGCAAGGGCGATATGGTTGATTTTTCTGAAATGGAGGCAGGTCCGGAGGAGCAGGGATCCCCTGCCCCCAGCCCGATCAGAGAGCAGAGTTCAAAGGGACTCAGAGAAGCTGGGAGATCTTCAGAAAAGCAGGGTGTCCAAGGCAGATGGTGGGGGGCAGGCAGGCAGGCATCAAGGAAACAAAGAGCCATTGAGAAAAGTTTTGCAAGGGCTGAAAAGGAGGTGAAGAATGGAAATTCCCATGCTCCAACAGGCAGACCAATGGCAGTGAAGCACTAGGAAAAGAGTGCAACACTAGAGGGCACTGAAGAACAGTTTTTTCAGCCTGCTCTTTGTGCGGAAGAAAGGATGTGTGAAACAGAAAGATAAAGAAGTGCTCAGGAATGCATGAGGAACAGGAACCCTCCCCCAAGAGAAGGAGACTAACAGCTGAGGCCAGTTTTACTCCCACAGTAGTGGGAGTCAGAGAACAGTCTCTGAGAGAGGAAGTGAGGGCCATGGTGAGAGAAATGATGTCAGAAATCAGAGAGGGTCAAGGTAACAGACCCAGCCTGATACAGTGAGAGAAGGCAGGATGCTCAACATCCTACTCTGGCAAGAGAAGTAAGGGAGGAACTGGGCTTCCAGAGATACAGTTCCAGTATATACATACACTCACAGTGAGGCCTCTGTGTCAGGAGAGAATGACCACAGGGAGTCAGCCTTTTCAGATGAAGAAGTAAATGAAGCAGAGACCCCAACATTCACAGGCCTATTCCGCCACCAGCTGTTTAAGATGCTGCTGGGGAAGACTAAGATAGCAAGAGGTTTGGGGAAGGTTACAAGGACAGAGGAATCTGAATTAGACCCATCTGATCCCAAGGACAGGTTTTTTGCTTGAACCAAAGTTGAAAGTGAATCCATACCTTCACTGAATTGTTCAGGGAAGTGATGGAAGGACAGTTGGACAGACCATCATTTTCCCCATGCCAGGGGGAAATGAGAGGAAATTTTATAATGTGGAACTGGCAGATCTAATTTCAGTTCCCATGATAGACAGTCCAGTGGCAGCCTCCACGTCAGCTACAGTGCTGGCTTGTGAGGCTGAGGATGGTCTAAAAGGGGAGGACAAGAAAATGGAACAGACCCTTCAAAAGGTACACTAGGCCATGGCATGGTCTGTAAAGGCAACATCCACAGCATCCTTTTTCAGCAGAGCAGTCCTGATATGGCTTGAGCAGATGCAGGAAAGGATACCACCTGGTGATCTTCGATTGCAACAGGATTTAAACAAAATAGTAGCTGCAATGGAGTTCATAGAGAATGCCACACTCAATGGGGTCAAGTACACAACCAAGGCCATAGCAGCTTCAGTGGCTGCAAGGCGACTTGTTTGGCTCCATCACTGGCAAGCGGATCTGAAACATAAATGGAAACTGGCCTCAGCCCTGGTCAAAGGGACAAACTTTTTGGGGATGCCATTGAGCCATTATTAATAGAAACCAAAGACAAGAGGAAGATCTTGCCGAAGAAATTGGGCTAGGCAGATAGGCGAACTTCACCATATACACGGCAGCAGCCTTTTCCTACTACTTTTCCTAGCCACTCCCAGTACCCACAGAGGCAGTACACACAAATCTCTACTAGTCATCCAGACAGGGCAGGATTTAGGGATAGGAATGGACAACGGTTCCAGGGAAGACCCTCTTTCAAGAGTTTAACCAACAGGACCTTCCGGCTTACAAAGTGACAGCTGGAACAAAGTACCCATCAGTGGGAGACGGCCTATTCACTGACCGATGGGAGGCAACAACAATGGACAAGTGGGTCCTAGACACAATAAGAGGAGGCCTAGTTCTGGAATTCCTCTCCACACCCCCGAATTCATTCAGAAGATGCCTGAGGCTAAGAGACAAAGCCAAAAGGATAATTATGGAAACAACAGTGCAACATCTGTTGGACATTTGGGCGGTACAAATGGTACCGGAGAACGAACGGGGACAAAGATTCTACTCAAACCTGTTTGTTGTATAAAAAGCGTCGGGGGGGGGGGGGCGGGAGACCAATTCTGGATCTCAAATTACTAAACAGGCACATAGTGTACAAAAGATTCAAGATGCAATCCCTACAGTCTATACTAGGGAGTATCCAGGAGGGGGATGTCCTAACATCAGTAGACCTCACAGACACATACCTACGCATATCTATTACCAAGAGGCACCGAAAGGTCCTGTGGTTTTGTTATGCAGGAAGACACTACCAATACAGAGCTCTATCATTTGGCCTGTCCTCAGCACCAAGGACATTCACCAAGGTTCTGGCAGCGATAGCAGCTTTTCTCAGGACAAAGCCCATGCAGATCCAATGCTACTTGGATGACATATTAATACAGTCAAAATTGACTCTAAGAGCAAAAAGAGATCTAGAGACATTACAGGAACATGACTTTTTCGTGAACTTCGAAAAGAGTCACTTAGAACCAACAAGGCAATTATGACACTTAGGAGCAGTAATAGACACCAACTCCTGTGAGGTTTACTTGGAGGTGACCCTGTACTTACTGTCACAACTACTAGGAAAGATGATATTGTGCATCTCGATAGTACCTTGGGCCAGACTGCACACAAGGATCTTGCAATGGTTCCTATTACCAGAGGGGGGGGCAGGGGCAATGCGGGGACCAAAGCACAGATTCATCCCAGAGTGAAGCAGTCACTCCAGTGGTGGAGATCACAGGCCATAACTGACGATCACAACAGATGCAAGTTTAGAAGGCTGTGGGGGCCCACTGTCAGAACAAGATTACACATGTCAGTGGTCTCAATCAGACCTCAAGAACAACATCAACTGGTTAGAGCTCAGGGCATCTCACCTGGCTCTAAGGGCTTTAAAGTTAGTAATAGTGGGACAGCATGTGTTAATTCTAATGGACAACGTGACCGCCAAGGCACATATCAACAGGCAGGGGGCACTCACTCCCTAACGCTCATGCAAGAAGCAAAGCGATTGGGCCGCTGGGCGGAGACACATCTATCGATCAGGGCAGAACATATATCGGGAGTGGAAAACATTCAGGCAGATTAGCTCAGCAGAACAATGGTCGACTACTCAGAGTGGTGCCTACACCCAGACTTGTTCAGGGAACTGTCGCACAGATTCAGGAGAGCAGACCTGGCCCTGTTTGCGACTCCAGCAAATGCACAACTCCTGAGATTCTACTCGAGATTTCCAACACGGAGTGGAAGGAACCAATGCGTTCCAAGGAGCGTGGCCAAAGGAGCTGCTCTACCCTTTCCCCCCTTTCTGTTAGTACCAAAAATAAACAAGAGAGTGATAGAGGATGGGGCAGAGGTCTTAATGATAGTACCTCACTGGCCCAGGAGATCTTGGTACCCAGATCTGATAGATCTGTTGGTATCCAGACCATGGAGAATTCCCCCAGACAGGATAGAGCTAAACCAGGGAGCTATACAACACCCAGAGCCACAATGGCTTCAACTAACTGTATGGCACTTGAGAAGGCCACACTAAAGCGATTAGAGTGTTCAGCCAATGTAATATAAACAGGCCTCCAGGAGGCCATCTACCAATAGAATTTATGATGCTATCTGGAGAGCGTTTGGAACCTGGTGTTCCAAAAAGCAAATAGACCCAACCACAGTGTTAGTTACACAAGTGCTGGACTTTCTCCAGGAAGGCCTGGAAAAGGGCTTAACTCCTAACACCTTACGGAGGCAGATAGCGGTGATAGCATCAGTATTGGGTTGTGGGACCTCGGAGTCCCTCTCACGACATCCCCTAATCCACACATTAATCAGGGGAGCAACCAATCTAAAGCCACCAGTGTACCCCACTTGGGACTTGACAAGGGTGCTGAGGGTGCTCATGACTGAGCCTTTTGAGCCACTGAAGTCAGTGGGATTACCCTCACTCATCCTTAAGGTGGCCTTCCTAGTAGCCATTACATCAGCCAGAAGAATATCGGAATTAGCAGCATTATCTGTGAGGGAGGACCTCCGTATAGTCCACCCAAACAGGGTAGTATTAAGATTGGATCCAACCTTTATCCCAAAGATCAATTCTACATTTCATAGAGCGCAGGAGTTAGTACTACCAGACTTCTGCCTGGAACTGGTCCATAGCCTAGAAAAAAAGTTAGACATAAGGAGAGCAACATGCATTTATAGTAAGAGAACAAGGCCCATTAGAAAAATGGAGGCGTTGTTCATTTCATTCAGACCAAGTTCGTTGGGACAAAAGGTTTCACCATCAACCATAGGCAGATGGATCAGGACATGTATTACAAGGGTTTATGAAAGTCAATCTTACAGTTGCTGGGTAAGATAACAGCACACTCAACCAGGAGTGCAGCCACATCCATGGCATGGAACACACAGGAGAGATCTGTAGGGCAGCAACGTGGACATCATCATCTCCATTCATCAGAAATTATAAACTGGATACATTCGCATCAGCAGAAGCATCCTTTGGAAGAAGGATTCTACAAAGAGTTCACATGGAGATGGGGGCTCAGGACAAGGAGTTGGCCCACCCTCAGGACAATTAGCTTGGGTACCTCCCACGCTTTGGATTCTCTGACATATAAAACTGAGAAAAGAGCATTGGGCTTACCTGAAACGCATCTTCTAGTTATACAGGAGGAGAATCCAAATCCCACCCTTAGAGAGTTAGTCCCGAGCCAAGGAAGAACATCAAGAAATCTCCAAGTCAATCCTCAGCCTTCATCAAAAACTGGGCATGCACAGTGGAAAGGGAGCTGGGACTAAACTTTGATTGACTCAGTCTTTAAGCAAGGAAGCAGGAGACAGCCCACGCTTTGGATTCTTCTCCTGTACAACTAGAAGATGTGTTTCAGGTAAGACCAATGCCCTTTCTCCCCTCCCATCCTGCCATGCCAGACTCATTTACCTTGCAAAGATCAAGATACCTTGCAGCAATTTATTTGACTTTGAGGAAGAGGAGAGCAGGATGATTTCCCTTCCAGCATCCAGTTGGCTTGCAAATGCTTTTCATGCCAAGAGTGAAATGTTCTGGGGGCTGTAATCTCATGTGACTTCAGGCACCCATCCACCTTTTCAGAGAATGGGTGCCTGAAGTCACATGAGATCATGTCCCCCAGAACATTTCACTCTCAGCGTGAAAAGTATTTGCAAGATGACTGGACGCTGGAAGCAACACGATTTGGCTTCCACCATCCAAGTGGCTTGCAAATGTTTTCAAGGGGATGGTGGTCATTGCATAACTTCAAACAGTCACTAAGTGAACTGTTGTAACTCTAGGATTACCGGTATATGGAACCATTTCAGAAGCTTTGTGCAAATCGAATACAGGTAGTCATTGACTTAGAGCCACTCGTTTGGTGATTGCTTTGAATGAAGGGGACTTACAATTAGTCTGCAAAATAACAGCGTCACAGTGTCTTTGAGGTCACCAGATTATGATGCTCGTCCTTGGGCACCCAGCTTGAGATTATAATATCACAGCAAGCCATGTCAATATGATCACTACAACCTTCTCTCCCAATGTCAATAGGGAAGCTTGCTAGTCATTTCCATAAATCATTCCAACCCCCTTTTTTTCTGAAAACCCTGTTAAAAAATATGGGAACCCAGGATCTTTATATTTTGTAGCACTCTGCTTCCACCTACCGTGTTTCTCATATAATAAAGCCGTGTCTTTTTTTTTTTTTTGAGCCCCGAAAAAATGGCTAGGCCGTCTTTTCGGGGGTGACTTAATTCCCCCCCCCTTGCATCTTCGGGCGGGCGGGCAGCGACGACTTGGATCTTGACCTCGGTGTTGGTGGGGCACTTCATATCAGATTCAACGCAGGCAGCACCATATCCGGGTGTGCAACAAAAGTACTTCCTAATGGCAATCCCCCCCACCATTCCCCCCCATTTCACATGTTTTAATATAGGCCTTAATTTGGGAGGAGAGGCTTAATTTCATTTCATGCCTATAAAACATGCTGGGACTTCCTATTGGGGGAGGCCGTATTGTTGGAGAAACAGGGTATATTTCCTAGCAACTGTCCACTGCCTTTATTAGCCCACCCGCCTTTCCTAGTGCCTGCCACTGGCATCCCCCATCCCACTTTTTAATGTTCAAATATCTATATATTTTGACTGTTAGTTTAATAATTTATCTAATAAAAATTACACATTTGTGCTTTCTTGGTACTACAGGTAGTTCTTGACTTACTACAATTTATTTAGTAACTGTTCAAAGTTACAACAACATTGAAAAAAGTGACTTATAGCCATTTATACACATGACCATTGTACATCTCCGTGGTCATGTGATTTTATATTTGGATGCTTGACAATTAACTCATATTTATGTCTGTTGCAGTGCCCTGGGATCATGTGATCGCCTTTTACGACCTTTGGACAAACAAAGTCAATAGGGAAACCAAATTCACTTATTTAACAACATGTTACTAATTTAACAGCTGCAGTGATTCACTTAACAAATAAAGCAAGATAAAATAGGGCAAAATTCACTTTTCTCACTTAACATAAATTTTAGGCATAATTGTGATAGTAAGTTGATGACTACCTGTCATGGTATGATTCTAGTATTAAGTTAAAGAATTGGTTTTGGAGAAAAGTTAGGCAAAAATGTTATACTACTGCTTACTGTGGAGGCTTTTTGCAAGCAACTGTTGGCTACTGTAGTAACAGAATATAGGAGCCTTCTGTATGTATATCATTCTGTTTCCCCTGAATGTTTTCTTCTGTATTTATAAGAAGAACCAGCTCTTATATTAGTCTAACATTTTGTTTTTTGCTATGGCTGCTTCAGTTTAAGAACATTTAAAGTGATATTCGTGTGCCTCAATAACTATATTGCATACTTATTTAAATTGCAGTGCATTTGACATTTGATTGATCAATTTGAAGGCATCCAGCCTTTTATGTAGGAACTCAAGATGGTGTACAAAGTGCTCCTTCTATTTTTTAAAAATGTTATTTATTTGTACTTGATACCCACAATAAATTTGTCAGGTAAGAGAAAGAGGCCCTAAGTCACCTTGCAAGCTTCAACTGCTGAGGAGGGTTTATTGTTTTGTTCGTAGTCAAATTCAATAGAATTTCATGTTCTTCTAAGTAACTAGTTCTTTTCCCCCGATTACCGTTTCTACTAATGTTTCTAGAAGAAACGTTAAGCTGATGAACCTTCAGGTTTAAAATCTCTTCAGGTTTCCTTTGAAAATAGGTGCCACATTGGCTACTCCCAGTTCTTTAGATCTGAGCCTAATTTGAGATGAGTGAGCTAAAATAGAAAATGACTTAGAAAATTTTGTAGATGCTAATGTAGTTTATTGATTTGGGTTGTTTTGATTCACCACTGGATGGAATGTATGCCACATGTACATAATAGAATCCAAAGGTATCTATGAAGTTTTGCAAAATTTTAACTTTGAGGAGATGAAAAAATTTAGAATACATATTGGAAAATTTATATTGAGAGGAAAAAAGTCTCTCATCTTTAATCTTGCTACTTTGAGCAAGTCACTGATCCAGTGAGTTACTCTGTTGTCAAATGTGATGAAAATGTATCCTTTTGACAGTTTCTGCTTTTTTAAGTAGGAAAACAAAACTAAAATTCTAATATAATTTCCATTGATTTTAAACTAAGTTAATTTCTACAGCACAGCCTTCTGCATGTTTAGTAAAAATACTACAGTATTCAGTTCATTGATTGTTGAACATAGTCTGTGTAATAAAGAGAAACAATATTTTTCTAATGGTGGCTGACAAGAATCTCCTGGGATATTTGCAAGGAGGGAGGGAGGGAGAGACTGATTGTTCATTTATTTGCTTATTTATTTACAACTGCATGATTCCACAGCTGATTCATATAAAAATCAAAAAACATTTTAATGTATTTATGAGATGGTTTATATGGTTTGAGGGCTAACTAGAGAAAAATATAAAATAAAAATAAGCACTAGTATCTGCTACTCCAGATACAGAACCCATAGGCCTGAATTGTTAACTAAAAGAGCATATCTCATAAAAACTGCAGCATGTAACAGGTACTTCAGACCACAAAGCCCAAAAGAACAGCCATATCCTTGCTGTATGAAAGAAGTGAACAGCCATATCTTTTCTGTGGTGATAGAAATGATTTGTTTCCCAGGCAGTCCTTGATTTCAGTTTATTGTAATTGCACCTCGTACAACGAAATTAAATGCCATCTCCAGTGTACATCATAATTGATAAAACACAAACACATATCCTTCACATCAGTAGTGGGATTCAAATTTTTTTACTACTGGTTCTGTGGGCGTGGCTTGGTGGCCATGGTAGGGGAAGGATACTGTAAAATCTCCAGTCAGAGGTGGTCTTTGCCGGTTCTCCGAACTACTCAAAATTTCTGCTACCGGTTCTCCAGAACTGGTCAGAACCTGCTGAATGCCATCTCTGCTTCACATTCTATACAACTGAATTGAAAACCCAATATTCCATTAATATTGCACTATACAATAGAATTCCTGGCCTGGGATAGAAACTGTTTTTCAGCCTACTTGTCCTTGTTTTTATTATCCTGTACCATCTACCAGATGGTAATAGTTAAAAAAAAAAAGGGTGCACAGGATCTTTAAGAATCTTTTGAACTTTCTTAAGGCAGCAGGAGCTATAAAGCTCTTCCAAAGAGGAGAGAGGGCAACCAATAATCCTCTGGGCAATGACATTAACCTTCTGGAGTGCTATCCTATCTGCCCTTGTGCAATGGACAAAACATTCACAGGTGCAGAAGTTAAAATACTCTCTATGGTGCAGCAGTAGGTCACCAGCAGTTTTTCATTCAGTTGTTTCAGTTGCTTCTCTCCTGAGAAGTCTCAGGTAGTATAATCTTTGTGGGGCCCTTTTGAGCAGTGCTGCAATGTGAGCACCCCGGGTCAGGGCCTCTTTTATGATGATACCCAGAAACTTAAAACTGGCCATTTATAATTATTCATTTGATAACAGTTCAAAGTTATGACAGTACTGGAAAATTACTGATGAAATATTTACAACTGTCACCCCCTTTTCACAATCACATGATCAAAGTTTGGGTGCTTGACAGTTGGCTTACTTTACAATGGTTGCAGCTTCTTGCAGTTGTGTGATTGTGATTTGTGATCTTCCCAGCCAGTTTCTGGTGGAAGAAGCTGGATTCACTTAGTGACCATGGAGAAAAAAAAGGCTGCAAAATCAGGTGTGATCACTTGCTTAAGGATAGCAACTCTTAGTGACTGAAATTATGGACCAAGTTGTAGTCATAAATTGAGGATTTCTGTACTCTCTGCTTTCATTCCTATCTTAGCTTTTCTCCATCCAAAGATTTCCTCTTCTGATGATGCTATATCATCATCAAATGGTTCTGTGATTCTCTGGAAACTTCTGAAGCTGAATTGCAATCTTCAATTCCAGAAATATTCTTGTTATAGAGAAAAATTAGCAACTTGATATCCTTAAGAAATTTTATGGGGGTTGTGCATTTTAAAGTCACAACTGCAGCTTATTCCTTCATTAGGCATTTTTAGATTGTATTGATTTTAGTAGGATGGATTTATGCATATGTCTATTTGTTGGTTTTATGGAGCTGTTGACCCATTTGCCCTTGCTTTATTCAGTATTTTCATTTTTCTACAGCAAGTGGCTGTCAGCCCTCTCAGGTAAACTAGCTAGAAGATACTACTAAATGAACTAGCTGCCCAGAGTCACTTGTTGAGATGAAGGAGAGGTCTATATAAATTGAATAAATAAGTAAGTAAATAAATATTAATTTTTATTGAAAGCTTACATTAAAATAATCTTATAGGTCTGGAAGTACAGACTTCCTGGATGCCATGTTTAACTTCTTGATCCATTAGGATTTCCTGTAGTGAAAACCAAAGAAAGAGCCCATTTAATCTATTAGGTGAAAACAGGAGACTGTGAGGTTTCTAGACTGCCGTAGACATGAAGGCCAGCTGGATGACTTTGGGCCAATCACACTCTATCAGTTTAATCCACCTCACAGGGATGCAGTTTCATTCCTTCATAAAGTGTGTTACATGTAGAAATAAGATGAACTTCTTGATCCATGATTCTTGTGTGAAAGAGCTTGGTCTTTAATACTTTTATCACTTTATGTCTATAAATCATTCATCTTGCTGTCTGTCAGTTTTTTATCATTAATAATAGAGGTGGATATACAATAATAATATTCCAGTATAAGTCTGTTGGTTCTTGTGGGTTTAGATTTCCCAACTGAAACCCTGGCTCTGCTGCTGTTCATTATTTTCATCATAACAGGTAGTCCTTAATTTATAACAGCTGGGACTGGAATTTTTAGTGATTAAGTGAATTGGGCCCATTTTTTTTGCCATGGTTGTTGAATGAGTCATATGGCCATTAAGCAAATCCAATTTCCCTGTTGATTGGGTTGTTGGAAGCCAACTTGAAAGTTTGCAAAACACGATCCCATGATCCTGGGATGCTGTAACTGTTTGTTTAAAATTTCTACCTTGTCCATCTTCCTCAGGCCAGTAGAGTTGCCAAGTATTCAAATTTTGATTAAGTGATTGTGCGGACATTATGACAGTTCTGTGGTTGTAAGCACTTTTGTTACTACCATTGTAACTTTGGATGGTTCCTAAGGTAAAGATTGTAAGCTGAGGACTACCTGTATTGTGCATGTGTCTCATTATGCAGCAACTGATTTATTGGAGAAAGAATTGGAAATATTGGTTGCCCCAGCAAGACAGGATTTTCTACAGATTTAGGTGATACTATTAAATCAAAGACAATTCTTAGAATTATTTTACTTCATTTAGCTTCTCATTTAACACTAAAATAGATACTCTTTTGGGGAGGTGAGATGGGTAGAACTGATAGCACCAGAACCTGATTTTGAGTTGGCCTCAATTTTTAATTTTGCATTTATGTCTTGCAGTTATTATGAATAAATCAGTCTAACCATTCCATAGGTGTAGGGGATGTTATATAGAATACAACAGTATAGAATATAGAATAATAGCTTGGGACTAGTCCCAATTACATCTCAAAAGTGTGCTTTCTGACTGTGCAGAAAAAACTTGTTGTTCAAGGATAAATATAAAACTAGCAATATGAAAAACCAGTTAGATAAGAACTGTGTATATAATAGCTTTGTTATGCAATTAATTTGCAGGCCTTAGGCTTTTTAAAACAAACTGTGATGACTCGGAGTGTAACAAAATCCAAAACATAACAAAATCCAAAACATAAATAAATGTCCTCTAATGCCTCCAACTTGGTCCCACTATTCAATAATTCTCAGTTGGAGATAAAACGTAATCAAAAATAGTCTTCAAAAGAAAGCAATACATCTGAGCTTAATGAGCAGATAAAGGTGAAATAAAAAACCAAACAACTACAATGACGAAATTTCCACCAGGATAAGTAATTATCAAATTCAAGGAGATAACAAGGCACAGTCTGTTGGAAGGATGCCAACCAAGATAACTTCAGCCCAAAATAAAACACGCTTTGCTTCTGGCAACACCGTGTTATAATTGTCTCTCTTATATTCTAGTCTCCCCAGCTGCAACCAATGAGGAGGATCATGGCTGCCTCCTCTCTCGTAAGCCAAGTTGTTTCCTTCTCCATTCCTCCCTGGGTGTCCTAGAATGCAGAGGGGATGGGTCTGGTTCTTCCTCTGACTGCCCAGCTGGCCTCTGCCCTTCCCCAGCCTTCTCCGCAACCTCCGGAGCCACACCTCCATTCCCTGTCAGCTGTTCTTCTTCTCCCTCAGAGTTCAAGGGCATGACACAAACTCTAAATTTGTCTCCAAATGTGTGTGTCTTTGCTATGAAATTTTATTCTTCTAAGATAAAATCAGAGGTGAGATTTTACCTGGTCGGACTGGTTCTATAGAACTGGTTGTTACAATTCTGCACAGTTTGGAGAACCGGAAAATCATGCCACTGGCTGGCCCCGCCCCACCCTGCACACTCACTCCTTACCTGGCATGCGCACCATCCAACTTGCCTGTGTTGTGCCTTCATCTAATTTTTGGTAAGTTGCTATTTTTTCTTTTTTCTTTTCCCGACCATCAGTTGTTCTGACTATCAGCTGTGCTGGGAGATTTAGATTAGCTAGAAAGCGGGAAATCATTGGATTTCTTGCTTTCTAGCTAATCTAAAAGCTGAGCTGAACCTTCCTTAGGACTGAAGCTTTTATTTTTCAGTGCAGACTCAGGTAGCAGACTGCAGAAAGATAGATCTCTGAGTGAATCTGTGGTTCTGTGAGCAACTCAATCTGCCTGCCTGCTTTGCCTGATTTTGGGTAAAAGTTGCTCTTTTTTATTAAAAAAATCAATATTTACATAAATATTTACAATATTTACATACAAGCCATGTCGAGCCAGTCATATGACTAAGTCACACCCAAGCAGTCACATGACCAAGCCACACCCACAAATTAAGCCACACCCACTAGCTTATCAGAGGTAATAAATTTTAACTCCACCCCTGCATAAAATACTATATTTGTGCTAGGAAAAAAATGAAACTTTTAACCCCACCCCTACATAAAATACTATATTTGTGCTAGGAAAAAAATGAAACTTTTAATAGTTAACATTTAATAACTAATTAGAACACTGCATGGATTTGGGTTCACAAGTGTTAAGTTTTCACTGGTCAATGCCTGTGCTGTTAATTGTGACAAGCTGGTTTACCTGTTGAAAACAACACATGTCTAATTTTAGAGGATGCATGCATGGGCTTCACTCACTTCAGTGTAATGCTCTATATACTCCAATGGAGCATATAGGCATGTTAAGTAAATCTAGTAGAGAAATATAATGTTAAGATGCCTCTCTGATAAGCTAGATACTTTGTTAGGATTAAATTTACTTAAAACTATCTCCAATAACAAAAAGATTTGCCAAAATAGTGAACTCTCTCAAAATTAGAATGCTGAGTGGGAGTTAATTATTGATTATAATTATTCAACATTGATACTGTATTGCCTGAATTAAGCCTATATCTTTACTGTTCAAGTACTATAGGTTATATTTCTACTAGTAAGTTTTGCCTTCTGTATGTAAAACAATAATAATACTAACATTTGATTCCATGTGTCAGCCTCACTGGTCACTGGATGATTGGTACTGACAAACCATGGTACTCACAATTATATGGTGTAGTTATTCTATCAGCAAACACCAAACACAAACCCAAAAGGCAGCACTGGATAAAATCCGAATGAAGCTAGTGCTGAGAGCAACTGCCTCCCAGTGCATATTATAGCTGCCTATCAACCCCACCCAGCTAACCTACATCCGCCCATCTCCTCTCCCCGCCTTCACCCCACATCTACTTATGCCTAACCCAGCCGATCACCTTCAACCCCCCATTGCCCCAGGAGCTGCTTCGAAACAGTAGCAAAACACCCCATGCAACCTCATAGAGGAGCCAATAGGTCCGATGCCTACACATGCCACCACTCGCTCGTAAACGCCGCCAAACAGCGCTCATAACCACCACCCAACAGCTGATGACCAGTTTGGCTTTCTGCAGCCATCCCGGAACATAAACACTGGCAGTCTGTGATGACGCTCCCCACAGCCTGGATGAAAGAGGCAAGCGTCGCTTCTCCCAGAGCCTGCTAAGGTGTCCGATTGAGGAGGCAGGCATCCTGAGGAGGCAGACATCGTGTTCCCCAGTGCCTGCCATGACATTGCTTTCCCCCAGCTTTGCAAGGAGACAGGCTTCGCTATCCCCAGCGCCTATCGAGGTGTCAGGCTCCAGGGACGACTGCTCACTTTGAGCCTGACATGTCGCCCCCTCTACCATGGCTCTTACTGGAAGACAAATACCACAATTAGATTACAATGGTCAACCTAGCGTGTCCCTCCCACCAGCCTTTGTGGGGTTTTTATGGTGGATAGTCCTCAACAACCATGGTGCTGCTACATCAGTATTCCGTACCCATGAAACCTCATCAATAGGATAGCTCTGTCACCTGACAAGGCACTGTAGAATCCCCCACTATCTATGAGAATCCAGAATTTCCTTAATCTCATAATGATCGTCTTGTACAGGTCCTGGAGCCTTGAGTCTGGGTTCTAATCTCATCATGCCCGCAGGTTTCAGAAGGCTGCTGTGAAATACAGGGTGTATCCTCTTAAATTGTGATGGCAGTTTTAAGCAAACAGTAATTGGATTAATTATTTGGACCACTTGGAAGGGACTAATAAACTTCAGCCCTAGTTTTTTACATGCCACCCCTAAGTTTATATATTTAGTCGACAAATATACCCAGTCCCCAATTGAAAAGGGGGGTGATTCGTCCCATTTTTTGTCAGCTCTTATTTGTTTCCACAGCTTTTAACAATGCTTTCTTCACTTCCTTCCAATGGGTTTGTATACTATCTGTCCATTTTGTAATTGTTAGTGGCTCATCAGATATATGAGGCCATTCAGGTATAGGAATGAATTCCTTGTCATGTACTAATAAAAAGGGCTATGTCCAGTACTACTGTGTACTGTGTTGTTATAGGTCACTTCTGCAAAAAGTAATAACTCTACCTAATTATTCTGCTGATAAGAAATATAACAACACAAATATTGTTCTATAGCAGCATTAGTTTTTTCAGCTGCCCCATTCATACATGGCTGGTATGCCATACTTAAACCTTGAGACAAGCCTATTAATTGTATGAATTCTCTCCAGAAACGTGCAGTGAATTGAACCCCTCTATCAGCAATAATACATCTAGGGACTCCATGCAGGCAATAAATGTTTTTAATAAATCAGCTAATTATCTTGTTGATGGCAGGCCTTTACAGAGTATAAAATGGGCCTGTTTGGAGAATAGGTCAATCACTGTCCAAATAACAGTGTACCCATTATTATCCGGCAAGTCCACAATGAAATCCATGCTAAGCTCCTGCCAAGGGTGTGTGGGCTCAGCTACCATTTGAAGTAAACCCAACAGTTTCCCTACATGTATTTTGCACAGAGAGGACAACCTCTGACATATTTCTCAATGTCAGTTCTCAAGGAAGGCCACCAAACTGTCTCTTAACTAAATGTAATGTTTTTAGAAATCCATCATGCCCAGCCTGCTTAACATCATGGCAGCATTTTAATACTAATGATCGCAGCTTGTTAGGTACATAAAGTTTGTTTCCACGCCAGGCTACTCTGTCTTGCATCTCTACTTGAGTTGGGTTATCAGCCAACCATTTATCCTCTGCCATCACTGCTGGAAGATCTGTAGTTATTATCTTCATTCTTAATGAAGCAATGTTCTCACAATTTGGGATGAGGGGATGCACTACATCACCCCAATGACTGTCAAACTGGAGTAATCGCGATAAGGCATCCACTATGAAATTTTTCCCAGCCAGCACGTATTTTAAAATGAAATTAAAACGTCTAAAATATAGTGCCCAATGAACTTGTTTGGGAGGTAATTTACGTGGGGTTTGGAGAGCCTCCAGATTCTTATGATCTGTCCACACTTCAAAAGGATGTGAACCCCGCCTCCAATAAATGTCTCCAAGTAAGTAAGGCCCAATGTACAGCATATGTTTCCTTCTCCCAGATGGTCCAATTGTGCTCTGTCTGGCTGTCTTCTAGAAGTGTAAGCGCGTGGTTGTAACACTCCTTTCTCGTTCCTCTCTAATAATACAGCTCCGATAGCCATGTTGCTCGCATCCGCTTGCATAATAAAAGGACCATTGGGATCCAGATGCTTTAATACTAGTTCTTTTGCAAACAAAGTTTTTAATTTATCAAAAGCTTCCTGGCAATCAGGTGACCACGGTAACATCCTATTAGGCCTTGGTCTTTCAACACCTAAATGTTTGGTATGAAGGAGATTAGTCAAAGGTAAAGCAATATCTGTAAATATCCCAAGCGCCTGTCGAGGTGTTGGGCTCCAGGGACGACTGCTCATCTTGAGCCCAAAACCCTCGTTCAGAAATCTGATTGCACTAAAGTTGGAAAGCTTTGAAAGCAAACTTAAATCAGATATGTTAAACTTAGAGAAAGCTATAGGAACATTTAACTGAATAATATT
>NW_020716909.1:573889-612148 GCF_900518725.1 Notechis scutatus | reverse complement strand
GCTCTTCACCATTTGGACCCCTTTCCCTGCGGGAGGAGCGCCTTGGGGCGCCTCAGGCCTCCCGGGGACCTCCTCTGCTCCCCTCTCGTGGGAGTCGAGAGCCGCCACCACGCCACCCAGAAGGGTCCCTCTCGTAGGGGGCTGGAGGAACGAGGCAGGCCTTCCCTTGGGATTCCCTGGCCCTCCTCTGCCGGCCGCGGGGAAGGACCCTCCCTCGACCCTCTTCGCTACCTCTCCGGGATGGCTGGCTCGTCCATCCTGGCTGCCAGGCCGGGCGGCAAGCTGTCCCCCAGGAGTCTGTAGTGCCGGGCCCACTGGGCAGCCACCTCGAGGCCAGCGTAACGGACCAGGAGTTGCACCAGCTGCTCTTGTAGCCACTGGTTGTCCTTGATGATGCTCTAGAAAGCAAGGAGAGAAGAGGCGGGTGACGGTGAGCAGGGAGGCAGCCTTGGTGGGTGGCGTTTGGGAGTCAAACATCCCAGGAAGGCAGACAAGACCCGGAGCTGACCCAGGTCAGGGAAGGCAAAGGCGAAGACCCCCCTCCTTGGGGGCTAGATAAGCATTTTTGGAGCTACTTCTAATTGGGAGGGGGGGGGGACTGTGGACCTCCAATCCAGCCATGAGGGAAAGGGAAGGTCTTAAGACTTGCCTGCCACTCATTTTGCTTTATGCTTTCACGGAAAACCCTGCTTTAAGGGTTTATTGTTCAATCTCTATTGCTTCAATACTTTCCCTTAAGCACCTCCTCCACCCCCAACAGCCCCTACTCCCGTCTTCTTTGGGAGGATGAGCTGCCCAGGAACATGCATGTCTGTCCTTCCTCTCCTTCCGCCTTTCTGTGTGTGGGATTCCCCAGAAGCAGGCCAGCCTGAAACTGGAGCCCTGCATCGGGCGGCCTTTCCCACCGTTCCGGTTTTGTTTTATGGGTTCAGCACCGGAGGCGAAAACACCGGCTGGGCCGCATTCCTCTCTCTCTCTCTCCAGCGACGAAGGAAGAAGACACACAGGTAACGTGTGGGAACCTGGCCTTTTCCCTGCAGAGCCGCTGAGGCAGCAGGGCTGGCGCAACCCAGTGAAGAAGCACCAGCTGGGGGGGGGGGGGGGGGGGAGCGTTCCCTCCTCTCTCCTGCTCCGGGCGACGCTAAGGGGGCGTCGCTGGCTCCAAGCCAATCAACCAGGCGGCCTCTGGCAAAAAACGGAGGGGGAGAGGGGAATCCAGGAGGAGGAGGAGGAGGGGCTAATGGACAGGGGTTGCTCGGAAGGGCCCAAAAGGTGAAAACAAAAGGCCACCCCCTGCAAGGAGTAAGGGAAGGCCGTCCCACTGGGGCCAGGGAGGGGGGCTGAGGGGGGCCTAAAGATCACACTCTATCCCCCAACACCCTGAGAGGCACAAAGGCTTCCCTTCGCTTTCCACCCAGGCTCTTTTCCAATGGGGGGGGGGGGGGTTGCTTCCCCCCTGGCAAGGGGCCCCCTCCCCTTTGGCTCTGCCCCAGCCCCCCTTCCGCGGGGGGGGGGGGCTGGGGGCAGAGTCCGCAGCCCCCTGGCCACTCTTTTCTTCACCTGGGGCCGCTGAGTGATTTATCCCCTCCCCCCTCCAGTAGGGAGACCGAGAACAGCCTGGGCAACCCCGGATTCATAACCCACCCGCCCTCTCAGCCCGGGGGTGGGGTGGGATTCCTCCCTCCCCTTCCCCAGTTGCGGTCTGGGCAGCCTGCTTGCTATGGCCCCCATTTCAGCCGAGGTTGCCCCCCCCCTTAAGGCGGAGGACCTGGCACAGCCCCCCCCCCCCTGCTACTGTGGAGCTCCCCTGGGGGATGGGCAGATGCCGCCCAAGCCCGGCTGTCCCCCTGGAGCTGCAAATTAAGCCGGAGGAAGCTTGGCTTAAGACGTTCATTTGTGGCATTTCCCTGGCTGCAGGCCAAAGCAGCACAGAGGAGGTTTGCAAGATCCTTCCCAAGCAGGAAGGCTTCTTCGCAGAGGCATTTTCTCCCTCTTTCCAACCTCCCTTCAAGGCCCTTCGGTAAGCCCTGCCAGCGCTTTCTGTCGTGCAGCCGTGCCCCAACGCTTGGCAAGGCAGACCGAATGCCCTCAGACACTCCCAGACTGGCAAGGCGTGCAGGATTCCCCCTCGGCCCCAAAATTAACCCCCTTCAAAGTCCCATGGCCACGTTGGAATAATCACGTCACGGGGCAATTCCTGAGGAATGCCCCTCCAAGCGCAAGGGAGCCCAGACCCCCTCCAAAGGAAGAAACCCAAACCTGTGAGGTCACTGTGTGTGCCCAGAGAAGGAAAGACCGCGACACGACTACCTACAAGGGTGGAGGAACGGGCGGTTGAGGGTGACGGGATGCCTAACTTCTCCGATTTAGAGAAAAAGCATTATCTGCATTGATGGCATGGACCTTTGGCGTAAAAGTGTGGCCTGTGGTGCCGACGATGAGAATTGCAGACGTTTCACCTGCTTCAGCGCAGGAGGCCCGAGGCAGAATCACCCCCCACTGCAATGAGCCAGGGTTTGTTTCCACCGTTCCCCGCAGAGCAATACCGCAATAACTGCTGTGGGCGCCCAAGCCAAGCCAGCCACAGGGACCTACCTGGCCGGGAACAAAAATCGCACTGACCTGGATGTGATCGGACCAATTTTCTTGCGTCATGGATTTCTGTAAGAGACGTTGCAAAAACACTGCGGTGAAGACACTGGACTGGAGCCTCCGTGGCCTCTCACTTCCCACCACGTACCTCAACAAATCTCTTGTGGAGCAGGTACTTCAAGGTGCCCAGGTGTCGCTGGTTGAGAATATGGGGACAAAGCACTGGGGAGGGGAGAGAAAGGATGGGTCAGTGGAAGCATGAGAAAAGGGACCAAGCAGGGCTCATTCAACCACCTGCCCAGGTCTTTCAACCCCTGAGCGCGACTCTTTATTAAGCTGCCAAGGTTGGAGACCCCTGGTCTAGTCAATGGAAAAATAACCATTTATTTCATAATCCTGAAGGACGTGCAGGGTCCGGCCAGAGGTTCTCTTTGGGCAGAACCTGGATCCTCGTGTTGGAAACCGCTCTCTCTGGTCCCTTCAGACTGTGGGACCCCAGTTCCTCCCACCTCTCTCAATCGGAAACAACCCCAGACTCCGTCCGGCTCCCAACCGTCCCCCCAGAATGAGGGCTTCCCCCCCACGGAACGTGCCAGGCGTGCCCACCTGGGTCCAGGCTGTACTTCTGCAGCAACCGGAAGGCCACTTTATTCATCGCCCTGCAGTTTACCTTTTCCGGCCACTTGCCAGGCAGGGCCCGATACTGTCTGAAAGGAACCCAAAGCAGGCGGAGGGAGTCAGTCCGGCCAGAGAGATCCCTGGGCCTCTGGCCAGGGGGCCTTGACCCTGGGCAGGGAATTCCCCTCGGCCACTTAACGAAGGAGATGCCCCTGTGCGTACAAGGCACACACGTTCCCTCTCTCCCCTCCCTCCACGTGCTCCGATTCATCCAGGAGCACAGAAGACATATTCGCAGGGCTGGGATGCTCTCGGTTCGCCCCGGTTCTATAGAACTGGTAGCTCCGAAGAGCAGCAGACACCAAACTGGTTCGCTGTGACAACTGTCCGGTCGTCTGTTTGGCTCACCCACCTGCCCGGGCTTTAGGCTGTCCTTTATCTCGTCAGCTGGAGCGCTTTTGAAATTGAATTCATTCTTTTGAAACTGAATTCACGTGGGAGCAAGGATCTGGAGCACGTGTGTGTGGGGACCTTTGGGGCCTTTGACAGGTGCTCGAGGGAGGCTCCCCTTCCTCACGTCAATTATGAGCAGCGGTAAAGTCAGAGCAAAAGCGACGGAGGAAGAGGAAATAATGTTTACTCACTCTGCGGAGCAAATTTCGGGAAAGTGAGCAGCTATTTCCTTTTTTGCTGCAGGAACAGCTGGCTGCGGGAGGGGGAATGCTGCTCCCCCCAAGAAAGAGGTCCTCCCCGGGTGGGCTCCCAGTAGCCCCCTCACCTAGCGAGGTCTTTGATCTGGAAGCCTGGAATGGACCAGGAGTCCAGGAGTTGCAAGAGGCTCTGCTGTAGCTCAAGGCTGCCTTCCACGTAAGCTTCGATGACTTCCATTTTGTCCTGAAGCAGCAACGGGACGCACACCTAGGGCACGGAAGGGGGGGAAGGCGCACTGGCACTCCGCACTCTCTTTGGCCCAAAAGGCTGCGGGAGAGCTACCCAACTGGGCTAAACAGCCCCAAATGCTCCGTGTCCCTGCAGATGGGACAGCTAGCACTTCAGGGAGAAGCGGGAAGGACGTCCGCATTGCGCACGGAATTTTACCTTCTCAAATTCCAGGTCTGGTTGCAGTTTCAGTTTTATACTTAAAATAGCAGCCTAGGAAACAAGGAAAGGTGGGAGGAAAGTTCATAAAGCAGTGCAAAGAGTCAGCAAAAAGGGCTTTGTGCAGGGGTGGGATTCTACCAGTTCGCGCCTATTCGCTAGAACCGGTTGTTAACATTCGGAGAACCGGTTGTTAGAAGAAATTACTGGCCTAATCCTGTAAGGAAGGCAGGAAGGAAACATTCTGGTGTTGCTTACAGAAACTGCCTCTCCGTTAACCCTTGTTACATTCTTGCCAGGACTACACTTCCTGTCTCAGGAACTTCTCTGGAGTTTTTTTTCCCCTTCCTTTGTTGGTACTTTGCTTGTGTGGAGTGACCATTCAGTTACAATGGCACTGAAAAAAGTGACTTATGACCCTTTTTCACACTTACGACTGTTGCAGCATCCCCACAGTCATGAGAGGCCAGGCGAGGAGATGCGTTCCTCCATGTGAGTGATATTGAGTTGGCCACGCCCAGCCAATAGCATGGCCACAAACCACACCCACCCAGTCACATGACCACCAAGCCACGCCCACCACCTAAGCCACACCCACAGAACCGGTAGTTAAAAAAAAATTGAATCCCACCCCTGGTTTTGTGGATGTATATGCATGCACACACGGGCTGGGCCCGCTGGCATTTTTCAAGGCAGCTCCTTGGGGTTGGCAAAAATGCTCCCTCTGGGCCCCTTCAAGCACAGCCAGAGGGCACCCTACCCCCTCTCAGCGCGCACACATTTCAGAAGGGGGCTCATCTCCCTCCGTGGGACGTTGGCCCCAAAGAGTTACCCAACATCTTCAAGCACCAGGGACTGACCCCCCCGCTGGTACTGTCCAGCTGGGCAAGGAAACATCTGCAAGCAAACAGCCAAGCTCCGAGGGCGTGAAGAACTCCACCCGTGTTATCCACCTCTGGTAGGGCTATTCCTGCGTGTGCTTGGCCCAGGAGCCTCTCCTGGCCCTGCCTTGACAAACAAAGCTTCCCCCACCCCAGAGATACTCGGCCTGCAGGGATGCCCAGGAAGTGCTTGTGAGCCCAGGGGGGTCTCTGGCCATTCGTTTGGAAGGGCATAAAGTGACCCACCCTCCTTTAAACATACGGGGTATTTAAAACTGCAGCGCTCTTCCACGGCTATCCCGAGCCTCCGTAACTTTGCCCCCTCTGAAAAGCTGAAGACAACCAAAGAGGGGTGGGGGGGGAAATGGAGACCCAAAGCCATTCCCAGGCTTCTATTTTGGAAATGAGAGTGAGAGGAGGAGGGAGGAGGCTGGCAAGACAAAAAAAAAAACGGAGCAGCCTCCGTGCCGTTGTTCCCTTGCTGTTATTTTTACATACCCTCGGGACTGGTTGCTGCTCTCTGGAATCCAGTGGGAACCAGCGAGGGCAGCTGAGACTAAGTCAGCCGGTAAGGAGTGAGTGGGATGCTGCACCCATTGCAAATGGCTGACTAGCCGCCCATCTGCTTTCCTCTGTGGCCAGGGAGACCACCACCAACCCGGGGAGACCCTCCCCCCCTCTCACCCTTCCCTGCGCCCTTCCCTTCTTTCTGAGCCCGGCGATCTGAGGATAAATTCTTTCAAACTCTTTCAAAACGGAGCCTCTGGGTGGGGGGCCCTTCCTTCCTCCCCGCTGTGGATCTGGAGTGGTTCTGATTTCGGTCCCCCTTCTTCCTTTCACAAATGTGCATCATAGGGCTGCAAAAGGACATTTCCTGCAGATCCAACTTCCAAATTACTTAGCTGAAAAGTCTGACTGAGGAGGGGAAGCATTTGCCTCTCGGAATCCGAAAGGCCTTCCAAACGGGGGAGAGACTTTCCCCAGGCTGCACCGGTAGCCAGGAGGGAGGCCTCCACTTCTTCTGAAGGGACCAGAGCAGCTGAAAAACTGCTCCGCTCCAGGTAGCCCACAGAAAGACACCTTCCTCCTCCCAATCTCAAGGCACAAGCTGACACACACACACACACACCCCGCGCTTTTAAAAGGCACAGATATCTTTTTTTTTTAAACCTTTAGGAGCTCTTTAAAAAATGTAAATAAAACAACTCAACGGACAACGGAGGGTATTCAGGCCACCCCGAGGCAGCCGCCGTTCCTCCAACGTGAAATATCGTGACACGTTAAGCCACGGGGCCCCGCCAGTCAAAGCTGAAGGGACCTTCCGTGTCCTTGGCGACATCACGGGGGCACCGAAGCACGGCTGGTGATGGGAGAGCGGATTTCATCCTTCTTGGTCTGCCACCTTCACAGGTGTGTGTGTGTGTGTGTGTGTGTGTGTGTGTGTGGGTGGGTGGGTGGGTGTGGGAGGGAAGGAGATGCCAGAAAGGGCTGCTCAGGCAGGCACAGAGAGAGGCCCTTGGAACAGCTGGCTGCAGTTAACTCAAGAGGGACGCGGACTCCAGTGCCACAGCATTCCCAAAGGAGCCTGGTAAGAGGGGGCTGCCCCCCTCCACATCCACCCTTCTGCACCGGCCCCCACCTGCTCCCCAAGGCTCCTCCCAACACAGTCCCAGAGGGAGAGCAACACTGCCCCCCAGTGGCCAAGCGAGGGCACCTCACCTCCTTGAACTTCCCCTGCTGGCAGAGCTGGTTAACGAAGGCCAGCAAACGGTGATAGTCTGCAGTGTGGAGCTGGTAGATGCTGATCAGGGGCTGCAGCAGGCTGGCGTGGCACCTGGCCAGGCAGGTCAAGAGACGAGCCTGCAGCTCCTCCAGCTTTAAGCCGGACTGAGGGAGGGAGGGAGAGGGAGAGGGAGAGGCTGTGAATTCTAGGCCCAAAGCAATCCAGGCTGAAATTGGGGAGACTGAGGAACGGGGGGACCCCTCTTCCCGCTCCAAGTCTGCGGGAAGTGCCAAACTTTGAGGGAAGTGGCAACCAATGACACCTGGTCACAAACGGGGGGGGGGGGGGGGGGCCCTGCGACCCATTTGAGAGGCGACAGGGCAAGGCCTCTGTGTCTCCCCAGTCTTCCTTGGACGCCCACTCAGGGCCACGGCGCTGAGGACTATGCCCCAGCTGAGTCCGGCAGTCCCCTTACCGGCTGATCCCTGGCATGGCTCTTTATCCAGCTTTGCAGCTCACGGACAATGTGGGTCAGCAAGCCGGGCCCTCCCCAGTCCGTGGAGCAATCCAGCACATCCAGGAGCCAGGCCCACGGGTCGGGCAGGCTGGCGAAGCCCAGGCGCATTTCTTCTCGGACCTAGAAAAAATCCAGGAGGATTCTCGACTGGCTCTGCTCTGCCAGCCCACGGGCCACGTATCCCCCGTGGGGCACCCAGCTTTTGCGAGGGGCCAACTTCCCAGCGAGGGAGAAAGGGAGCGAGCCCAAGCTGACCAGCAGAATTCCCCCACCCACCCACCCCCATGGTGGGAGATTACCAGTTAACCAAGCAGCCCCCACCCCACCCCCCGCTGGTCCCCAGAGGGCCTGAGCAGATGGGAGCAAGAGAGGGAAGAGGGTGGGTTATCCCCACCGGGGGCAGGTGGGCACTGCAGCAAATGCGTACCGCTTCTTGTACGATGCTTTATCGAACTCACCTTTTCCATGTCCTTCCATACCCAGAGAGCCTGAAGTTTCTGGAGCAAGGGGTCTTGCTCTGGAGGGAGAGAAACAACGTGTGAAGCGGTTCCCTTCCACCCGCCAGGCCCAGGGCTCCCACATACACGCTTATGGCCTGGCCAAGGACAGCCCTCCAGCCCTGCTGAGCGTATCGGGGTCTCCTGAAGAACAACAGCGATGCCTTTCCATCGCTCAACTAAATGGCTTGCAGAAATAAAGGCCCGCGGGCCAAAACCCTGGCACATTTTCACCATGGGTGGGGTGGGTGCTTGTTGCAATGAGCTGCCTTGGCTAGCTGCTGCTCCAACCCGAAAGGCCCCCCTGGGAACTCGGGGCCAACAAGAGGCCAGATCAACCGCTTCTGGCCGGGGTTGGGCCCTCTGACCTTCTTCCCTTCCAGGAAGTGCCGCTCCGCAGAGACCCACCTCCGCCTCTCCCTCCTCTCCAAGAAACACCCCTTGGCCTCCCGTTCTCCCCACGTGATAGAGCAGGAAATGCAGGCTCAAGTGCCTTGGCTGGCTGAGACGTCTCAGGGAGAGGGCAGCCCCGAAACTACCAGTTCTCCTGAAATCAGCCCACTGGACAGGAGCTCTCTCTTTCAACCTGCAGTCCCCCGTCCCCCCCGGAGGGTGGTTGGCAGGCTGACTCTCAGGGGACAGGGCTGGGAAGGTGCCAGGTCCGGTCCCCAGAGTTTGGGGTGGGACAGCTGATGCTTCCAGTCTCTGTGGCCTGGGAGATGCTGGGCAAGTTAGCCCCTGACAGGCAGCCACAACTCAGTCTAGCCAGGATATCCTCTTCCCACACGGGGTGGCGGTGGCGGTAGCATCTCACCCTGCAAGTGTGGCTGTCTCTGCTTCTCAAAATTGGACATCAAAGAAAGGGGGTTTAAAGGACAGTGTGAAAAAGAGGAGCGTGAGCATGTGGGGGACTTGATAGCTTGGCATCAAGTCCCCCCACACGGGTGTGTTTGTGTGTCACCCAGAGATCTGAACAATACGGCTCTGGCAGAGAGCAACTCCTCTCGCTGGAGCCTCTGCCTGCAAAGGAGAAGAGGGAACCAGGCCTTCAGCTTGGCAGGCTGACAGCCTGGGGCTCCAGGCTTTTAATCTGAAGAAGCAGCCCCCTCCCCGCTGCCCCCAAATCCAGTGTTTGTCTTGGAAACAGCTGAACAGGGGGCTGCCTGTTGCAGGAAGGACAGACAGACGGAGGGTGACAGGCAGAGGCGACCCCTGGACCGATCAGAGGAGGGAGGGCTGGAGAACAGGAGAGAATCCAAGAAGGCAGCCAAAGTTTCCTTGGAGTGCTTACATCTGGTCGAAGCCTGCAGTCTTCTCAGACTGTGGCTGGGCGAGAATTTCCTGGGACGTTTTGCAAGTATTCACGGCAGGCTTCCTCGCCAAGGGCTTTCTAAACTTAAAAACGTTTTTTTCCTACTGAACTTGGCTTCTCCGAGCCATTTTTCCTGTACTGTACTCTCCCCACCCACCCACTCCCATGGATATCTCTGTCCTACCCGCCACACATTCTACAGGACTAATTCCTTTTAGGACATAAACTAGCTATTGCCCAAAGAGAATTTAGATTATTTTTCTCCAAAGGTCTCCCGGCTAAAGCTTATTTTATGCAAAAAATAGATAGGGGAACCTGGCATCCCCTCCCCCCCCCCCCCCCCCCGTCCCTGGAATGAGAGGGCCAGAAAAAGGGGCCTGGGGTGTTGCTGTGGACTCTCCCACCCCCTTTCCCCAAAGCCAAAAAGAATTAGAAAAGCTTTCTAAACATGCAGGAGGGAAGATCCAAACTTGCGAAGTCCAAGTAAAAGGGGAGGGGGGTTCGCACCAGTGGCTCCAGGAAACCTCTGGGTCCAACTGCAGGCGACTAAAGCCCTTCCGTGGTTTTAGAGGGACTCATTTAAAGGAGGAGGCCCTCAGCCCTGAAATACCTACTTCTCTGCAACAACTTGACTTTGGGGTCAACCTCACATTTCAAAAACTACCTATTGGCTGGTATCTAAAAACAGGGACCTCCAGAAGGGAAAGGACCCCCACAAGGAGCCAGAAAAAGGAGGAGGAGGAAGAGAAGCTGGGCCTCACCACTGGAGTTGTGACTTGGGAAATCTTCCACCGAGGTGTCTTCTGGGGGAGGGAAGACAGCTGCCCCCTCGTCCTGGAAGCAGGAGAGAATTTGGTTATTCGCAACAAGTGGATGACACCAAATGCCACCTCGGCTACTGCCAGCCCTTGGCGGGAGCGTGGGATAGCCTCATTCCAAGGTAAAGATTCAGTCTGAAGGCAGGAGGAGGAGGTCTGTGCTTGTTGGGGAAGCCGGGAAGAAAAACTGCTGAGGAGGCGTTGAGGGGTGGCCTCTCCTTGATCCCTTTCCAGATTGCCTAAATGCGGCTTCCTGGCCACTGCCGAGATGCTGATTAGCCCAAGGCCCCCTTACAAAAGAACGGTGGGGCACAAGTCCAACTCAAGGAACACGACCTGGTGGTCATTCCCTGCACGAAGCACAGGAGGTCAAAGGCATGTGTAGAAGCCTCTGAGCTGGCATTTCACTGGCACCAGGATGGGTCAGGCATGGCCTCTCCAGTGAGCTAAAGGCTTGAAGAAATGCACTGGGAGCCAGCATTTATTCTTGAGAAAACAGCTGCACGGGGAAAGAGAGCCAGATGTTTTCCTGGACAATTGCTGAGTGTGCTGCTTTTTTTTTTTCCTCCACTTTGAGAGTTTAACTTAAAAGAACACACACACAAAAATTAAGATGCGCTGCTGCTTAGCTGAAAAATTAGGAGCTGCTGGGTGCGCTGCCAACGGAGGATTTCCAGGGGTGTAGATATTTTTTTCCCCCCTAAAGTCCTGTAGTAGAACACAGGCAGCCTCTGAAGCTGACATCTGTGATCCGTTTAACATTTCTTAGGGGCTACAGACTTCAAAAAAAAAAACACCCACCCACAAACCACATGAAAATGTCCAGTAAAGCCAAACCACATCAAAACTCCTTGACAAGGGAGACTCAGCCAGCTGCTGTTCTCGGTGGGGAGCTCTTAGAGGATCTACTTCGCTTCCAAACCTCTTTTGGTGCAGCTCCATCCAAACTCGAAACCACCGAGAGAATATGCCCATCCACCCTGAGACACAACCAGATCACCACTGGCCCAAAACTCACAAACTCTCACAAAGCAGACACACACACACACAGGTGCAGAAACATCCCCGGGTCTCAGCTGCAAGGCTCATCTGGGAAGGGGGCTCTGGGGGCTCTGCCCTCCAACCGACTGGACACCAGACTCAGGGGAAGCCCAACAGATGCAGCCGAGGAAGGCGGCCCAGCCAACGGTGCTTTCCGCAGAAAAAAGGCCCGCAGCCTCCGTGACAGAGGCAGAGAGAGAAGCCCGGGCAGGGCAGGCCTGCTGGGACCGCGGAGGAGAGAGGCTGGCCAGCCCCCCGCCCGGGCCTTCTTCTTCCTCCTCCTCCTCCTCCTCTTTCACCAGCCGTTTCTCCAAGGAGCCCAAAGGCGACCAGGAGGCCGGAATGGAGCCGGCCGCTCGCTCCGGCTCCGGCCCTGAAGAGCCAGGGGAGAGCAGCCCGAGGCCCGGCTGAGGAGAGGGCCTGCCGCGGGCGTTGGGTTTCTCGACCAGGGACCGGCCTCCCTCCGGGGCGCGGGGCGTCGGGCACCCACCTGCTCCCCGGAGGCCTCCAGCCTTCAGTCCGGCGGGGCTCTCCTCGCCCGGGGCCCCTTTCTGGGAGAGCCGAGAATTTCCGGCCTTCGGATTTCCGACGCTTCCGCCTCCCGCGCGCCCTTTCCAGGAAGCCGAGCGAGCCCAGAGCGCGACGGGCCCCCGCGGCGCCCCCTTTCCCCGGGCCAGGCGGGCCGGAAGTGGCGCTCCGCCCGTGCGCCGCCCAAACGGGTCCCCCGGGCTCGGCGAACCCCGGGCGGAACCTTCGCTCGGCGGCCGGCGGAAACAACGGCCCCGCGAGGCAGGGCGGCGGCCGGGTCGGCGGTCCTGCGCTGCCCCCTCGCGGCCGCCCCGGCGGCGGGATGGGAGGCCGCGAGGGCTGCCCCTGGGGACCAGGCCCGGTCCCTCCGCCTGAAGGCCGCTCCCCAACAATCGTCGCCCGGGCGACGCGGCCGGCTCGGCCCGCCCAGCCTTGTGGCAGGCGAGGGTCCCCGGAGAGCAGCAGCGCTGGCCCACCATGACAGCAGCCCAGAGGTGCAGCTTCTTCCCTCAGGAGCCCTACTACGTCCCTGGGTGAGCCCGCGGCTGGAGGCCTCTGGCCGAAGGAAGGCGATTTGGTGCCGGTCTCCCAGCAGAGCTTCCCCCTCCAGGAGCAGTCTACCGCTGTGCCCAGGGAGGCTGGAACTCGGGAAGGCTGTGCCAGCTACCCTCCGCGGCCTTCTCCTTCGCCTGTGCCCCTCAGGGAAGCTTTTTCTGACTTAAGGATTAGCTTGCCTTTCTCCCCCACCCACTCACCCACCCTGCAATTGCTTCCAATCCCTTTTCCTTTTCCACCCCTTTTTAGGGTGGAATTTGTGACTTCAATCTCTGAATAAAATGGCCGTGGCAGATCTCTTAATAATATTGGTGCCAAACGACTTAAACTGATGCTAAATTAATCCCGTTTTTCTAGCACGTTCACGTGTGGATTCATTTTCCTTTTACCTGTTTGTGCCTCTTTAAGATATGGAGGCTTTTACCCCCAGGTCCGCTACCATGTTGGGCAAAGTTACGGCAGAACCACCTCCAGGATGCTGACCGACCCTGAGGTCCGCAAGAGCCCGTGCTCCGTTCTCACACCTTTGAAGAGACCCAAGTTCACAGAAGACTTCAGCCGGCAGAAACTCCCTGCACCAGACAGGATGGATCAGGGCCAGTCGTACATCCCGGGATACACAGGTGAGCATCTGGAAGAAAGTGGGCAAGAAGGCTCCTGGTGTGTCCGGGACTCCTGTTGGCTCTACTGCTCTGACTGGACTAAACAACAGTAAATCGTAGCACAGTAACGCGGTCAGAGCTATACAATTGGCCAAATAGTAGAAATTCAGAGGGAAATTTCATCCTATCACCAAAAAAATCCTTTTACATCCCACCCCACCACCACCCCCAAAAAAACCTGGCAGAGGAAAGCCCTGCTCCAGAGTAGCACTCCAGGGGTGGGTGATATCAGGAATTACCCAAGGGGCTTTCTGCACGTGGGCAGGGCTTCACCCCAGCTGCCAGCCCCCATCTCTATCTCCACCGTTTTGCTGGCTCTGTAGGGAACCCCGGAATGATTCCCCCCACTGGCTCCTTTCAAGGTTGAATTTAGGATGTTGGTTTTCTCCTTTTATTTCCCTTTCTAGGATTTGTACCCTACACTGGTTGCTTTCCTATTCCAAGCCAAGATTTGCAGCTCCCTTTGCCAAGGGTTCTTCCCCGGCCTGACCCTCCTCTGTGGACAGAGGGCCATCCAGCACCAGCTCACAGGAAAGTCATCCCCTGTCATCCCGGCATCCGGTTAGCCTGTGGGCCCGGGTGGAGGCAATTTGCAGCCACAGCCAGCTCACAGCTGGTCTCCCCGAAAGACGAGCGAAGGTTTCTCTGCCACCCGGACATTGCGCTGGTGTGTGGTCAGGAGGAAGTCCGAGGACCTTGCAAGGCTGGCATGTCCTTGGTGTGCGGACAGGGCTGGAGGGGGCCTCCTTGCCGCGCAGGTACTGACCAGGTAGGTGCTTAAAAGCAGACCATGAGATAGAGACCAGCTGTAATGAGCAGACCACAGAAAAGAGGCACCAAACTCCTGGGGCGATTCCCATCTGTGACCAAAGTGCAAATAGCAGTCAAGGTCTTTGTCCAATCTCAATGGTAGACAACTCTTTCTGATGGCGTTGCCCCCAATGAGTGCAACAGCATCTGTAAATATTGGGTTGGGAGTCTTAGGTCTATCCCATTACCCCTGAAGCCAAAAGCCACAATTTCCTTATGAATCTGCGCAGAACATGAGACCAGCAAGAGGAGCCCTTCTGACAATATTCATTTGCACCTATGGGAAGGAGTCTGGGGTGTTTTGTTTTACATTACTCCAAGAAACTTACTTACCTGGAGCTAAAAGTGGTTTACTGGGCCAAGGTCCCTCAACTGGCTATGTGCCTAACCGGGACTAAAAACTCATTTCCCAGTATTTATAGCCCGAAGTCTTAACAGCTATACCAGCGGCTTCCATTGCTTTGAAAGGTAGTTGCATGTTTCCTGCAGAAAGTCAGACACAATTATTTTTTTGTTCGTCTCGCAGCCAACCAGGACTGAAGGAGTGCCTTTGCCACTGGCAACAGAAACAGTGGATGTCAGGCGGTTTGACCGGATCCCCAAACTGGATCTGCCCAACCTCATTCAGCGAAAAGCTATCTCAGGTAAACTATGGGCAATGGTGAGATAAGAGCGTCGAGTCTTCCTCTCCTCACATAGAGTGCTCTCTTTAACCAGGTTAGAGAAACTGGATCAGAAAAAGCATTGAAACCCATAGGGCTTTCCTTTCTGAAACGAACACATTGAGCAATGAAGCAGTTTTTGAGCTAACAGAATACCCACCCCTGCCCCAAATCTTCCCGATGCCTCAGCCAGTCATTCCCCCCCCTCCATCTTCAGCAGCTTGCTCCAGCATGCCAATTTGGGCTGGGAAGTGTTGGATGGAACACCTGCATTTGCCTGATGCCCTCCAGGCATGCCAAAGATGGCCAGGATTTCTGAGCTGAAGCATTTGTTGGAAGAAGTGAGAGCAAATGTATGCCCCGGTTACCTTCAGACCCTTCCAGATTCTCACTAGGCAAGACCGATTTTATAAAAGCCACAGCCTCACACCCACCCTTGTTCTGGGCTTGGAAGGAGTAAAAAGGGGTTGTAGCTGCAGCCACTCTGGGTCCTGAGCAGCTCCCTGGAACCTTTTTCACAGGATATGCTGGATTTATCCCATGCTTCACCTGGGTTATGGGAGTCAACTACCTAAAGGGAGTGAAAGATGCCATGAATAATTTTGATAGAAACCAGGTAATCCTGGGATAGGGAGCAGGGGGGGCTGGGCCCATCATTCCCCCCCACCCCCAACAGTCATGTGGCCAGGCACTGATGCTGTCTGGAGACAAATGGGTCTCTAGAAATAATTTCTCACCTAGGGAAGACTCCAAGCCAGGAGTCAAATTTAGCTGCAAGGCATCAGCTTTCCTAACACTCAATTGTCCTTCCTCAGGAAAGGCTGAGAAACCCTATATATAGTTTTGGACAGCGCCTGCCACACACTTACTGGCCCAACACAAAGATCTACAACAGCAGAGGCCTGGTTCCATTCTACACCGGGTTTGTGCCAAGTAAGTGATGAGACCTGTCAAGCTAAGACAAGTTTCTCCCCCTCCCCATTAGCTCCTCAGGGCTGGTTGAGATCTGTTCAAAGTAACACATTTGCTCCCAGGGCCTCTGGCTACACAGAACTGAACAAGCTGAGGTCATTCAGCAGCTGCAATTTGGCAGACAGATGCTTAGCGCTGGTTATGAAATATGACGAGCTAGGAGAAACTGCAACGCTCTTTGCCCGTCTTCTGGCCAGTAAAATCCTTTGTACCCTTTCAAGAGATGCTTTTCCTCTGACTGCTTCTGCCTGCTGAAGTTTTCCTTGCAGAGAAAGAATGACGCCTTTACACCCGTTCCCTCTTTTAAACATTCCACTCAATCCTGTGTAGCCACATGAACGAACCAGTTGGAGCATGCAGAGCTGCTGACTTGGGGTTTTTCTTCTCCCCAGCTATCCGTGAACATTATGCCCTAACTTTTGGCAACAGCACTCGGAAAGCTTTCTACGATGAAGTACAGCAGAGACAACATACAGGATGAAAATGTTTTTAATGTCCTTACAGCATCAGACAGGTGACATAAAGAAGACGCAGAACACATAAACAGAGGTCTTGAACAAATAAAAGTTTGTGACACCTTTGAACAAACAGGTGTGACCCCTCCCCCAGTCTCTTAAGCTGCTTCTTCCTCTGCTTCCTCTTCAAACTCACCCTCTTCCTCAGCTGTTGCATCCTGGTACTGCTGGTATTCCGACACCAGATCGTTCATGTTGCTTTCCGCCTCGGTGAACTCCATCTCATCCATACCCTCCCCAGTGTACCAATGCAAGAAAGCCTTGCGACGGAACATAGCCGTGAACTGCTCTGAGATGCGCTTGAAGAGTTCCTGGATGGCGGTGCTGTTGCCAATGAAGGTGGCTGACATCTTAAGGCCACGAGGAGGGATGTCGCAGACGGCGGTCTTCACGTTATTAGGGATCCACTCCACAAAGTAGCTGCTATTCTTGTTCTGGACATTCAGCATCTGCTCATCCACCTCCTTCATTGACATGCGCCCACGGAAAACCGCCGCAACTGTGAGGTAGCGCCCATGGCGGGGGTCACAGGCTGCCATCATATTCTTGGCATCAAACATCTGCTGGGTGAGCTCAGGCACGGTCAGGGCACGATATTGCTGGCTCCCACGGCTCGTCAGAGGAGCAAAGCCAGGCATAAAAAAATGTAGCCGAGGAAAGGGGACCATGTTGACTGCCAGCTTGCGCAGGTCAGCGTTTAGCTGGCCTGGGAACCGCAGACAAGTGGTCACTCCGCTCATTGTGGCCGACACCAGGTGATTGAGATCGCCATAGGTAGGAGTGGTCAGCTTCAGGGTCCGGAAGCAAATATCATACAGGGCCTCGTTATCAATACAATAGGTCTCATCTGTGTTCTCTACCAGCTGGTGGACTGAGAGAGTGGCATTGTAGGGCTCAACCACAGTGTCTGACACTTTGGGGGAGGGGACAACGCTAAAAGTGTTCATAATCCTATCCGGGTACTCTTCACGGATCTTGCTGATTAGGAGCGTCCCCATGCCAGAACCAGTGCCACCCCCCAGGGAATGGGTGAGTTGGAAACCCTGGAGACAGTCACAGCTTTCAGCTTCTTTCCTTACAACATCGAGCACAGAGTCAACAAGCTCAGCCCCCTCGGTGTAATGGCCCTTGGCCCAGTTGTTGCCTGCTCCGCTCTGACCTGCAAGGGAGGAGGGAAGCGAGTGGGAGAATGAACAACCCATTAGATGAGCCCCTCCTGTCTGAATCGTGCACAAAAAAGCAAGTCATTTAGCAACATTTACCGGGCCAGATAGATGCCATGCGAGGCCTGGAAGCCGTCTTGGCCCTATGGAGTGACAAAGCACGTCTTGCGTATCAATGCTCTTGGCGCGCTTGGATAGCTTTTTTTGCACCTGCCTGGAATGCGGCTCCTGCAAACCAGCCTCCCTCGCGAGAAAGGCAGCAATCCCACTCCCAAAACCCACCTAGATCGCCTAAGTTAAGGCAACTAACCTCAACACCCCTTGGATCCCCCTAAAACCTCAGCACCCAATCCTAACGAGCAAAGGATGCGCTGCGGCCTTCCCTTGGATGCCGTGCGAGGCGCGCCAACTGCCGCGCGCCCCCCCCCCCCCCCCCCCAAAAAAACCGTCGGCCAACCGAGCATTACCCACCGAAGACGAAGTTGTCGGGGCGGAAGATCTGCCCGAAGGGGCCCGACCGCACCGAGTCCATGGTGCCCGGCTCCAGATCCACCAGCACAGCCCGAGGGACATACTTGCCGCCTGCGAAGGAAAGGCCAGCTCAGCCGCCAACACCCGAAGCCCCGCCGCCTCCCCCAGGACTACAAGCCCCATCATCTCCTCCCCTCCCCGACGAGCCCCCCTCGCTCCCGGCACTCTGCGCGCGCTCAGAGGCGCCACGCTAAGCGGACCCACCGGTGGCCTCGTTGTAATAGACGTTGATGCGTTCGAGCTGGAGGTCGCTGTCGCCATGGTACGTGCCGGTGGGGTCGATGCCATGCTCGTCCGAGATCACCTCCCAGAACTAAGGGCGGAAAAGCGGGGAGAGCTTATGAGGAGGAGGCGCAGGCGGCCTTCCCGAGCCCCAACCCGGCCTCCTCCGCCTTCTTGGCCGGCTCGGCTGACCTTGGCGCCGATCTGGTTGCCGCACTGGCCGGCCTGCAAATGCACGATCTCCCTCATGGCGCCGGAACCGACGGGCGGGAACGACCTCTTCGGTCTGGACAACGAGACAGACGACGCCGACGGCACAGCGAATACTAGCTGCGTCAAGGCAACGGACACCTTTATATAGGAGGCGCAAGAAAGGGGGCGGGGCTGCGTAATCGCGCGCGTCCTCTCAACCTCACTCCACCTTTCCCGTCATCCGCCTTGTCGGTGGTGATTGGGCGAAAATGCTCAAGCTGCGCTGTTGATTGGGCGCTCGAGATGCCAGTCTTAACCGAAAACCGCCCCGCGCTTGAACGTTTTTTTTTAGCGCGAGGACTTTCTCCCTCGAATTTTCTACTTAGAACGTTACAACGGTCGCCCGAGACTCCTCCTCCTCGCGTTGGTTCTCAGTGCTCCCTACCAACGGGGGAAAAAAACAACCCGAGGACTCTTCTATTGGGCGATTTGAATGACTGATTGAATGACAGAGGCCTCTAATTGGCGGCTGAGAAGAGACGCGTCTCCTAGTAACGGTCGCAGGGAGAAACGCCCGCGCGAATGTAGGCTGTGCGCTACGGCGACTACGTTAACGGTGCTACGTTAAGAGCGCAAGCTCCCCGCGCGCTGCCCTGTCGGCGTGGCGGTTGCGGTGGACGCCAAACAAGCCGCTCCTTAGCAACGGGTCTCCGTTGCCTTAGCAACGCCTCTAAGGCCACTGACAGCATCCTCCACAATGGAGATCCAGGGCTGTAAACAGGCCCCAACCGCCTTGAAGGACTCTAGTTTTTCTATCCTCTGCTGCTAGGCCTTCTCTCCAGCCCCGTTCTCTCCTTCCCGGTTTCCCCAACTGCATTCCCATTGTCCCCTGTGAAGAAGGATGCCAGCTGGGCAGAGGCCAAACCCTGGGCCAGGCAGCACCAGCAGGAGACTGCCAGTGACCAGCGCTCCACTATTCCTTTCAGGATTGATCAATTGTGATCAATTAATCAATTAATCAATTGTTCAGTTTCCAGCTTAATAAAGCTGCATTTTCTGTCCTGCAATGCACTACCTTTTAAGAACATGTAATCCTAACGTAGCATTAACTTCAAAAGGATAAGAATTTTTCTTTGGAGGGATGCAAAATTTCATTGTATGTACACTGTGCATATATGTACAATGACAATAAAGAATTCAATTCAAAATGCAACAGCATTCTAGAACACTCCAAGCCAAGCTTCTCACAAGAAACGGGTTCTATGGCACACGCAGCAAAATCAACAGACTAAGAAGAATTAAACCATGGTTTAATAGGAAGGGGGTCCCTGTGTTCCCCACCAGAGGAGCCACTTCACAGCCCAAGGACTCCGAAGAAAAGTTCATATACGGTGATCAGCCCATTTCCAAGGTGAGATACGGTGTATCAGCCCATTTCCATCTCCTATTCCACTTCGTCGTAAATGTGATTGTCATGTCTGTTAAACAATGAGATGGAGAAACAAAAGCCAGTATGATACGGTGCCTGTTTTTTCACACAAAACAAGATCAGTGGGGGAGACAGAATGATTTTGCACATTAAGGGACCAGAACAACATAAAATACTTTCAGCAAAGATTTCCACCAATACAGGGACTGTTCTATCTTCAGCTCCTCTTGTAATGATTCCAAACCTGAAATCTGCATGCTGGATTGGCATTTCCTTCAAGCTGTCCACTACACCATCAAGTTCCCTTTCCTGACTAGTCCTACCCAGTTCAGATCCCATTAATGCAGAGGGGAAGCTTAGATGATTTTGGGTGCCAGCATGCATGGCTTTTCCCCTTGTCTATGCCTTTTAAAGGCGTGATGGTTTAAACCAACGCCCTGTCTCCTGAAACCTGCATTTCCCTCTTACCGTTTTGGGTCAAGGAGAAAGTCTTTGGAAAAAAAACCACATTTCCACACAAAACAGCTGACTCAGCCTGCCCATCTCCCGCAGTCCCAGGAAGTGCTAACTCACCCTTGAGGTGTCATCCCAATCTCTGGAGAGCGTCCCGTTCTGGGAAGGAAAGAAAGGTACAGAGCATCCTATTAGGGAAGGTGCTAAATGAGCAGAACTCAAAGGATCTGAGACAGGAAAGCAGACAGCTTCCTGTCTCCCCCCACTTGGGCAGCAAGGGAGGCAGGTCAGCAGCTGCAAAGAGGCTGGGGGTGATCAGGGGACCACCTCTTTCTTCTGATCAGAGTTACCAAAACTCTAGCTGCTCGCTGGCTAAAGGTTTACAAAGACGACATTCAGGCGCAAAGCCCCTCTTCCGCTTGGCCTCAGTTGACATGGCCGTGCTACAATTCCCCCGGGCATCTAATTGCTAGTCCCTCCTAGGCCTCTGCAGGAGGACGAGATCAAAAGAGGGAGCCCTTCTTTCGTCCCACAAAACTTACACAGCTGTAGGGTGTGACTCTTCCACCTTCTCATACTTTTTTGCTGAGGGAGGGCTGAAATACAGATGGATCCTGCTGGATGAGAGCAGTCAACCAGGCACCCAGGTGTACTGTGGTAGATACTTTCTCACTTCTGTTCCTCCTTCCCAGCCCACCGACAAATCTACTGATGGGCAGCTACTGGACATGGAGGCTCTAGGAGTGTCCATCTGGATTCCTTCCAGGGCCAGATTAGCATTGTAGTTCTCCTCCGTGGGCCAGCGGGAGGGCGGTGGTGCGGGACGGATGCCTCCTGCAGTACCCTGCCAGCCAAAACAGGGCACGGGAGGTCCCTGTGCCTCATTTTCACCCTCCGTGGCCTGTTTTCGGGCCATTTTTCGGCCTGTTTTCAGCTTGTTTTTCAGGCAGTTTCCAGGGCCATTTTTGGACCCTTTTCAGGCCTGTTTGGGCTGGCAGAGTGCTGCAGGAGGCCATGGAGGGTGAAAACGAGGCACACATGCAGCCGGTTTTAGCTGCCAGAGGCACTGCGGGCCGGTCCTTTCATATTTTCCAGCCCAGCCCCGCAGGCTGGATTTAAGCACCCCGCAGGTCACATCTGGTCAGTGGGCCTTGAGTTTGACACCCCTGCTCTAACGCTGCCAGTTCCAGCTGTCGTCCAGTCTAGACCCAAACAGGCTTCCCTGGGAGCAGAGCACACAGGAAGTTTACCTAGCAGCTCACAGGTACAAGCGCACCTACAGACAAGCTTTACCTTAAGGGCTCAGGCACAATAGACGGAGAAGGAAACCCTGAACAATTGTTCAGTAAGAATTCCCAGTTTCTTCTAGACAAGGTCAGCTCGTGTGATTCCTTATTAAAGGATACATAGGACCAGCAGTGCCTTAGCTGTGGCCTCTCTTACTTGGAGGATTTAAAACTTCATCCCAGATCCCTCACACTCACCTGGAAAAGGGCTGAGCCGCTTCGGGGATTATGTACTCCCTCTCCATGGGGGTCCTGGAAGCAGAAAGGAAGGATTGCAGCAGCCAAGGAGAGAAGGGGACGGAGCGCAAGGGTTGGGGCTCGGCAGGATCTCTGCTACCTAGAGAGGCATCTGCCGAAAGGATCCTAAGCCCAGACAAGGAATCTGCTCCCGGCTTTTAAAGAGCGAACGCATTCTGCCCAGGGCAAGTGCACCCACCGGCCCTGTTCCCCCAGCCCCACACTGCCTTCTTCCTACTGACTTGGGTGGCGATGACGCGCTCACGTTCTGGTAGTGGAGTTTCTGACGGGTCCTGAAACGAAAAGAACACAACGAACAGCTTTTTGGGCTGTGGAGGTGGACTTCCACCCGGCAACGGGTGCTTCCGGGTTAGCAGAGAAGCCCCCCCCCCCCCCCCCCCCGCCCCCGTCATCATTTCTTAAGTCTGATTTTGACTGCAGAGGAAGTTGAGGCTGGAAGGAGGAATGGCCTGAGCCAGAAAGCATATCCTAACCTCCTCGCTCCTCCCCAAAAGGCTGCGGCGCCTGATTCTTCATGGTGCAGAAGAGAAGCCAAGAGGTGCTCTGCTTCTCAGCAGTGGCCCAGGGCACATTGAGAGCCCGCTTCAGTCCTGAAAGGGGGCTGAAGGCCTCTTTAGTAGCCCACAAGATCCCCAAATGCTGTCAGAGAGCACGACTTTGCCACCAAGCCAGCCCTTCTCTCTATACTGGTCTCCTGTTAAAACAGCATTTCTACCACTTGCCTTGAGAAGCCTAAACAAACCATAAAAGCAGCTCTGAAAGAGTCACCCAAGAGAGGCCCTTTTTTTCCTGGGCATCCCGTCCCGTTCTGCCCTCCCACCTTCTCTCCCTGACCCACCTGGGACCGGGATTCAGCTCATTGACACTCAGGTAGCCGTCCTCTGGGGTATGCCTGAGAGGGACAAGAATGGGCTTCAGGGCTCCAGCAGAGAAAGGGAACCAGCTCCCCCTCCCATCTCCTCCTCGAATGAAGCTCCCCAATCCCACACGGGGCCCCAACTGAGACCTCTGGCTGTTTTCTGAACCAGACAAACACTTTTCTCCTCCAGGCGTCCGAACTTAATTGTGCTAATAAAGACTCTTTCAGACCTCCTTGGTTTCTGCAAGACATTCTTTCCCCAGGAGCTTTAAAGCAGTCCCTTAAGAGTGCCCAAGTGGCCAAACTGCAGAAGCTCAAAATCCACACTGGAATAGTTCCTCGTTTTGTCCGGGCCATAAAGGAAGCGCTCCTTTGAGGCCAATGCCAGAGCTGTTACTCACGGGGTGGCTGGACGGAGGCGATCAGGGCCAGGTGTCCTCATGGTCATGTACGTATGGTCTGGGCGAGGTGGTCTGCAAGTGGAGAGCAAGAGGCCTGCGTCCATCTTTGGCACACACCTTCCTTCCTTCCTTCCTACCTTCCTTCCTTCCCTCCCTCCCCGAGGCCCACTGCACCTGAAGCAGCAGACCAAACTGGAGACAAGGACCAGCTGCCTGAGCAGACAAAACCCTCCGCTGGCTAATCAGTTTTCTTCCTGATGCTGAAGTCTTCAGGTGAGACCCCACTCTTGCTCTTCGGTTACTCACCCTCGACAATCCAGATCTCGAGAGGCAAACCCTACCCCCCCCCCCAACCTCTGAGTGCCTGCAACGGCCCCCCCGCTTGATCTGATTCACTTACGGGATAGGAGGAAGAGTCCTCCTGGAAGGAGGATAACCAATTTTCCCTTCCTTCCCTGTTTTCCTTGAGACAGACAAAAGACACAAAAAGGGCGGGGAGCGAGGCGGAGGCAGTGAGCAACCCTGTCCTGCAAACTCAAATCCTCTGGCCTGCAGAGAGTTTGCTTCACCATCTCCATCACTGGACCCTCCGGCGGAGCCAGGAGGACAGCCAAGGGAGGAGGTGGCACCCCTGCTGCTTGCAATGAATGTCGAGCCCCAGGAAGACCTGGCTGGTTTCCAGCCCCTAGGAAGCTTCTGCAGGGGGCAGCAGGAAGGAGACCCAGAAGAGGCCCTCAGGCCTCCCTTCCCGGCCCAACAAGACTCACCTTTGTTTATCCACCATCCGCAAGACACAGACCGCCACCACCAGAAGGACCGAAGTGGAAAAGAAGCCCAAGAAGGCCAAGGCGGCCACAATCACTGCCAGGGTCCCTTTGGACAGCACTTCGGGGCAGCTGCCCTCAGCTCGGCCCACTGAAGGCACGTGAAGGAGAAGCAAGAGTCAGGGGCACGAGGGGTACCCTCCCCCCCCAAGTCTTCTGTGGATGGATGCCCTGGATCCAGGCTCCCTCCCCGTAGTTGGGGGCAAGAGGCAGAAACGGTCCTCCGAGGCCGCCTCCTGCCCTCCCGGCAGGTTCTCAACGGAGCAAAGGCCACACCGAATTCCCCGGACCACGGGGAGGGAAGGGGTGTGCAAAAGTCCTCCCTCCCCCAAAAATCACAGGCAGCAGGGAGAAGCCCTTACTGGGAATGGAGATTTGCCGGTGGCCAGCTTCCACGTGATCCCCAGCGTCTTCGGGATACTGTTGGGATAACACCGGGTTTACAGACTCAGACCAGGCCGGGTTTGCATTGGGGGGTCTCTCTTCTTCCCGTTATCCTTCCAACCCTCCTGCTGCCAATGCCGTCACCCCCACACACAGCACCAGGGGCTGTGTTCCCCCATTTGGGAACACTGAGATTCCAAGGGGGGAAAGGAGGATAACCGTGCCCCTCCAAACTGGGTTGTCGCAGAGGGCATTTCACAGCGAGCGCTCCCAGAGGCGGACCTTCCTCACAGCTCTTCGGACAATCCGCTGACTGAATCCTTCTTCGTTCTCCTTCTCTTCCTCTTCCCCTTCCTTCCAGTCATCGTTCAGAGAGGCAACTATTTTCTTTTTGTGCTTTGGGTGGAAATTGGCTGGATAAGCTCTGGAGGCCTCTACCCTGCTCATTCTCACTGCAAATCAATGAGTGCAAAAATGGATGTAGGAGATTTGGCCTGGGTTCTTCCCACCCCGTCCCCAAATCTATATTTTGTGTGCTTGTCTCCCCCCCCTCCTCCAGTTGTGGGCTGCTTTCAGATATCTCAATTTTTTTGATGCCTGCCTGGGGGCTGCAAGTGCACTCGGATTTAAAACCCAAATACTCTGCAGCATGTCTGGCTCCTGGCTTTCTTCCCAGCCCCAAACCCAAGTTGGCTGATCGGGCCCATTACTCACATGAAGCCAAGGAGAGGACGCTTATGATGAACAGGCCGGCCAGTTGCATCCTGGAGCCCCGAGCCCAACCTCTCTCCATCTCCCAGGAGCCCTGAAAACCCCTCCAAGCCAGGCAGGAGCTCCAAGGGAGCCTCTGTGACCTCACAAGGCCCCAGAACTTTGACCAGCCAATGGGCAGCTCCAGCAGTCGCAGCCCCACTCCTCCTCCTCCTAAGGAAGCCTCAGGAAGACCACTGCCTCAGTCGCTCACCCCAAGTCCTCCGTGGCAGCCGGTGGCTCTCTGCTCCTTCTCCTCCTTTGTCAACTGCCTTTGAGGGTTCTCCAGATCCCCAGCGTCCAGTTCCTCTCGGCCTTTCCTGCCAGCCCGACTCGGCTGCAATCCACGCTTTGTGAAAGGCATTTGGGGACTTAAAGGCGGCTGGGCTGATACTCGGAAGCCCTCCCGCCCAAGAGACCCAGGGCCAGTTTCCCTTTCCTTCCCAGAGGACCACATCCCTGCTCCTGGGATGGCCCACAGAGGGGGAAGGGGGAGGCCACGGCCCTCGGCCAAGGGAGCTCCCCCAAGCTTCGTTCCTTTCCCCACCTCTCCGGCTGATCACTCCTTGGCAAGAAACACACCCCCAGGCGGGCGAGGAGAAAGATACCCATCCAGCCAAACCCTCCCCCCCCCCCACCAGCCCTATGCCTCCCGATATTCCGCAGAGGGGCTGGAGGGAAACGTTGGCGATGAACTGAATTGCAACGGGGGAGCGAGCCGGCCCGATTCACGGAGGAAAAAAAATACACCGCCGTCCCAATGGCTCCAAGGGAAGCCACTTTATTATGAACCAGGAAATCCATCAAAACAAAAAACGTTTTGCTAGCAGTCTCTGGGGCCGCACACACACACTCACACACACACACACACACACACTGGCCACATGCACCAAGGCAGCACCCTGCCAGGCCATAGTCCAAGGGTGACCCACACCCATCAGGTGCCGCCCTCAGTTGCAGCTTTTGGGCAAGCGGTAGACACCCCCCGAGTAGCTGAGTTGCTGGTCCCGGACCTTCTTCTGGAGGAAGACCTGTAGCTCCTGGATGTCGATCTCGGTCACCATGGGGCCGGTCATCACGAAGATCTTCAGCATGCTGTGGATGCGTTCCAGGGAGAGAGACTCTAGGTTGGTCAGCATGGCCTGGATGTAGGTCCAAAAGAGCTGCAAAGGGGGCGGTAAGGACACAGAAACGAGGTCAAGGCAGAGATCAGAACCGCTGCATGGCAGAAGCAGGGCCCGTCACTCAGGTGCTTCTGGGATCCAGTCAGCCCTGAGCGTGAAGGCTCCCCGTTGTTGTGCCCAGACAAGGGCGGATCACGCAGCCAAGAGCCAGCGCTTAGACCTCTTAGCCTCCTCCTCCTCCTCCTCCCCCAGATGACCACCTGCAGCTCCTCCTCCTTCTGGTCCGCCTGGGAGGCCATGGCCGAATCCCCCTCCTCATCGCTATCGATCAGCACCACCTTCTCCGTCTGGTCCTTCAGCTCCTCCTCGATCACCGTGAAGGTCCCAGGGGGCTCCTCCCTCAGCACGCCTTGCTGCAGCCAGAGGGTCATCTTGCGCCGCAGGGAGGCCGCAGGCACCTTCAGAGCTTCACTCAGCTCCTCCAAGGTCCACGTGCCTGCAAAGAAGGACCCCCCCCACCCTGCTTAGGGCCCAGCAGTGCCACCCAAGGAAGGGCCCCACCCCCAAGGAGGATCTCCCAGTAGGAAACCTTCCCTCCACCTCCCTTGACGCTGCCAAATGCGTCCCCCTCCCCGTGGACTGGCTCCCAGGACCCACATCTGCGCGTGTGCGCCTAGATCTCTGAGGGTCCTCCCCTCCCTTTGCGGGAGAAGGGCAGAAGCGGGAGGCCTACTTTTGTCCTGGAAGTGCAGGATGACGGCCGCGTGCACCGGCGACACAGACAGGGAGAGCGTCCGGTCCGCCAGCTCCACCTCCAGGTTCACCAAGCCCAGGTGATGCTTCCAGTTTAAGGTCCTCATGGCCTGGGAAGAAGCCGAGAGGGAGCGTTACGGGTTGCTCAAGCTGAAGGACCCCATGTGCTGTTCCACCACAGGAGCACGCCGCAGGACGCCCTGGGCGAAGGGAGAGGAAGACGGCAAGAAAGGAACAGCCGAATCCTAGAAGGGACCCCGGGCCGTTCCCAGAGGAGAAAAGAGAAGGCCGCCTTCGTGGCTGGCTGCCAGCTGCGCACGGCTGAGCTTCCCGCACTCTCTCCTACCTTCAGCTTCTCGTACTTCTTGGCGTAGGCCTCCATGGCCTCCTTGATCTGCGCCGGGAGCTCCAGTTTCTCCTCCTTCAACGGGGGCCAGAACTCGCTGGAGAGGATGATGGCCACAAGGCTGAAGGGAGGCCTTTCCTGCTCGGGCAGCTTCTGCTCCTCATCGCGGATGTTTGCGTTGATGCGCCGAGAGTCTGCCATGTCCTGTGTGGGAGAGAGGGAAGGAAGTGGGGCGCCCGAGCTCGCCTGGACAGGCCACCGTGGGGCCGAGTACCATCAGCCTTCGGAGGGACCAGGGTGGCCTGGAACACCTACTTTGAGCATGACCTCACAGTAGTGCATCTGGGCCTCTCCGAAGCGCAGCTTCAACAGTTCCACATTTCGGATCTCCCTGAAGCGAGAAGAAGACAGGACTGTTGCCGAGGCCTCTGCTACTCACCTCAGAGCCTGCGATCCTGCGGAAAAGCTCCCCCGCCCCGGAGGAGAATGCCCCACAACCCTCCTTGTCCCTGGCCGCAGCAGAGCGAAGGGCGGCTTTCTGGCCTCACGGGGCTCCCTTTGCTGGCTGTGCCTCAGGGGACTTGGGCGCCTCTCGGGCCTCACCTCTCGGCGCTGTAATTGAATTGATGCAGCAAGCGGTCAGCCAGCAGCGTCCGGTACTCGTTGATGAAGAGGTCTTTGCTGCCGTAGATGCTCACCAGCAGGCTGATGATGTCCGAGGAGCGGCGCTTGGAACTGGACTTCCCTGGTCAAAGGTGGGCGTAATGGGCAGAGGCCAGAAGCCTCACGGACCCGGTTCCCGTCTTCCCCAAAGCGCCTTCCAACCGCAGCCCCAACTCACCGGGATCGGCATCGACCGGATCGGGCACCCAGTCCTCGGGTTCAGAGGCATCGTCCTCGCTCTCTTGGCCATTCTCCAGCGTCACCGGGTCGGCTTTGGAGAGCTCATTGGCCAGGTCGGCCGATCCTTCCGCATCCCCTGTCAGGCCGGCCACAATCTGCCGCACGGTATCCTCCCTGGTCCTAGGGATGTGTGTGTGTGTCTGTTGTGTGGCTTATGGTCTGCCACCCAACCCTGACGCCACATCATCTGGAGAGGCGCCCAACCAGCCCCCCGCACCTCAAGTACTTCCGAATGGGCTCACAGGCCACTTCCAGGATCACCATGGAAGAGTCCAGCTCCCGCAGGGCTTTGATGGCAGAGATGTAAAGGGTGATGATGTCTGAAGTGTTCACCCCTGAAACAAGAGAGCGGGGAGGCTAGTTGCAAGGCTGAGAAGAGGAAAGGGGGAGGAAAAGGGGGGCTTTGGTGCTTCAGAGCCGCCATCACCCACCGGGATGCAGGAGCCGCAGTTCCAAGGCGCTTTTCAGGGAAGTCAAGAGCTGCTGCCGCTGGTTGGTCCTTTCCAGGCAGTACTTCAGGTCTTCCACGGCAGGCTTCGACTCCGGGAAATCTGCAGGAGGGAAGGAGGGAGCCTGAGGAAGGGCAACGCAGCGCTGCGCCTGCTCTGCAGACAGGATGCTCAGGTGGGTGGGTGGGTGGGTGAGGGGGCTGCCAGGCTCACCGCGGATGATGCTGAAGAGCTCCTCGATGCGCATGCTGGCATACAGGCGGTAGAAGAACATCTGGACGTGGCAGCGCCATCGCTTCAGGGTGCTGCTGGCAGCCGGGCCGGGCAGCCCCACGGTGCTTTCTTGCAGAAAGACTCGGCTGAGCCAGCCGATGACCTTGTCGATCCACTGGGGCAGGGCAGAGAAGGCGCGACCCCTTAGCGGGGGGGGGGGGGCGGGGGGCGCCCCCGGGGGCCCCCCGGCCCCCCCCCCCCCCCCCCCCCCCCCCCCGGTACCCACAGGATGGCGTTGAGCTGCTGGAACTGCTCCATGGCCAGCGGGCAGCAGCAGCGCTCCTCCCCGCAGCCGCAACCCCCGCCGCCGCCTCCCGCCTCCTCCTCGGCCCCGCCGTGCTGCCGCATGTAGATGCGGAAGCTGCGCCCGTAGAAGCGGCGGACGGCCTGGCGGAAGTCGGCGGGGGGCGCGGAGAAGAGGACGGCGCGCAGCAGGGCCCCGGCTCTCTCGCGCGGGACGCCCGGGCAGCAGCGCCCCGCCGGCCGCGCCCACTCCTCCAGCAGGCCCAGGCCGCGCAGGTAGGGCTCCAGGCGGCGGCGCAGGAGCCCGAAGGCCTCCAGCAGGCGCCGAGGACACGGCGGCTCCCCGCCGGCCCGGCCCCAGAACTCGGGCGCCAGCCGGGCCTGCAGGTCCCGCTGCAGCACCTCCAGCAGCCACTCCTCCAGCGCCGCCAGCAGCCCGTGGCGAGCCAGCACCGCCGCCGCCGCCCGCAGCTCGTCCCCCGCCGCCGGGGACTCCGGGCCCTCCGGACCCAGCCCCAGAGCGGCGGCCGGCACCAGGCCGGTGCTGAGGGCGTGCCAGGCGGCCGAGAGCTCCATCGCGCGGGCGGGCGGGCGGCCGTTGGAGGAGGAGGAGGAGGAGCCGCCGGGCGGGAAGGCAGCCGGGCGGAGAGAGCGGCGGCGGCGGCGATGACCCAGCAAGGCGCGGCGCTGCAGAGCTACAACAACGAGCTGGTCAAGTGTAAGCCGGGCTGGGGGCGTTGAGGAGGCGGCGGCGGCGGGGGTGGGTGGGGGGCGGCGGCGGGAGGCGCAGTTCCCGGGAGGCCCTGAGCCGCGCTGCGCCCTCCGCAGGCATCGAGGAGCTGTGCGCCAAGCGGGACGAGCTGAGCCGGCAGATCCGGCAGGAGGAGGAGGAGAAGGCCAAGCTGCAGGGCGACCTCCGCGTGCTGACCGAGCGCCTGGCCCGCATCAACGAGACCCTGGCCCACAAGATGGCCTCCCGCAACGAGTTCGACAAAACCATCGCCGAGACCGAGGCGGCCTACATGAAGGTGAGAGAGCCCGGCCCTCCTTGCTCCCAGCCCGACCCCCCCAGCCCGGCCCGGCCCGCCTGACCGAGGCTCCCCTTTCCCGCCCCGCTCCAGATCCTGGAAAGCTCGCAGACGCTGCTGAACGTGCTGAAGAAGGAAGCCGGGAACCTGGCCAAGGCCACCGAGTCCAAGAGCCTCCCCGCCAAGGACAGCTGAACGGGGGCGGGTGGGGGGCGCTTGGGGAGCACTAAATAAAGTGGATGCATTTTTCAAAAGACTCCTGCAGCTTTCACTTGGGGGGGGCAGGCAGAGGGTTTGCATGGGGGGGAGGCTGGGGCCTTTCCCAACCCCCTTCTTCACACACACACACACACACACACACACCTTGCCCCCTAACGCAGGTGGGCAGCAAGAAGGAAAAGGAGTTTCCAGCAGCTGCACGACCAAGTGGCTTTCTTTGTGGGACACAGCCACCCAGATCCTCAGAGGAGGGAACGTGGCATTTTTATTATTAAATTTTGAGGCAACCCTGAGGGAAATTTGGGCGGTGCTGACCTGGCATCTTGGAAATGGTGGGTGGCTCCTGCAGTGCAGGGAGAGCGAAGGGACAGGTAGAGGAGGTGGAACCTGTAGCTGCGGCTTCCCTGGCAGCACAGAAAGGTAAATAGAAACAGCAAGGAAGGCTTCCTCCCTGCACGGTGTTTGCTCTGCCTAGAAAGTGAAGCCCAATTATATTTTTGCCTAGCGAATAGAGGTTGGTCTCCGCCATCCAGCTTCTTTTTCCTCCAACCTTCTATGCTTTCATAACTCCCCTGATCACGAACCCAGCAAAATGGCCAGACGCTATAGGAATCCGCAACTGAACATTAAGAGGGGATCTAACTGCAGGTCCACGTTGGAATTCTGCACACAGATAATAGCGATTGCACAAAAGAGCCAAATAAATCACCCAACAACAATCGTGAAGAAATCACTTGTGTGGTTTAATGAATCTGGGAAGCCCAAAGTGACACCATTCAAGGGCAGAAGAGGAACGTGTACAGCAGTTTCATTTCTCCAGGCGGATCTGGCGGAGTGTAAGATCAAGGCCCCAGCTTCCTCCATTAACAATTAAGTGCAAAATATACAAGAGTCAATTAGCTTGCTTTGATTTAAGATACTAAAGAAAAAGAAGACAAACTCCAGGTTTAAAACTTGGTCCTTTCACGTGTGGCTGAGCCCCTTACATAAACACACACAGCATTCTGCTTTTGCTTGGAGTGTAGCTGAAATGCTAATGGAGAGTGTTTCACTTTGGTTTCCACAACCTGAATGCGGTGCTAGCTAGTTAATCTGTATAATCCTCCTTCAGATGGTCAGACCAGCAGCTTTGCTCGAAAATATGAGAGCAAAAGGTTATCACTGTAGTTGGAAGAGGAAGGATCAGAGAGCCAGGAGTCTCCATCCGTTCTCCAAAGATTCAGTGAGTCAGGGCTGAAAAACTTGGCTCCAAGCGCTGGGCAGCAGTGACGCAGCACCGAGTGGCACAGCAAGTAAAGGATTGGCCACCTGACCTAGAGCTTCGTTCAGACACGGGAACTCTTAAAAGCCTGTTACCAGCATTTGGGGTCTGGCAAGCAAAAAGTGCGCAGCTGAAAACAAGACTATAAGGATCACACAACTGGCCAACTTTCTACAGGATTCCACAAGAGGCATCTAATGGGATGATGTAGCTGCGCAGCTGAGCTTCTGCACCATTTGGTCCTAGAAATGCAAGCATCAGATTAGGAGGGTGCATGTTTGCCATTAGCCCTTTTGGGAACTGGAATCTCCTTTAAAGTAAACAGAGTCCACTAGTACAGTTAGTCTTTTAAAGGCAACGTTATTTGTCATTATTTGCCAAGCTGAAAAACTCAATGGCCACTTCTGCTAAGTGTTCGGAGCATAATTTCCCCAAGGTGAGTTCTCAGGCAATATTTTCCGTTAGGTTACAGCTTGTTTGCTTGTTTGTTTGTTTGTTTGTTTGTTCGGCACCCAGCTCATCGCTGAGCCATCTTGTGCACATCTGGCTGGAGGGAGCAACTCAGCCTAGTGGCTCAACAGCGGTCTGAGCATTTGGCGGCCCATTCAGCATCTGGCCACCTCAGGCGATTTGTTTTTCTCAGAACAGGAAGGCTGCAGGTAACACACCCACCCCCCAAACTGCCAAAAACGAGGTGCATTTGAACGTGAGGCCCTCCGGGGCGCCTCAGTACCTGAGGAGGGAAGAGAAGTTTGGCTTTGTGTGCCACCTTTGTCTCTCCAGGTATCTGGCAGGGCAAAGGTGCGAAGAATATATTCAGCGGCGCTCAGGACTCAGAAGTAGAGGGCAGGTTCGCTACTGAAGTCAGACAGGTGGCTTTTTTCGGCAGGGGTGAGCTGTGAGGAGACAAAGATAGCTGCCCATGCTGCTTTCTTTTTCTTTCCAGAGAAGAGAAATGCAGAAAAGCAAAGCCCTCTGTGTCCCATTTGCTAGAAAGGGCAGCCATTCAAAACTGGAATGACGCTGAGTTTTACCTGTACCACCAGCCGAGCTGCTGCAAGCACAGAACTTTGCCTGCCGCCTCTGCTTTATTGCAGAAAAGTTTTATTTTGTTTGTGCATTAAGCAGCTGCCGCCCACTGGTACATCCCACCCCACCCCAAGGCTGCAGGCAAAAGGACAAGAACACGCCTGCCCAAGTCTTACCATGACCTGTTGCTCCGGTTGGTCAGTCTCCTGTGGAAGGGCTCCGATGGTTGAAGGCAGCTTCTGGTACAGTTGCTCCTGCCACTTGTTGAAGCGTAGGGAGTGCTTTGGAGTGTAACCTGACAAACCTATCAAAAAACATGAGCAGAAGAGGAAGAGGAAGATGGGGTGGCATGAGCAGAGATTCCACTGAGGAATCCCTGAGGCTGGAAAGTCATTACCCTCTGCAAAATCTCTACTGGACATCAAGAAGGACGTGGAAGTTTAAAGTTTCAACTTCCTGAATATTTTTTGTCTTTCTTTCTATTTTACTGGGGACGTTGCCGTTTTAGCTGCAGGTGCTTAATACCTACTCCGTTTCTGAATGTGGAAAAGTACGGGATAATAGTGCCATCGCCTCGCCCAACCTCGTTGCAAAAGTGACATCATGATTGGGGATCTGCCATAGCTTCAACCCAAAAGGTTTTTGAAATAGGGTAGAAAAGGAGAGGCTTACCTGAGTTGATTGGGTGCGAGTTGACAGTACTGCTCGGATGAGGAATGCGAAAGGCAGGCTTCTCATCTACTTCTGTGGCATATTCCTCTTCCTCCTCCTCCTCCTCCTCTTCCTCCACTAAGGAGCTCTCAGATGGATATTCAAACATGGTTTGCAAACTGGTCTCATTGAAGGATATTTTCATCTGAAAGAACAGTAAGAAGTTGCTTTGCAATTCTACCGCAAGTTTCAGGGAGGCAAATTTCTCGCTTATTCCAGCTGGAATCCTTCACTATTTTTATTTGATTTCTATAGCCACCTATTTCAACAGGTGACGAGTGGGAATCAACAGGCAGGCAGAACACTTTTGAATGCTTCAGGAAGTTTCCCAAGAGGATACAGAGCAGATTCATAAGCCACCTTGTCATATTTATTGATATCCCACCTTATTTTTTACAAATAAGGCAGCGAGCATAACCAACTCACCTTCCCTACAACAATAACCCTGTGAGGTGGGTCAGGCTGGCCCAAAGTCACCCAAATGGCTTTCATGCCTAAGGTGGGACTCAAACCCAGCATTTATTCTCTTTCTAGCCTGGTACCTTAACCACTCGGCCAAACTGAACGTATAACTTTTGCTCCATTTTAGAACCTCACATCATCTTCACTGTCACCACTTAAGAGTCTTGTTCTGAAGCAGCTACTTTAAAAATAAAGTAACTTTATGTCCCAAACAAAAGCAATCTTGTTTAAAAGAAACATCAACGGAGAAGCTAAGACTACAATGCTCGCATATGGCCAGTAATCCAATTTCAAGCATTGAAAAGAAAAAAGCAGAAGGCTAGTTCTCCAAAGTCTCTTCTAAGCTATGGAAAATACATCACAAACTGCAACCTGCAACCCACAAACTGCAACCTGAGGTCCTTGTGGCAATGGCCAGGTGCCTGGTGGTCCCATTTGCAGAGTTTCAACAGGACAGAACTAGAACTTTAGGAAAGCAATCTCAACACTGAGCTTAAAGCCTTATGAAATCAATTCACGCAAAAAGCTTTTCAGTTTGTGTAAGCATCCACAGCGCCCAGTGGAAAACTTTTGTCGTCATCAGCGTAGAAGCCAATGTTTCCTTGATTCTCACACTACTTCCAGGTGTTTCCTTATTTGTCTCTCCTTGGATCATCATTTTGCAATTCAAATGCAAACAAACACTGGGGCCAAAATGCCAGAATGCGCCTGTTGGAAGAAAGAAGGCCGGTAAAGTGGATTGCCTTTCAGCCTGTAATCAACACCCCGAAGGATCCTGCAAAGAAGAGCAGGATCAGGTGCCACTGGGGAGATCCAAGTTTCAGACACTTGGGGAAAGTTTGCTAACACTCTCTCTCTCACACACACACACGGTTTCTAACTCAAAGTATCTCCCCAAAAGGGAAGATACTGCAAATATTGGAACAGCAAGCAAGTTAAAACTTTTGACTGTGGCCAACTTCCACAGTCCACCAAGTTTTACTTTAAACCGCCTTGGACCAAGAACAAGAGGTCTTGGGTCCAAGCACATCCTCATTCTGGGAGGACTCCTCTCTTTCACCTCGTTCACAGAGCTCCTGCAAAGAACTACAACCGCTACTTGAACTCCAGGTAGAAGGGCAAGAGAAGGGCAATCTTCATCACCAAGAACTAACTGCAGTCCTTTGAAAGTAGTCCTCTTTGTATGAAGTTGGCAGGCTGTTTTCTGGCCAACAGGTATCCTGTGGACATAAAGTAATTTCCAGGAATGTTTTATTCTGACCGGAACAGCCAATCAGGTCACGTTTAGCAGCTCTTCTTCCAGCAGGGCCCTCTCATCAATGCTCCTGTGTTTTCTTTGTTGATAGCAACCTGAGCTCCCAGGCCAAGAGCCAGTAACTGACCAGAGCAGATGAACGAAAGCACCACAAAGGTTCTTCAAGGGGCAGGTTTCCCTCTGGCGACTTCGAAATATAAAAGCCAACCTCAGCTGGGACAGGGGGAAGCCCTTCCACAGCTGGAAAGGGAGGGGGAGCTCAATAGGCAACCCATTGAAGGACAAAGAAAAACTGGCACTAGCCCTCAACGAGGTGGCACTGGGCGGTGGGGGGGGGGGGAACCAGGGGAAAAAAAATACTTTGCCAGCTAAAAAAAAGAGCAGCAATGTCTCAAAGGGAACTTGAGCTGCAAGGAAATGTATACATAATCACCTCCTCCAGCCCGACCCTTGATATTGCATAATAATTTGATCACTTTTACTTCACTTTCCCACCCTGCCACACCCTGTTACAGGAATCTGTACCAATGGCAAGCCAACTGCATGAATCAGAAGGAAACAGACTCTGGTTGGGTATGAATTGGTTTGGGAAGTGACCCCAGCCTAGCACTGGCCCAAAAAGCAATTGGCCTGCATTGCCCATCAGTTTCTAAGCAGCTGTAATCTTGCAGAACACAGGAGTGTGAAAAGATAGGAAGCCACATTTGCCCTCTTTAGCCTATCATCTTGAACCCTGATCTGTATGTATAGACTATAACTCTTTCGCCAAGAGAAATTTTTATCCCCCAATAAAAGCACAACTTTAAAAGTTCACGATTATTGTTTTTAAAAAAACTTTCTAAACATAAACAATGCTTGTTTGCATAGGATCCACCACCACCGAATCACAGCGCAGCACCGAAGCGCCCTGGGACAAGGAGGGTCCTTATCCTCCACCACGGATGAATGAAATCAAGCGTGCAAAAAAACCTTTCCAAGTTCTTGTTTGCGATTTCACACAGCTAGCTCTGCCCTTGCATTCAAGTCTGGCCTATTTATACCGTGAGCTACTCAGAGTGAACAGTGGCGCATCATGTTCCCCGGGCTCCCTAAAGAACCTATGAAATTGAGAGGCCCTACGGCAGTTGCACATCAGCAACCCAGCACTCTTCGGTCAAGTCCTGTTCACCTCCGCACGCTGCAAAAATTCAGCAGAAGCATAACCGAAATAAGGACTGGTCAGCCACTGTCAACTGGTTACCTTTTTGCGCCGAATACCCGATTTGCTCATGCAGGACTTATGAAGAGAAAGGTAGCCGCCAATCACTTCGATCTCATTGACGGTGGGATAGCGTTTTTTGAGGCGACCGGATTCCTGCTGGAGGGCTCCCATCTGGCCTTCCCTTTGGCTTTGGTCCTCCTCCTCCTCCTCCTCCTGGACCCAGGCTCTGCTGAAGGGCTCCGGGCTGGCTGCGGGGGGCTTCCTTTTGGGCACTACGGTGAAGGTGCTGGTGCGGGGAATGGAAGCAGCGGGAAAGGGCCTGTAGGTGGGCAAATCAGGGTCCTCCGTCAAGGCACCTTCTCGGGGCACATGGAAACCCTCCAGCCTGGGGCTTAAGACTTTCAAGGGCGGCATGGCTGCCACCAAGTCCTCGTCTATGTAAGTCACGGGCACCGACTTCTCCTCCTCCTCCTCCTCGGGGGCAGCAGGCAGGGCCTCTGCGGGCGGAGGAGGGCCAGGGGGCTCCTCTTTCCGATGGGGCACGAAGAGGAAGGAGTTGCGGGAGTTGAGGCGCAGGCTGGCCAAGGCGCGCGCCTGGAGGTCGTGAGCAGCGATGGCGGCGAGATCGGGCTTTGGGGCCGGGCGGATCTCGAAGGAGCAGCTGGAGCTGAACAGCGGGGAGGGCCGGCTGTCCAGAGTGGCACTGGACGGTGCAGGCGGCTGGGCCGAGGTCTCAGGGGCGGCAGCAGCCTGGCACTTTGGCTTCCCCGCCTCAGCTTCTGATGGAGACGAAGGCGTGGGGCTCCGGGAGGATGGCACGGCTTTGGAGACAGCAGCCACCCCGCGCTGGCCGGCACTGCTGGCGGGAGGGAGAGCGACGACCTCCGCCGCCTTCGCAGGCCCGTTGCTGAGCGCGGGGGCGGCTGCGAGGCCGGCGCGGTGTCCCCGCGGATTCACCACGAAGGAGTTGGAGCCGATCTTCTGCAAGAAAACGTTGCCGCCGCCGCCGCCGCCCTGAGGGCCGGGCGAGGGGGCCGGCCGGGCGGCGGGGGGCCCGGGCGGCGGAGGCACCGGCAGGGCAGGGCCGTCGCCCCCTCGCCCGCCCTTCCCTTGCGCCGCGCGGTCGAACTTCTGCAGCAGCCGGCTGACCAGACCGGAATCGGGGCCTTCGTCGAGCGGCGGCGGCGCTTCGGGCTCGTAGACGACGACTTGGACCGCACGGATCTCGGTGACCGGAGGAGGAGGAGGAGGGCCGCGGCGGGCGAGCAGGTCCCGCAGGGGGCTCCGACGGCCGAGGGCGCCGCCTTGCGCGGCCTCCGCCGGGTCGCTGGACTCGATGATGAGGATGTTGTCGGCGCGGATGGTGCGGATGCCGGGCATGGCCCCGTAGAGCTGCAGCAGCTGCGCCAGGGCCGGGGACTCGGCAGCGGGGGACGAGGGGGAGGAAGCCGGCCCCGGGAGCTCGCAGGCGCCCCGCCGCCGCCGCCGCCGCTGCTCGCTCTCCAGGCGCATGAAGGGGTTCTCCCGCAGCGGGCCCAGGCTCTCGGCCACCACCGGCCCGGCCTCGCGTCCGTCGGGGCCCTGGCCGGGCCGCGGAGCAGGAACCCGGCCGCGCTCCAGACCCATGCCGGCCGCCAGTTTGGCCCGCTTCCGCTCCAGAAGGGCCAGCTTCCAGGCCGGCGCCTCGGCCGCCGCGCCCTCCCGTAGGCCGCTCATGGCGAGCGGGCAGACTCCCACCTGGCCGACCGGCCGCCGCCGCCGCCGCCAGCCACTTCCTGGGCCCGCCGGCGATGGCGCCGCCCACCGGCCGCGGAGGAGACGCCCTTGGCGAGAGGCCGCGCCGATTGGCTGCCGCGAAGGAATCCCGCCTCGGCTCCAAGAAAAACGATCCCGATTCGCCCGTCGCGAAGTCTCGGGGCGTTGCTGGATTTCAGCGTGGGAGCCGCGTCCGTCTCAGTCGACAGCGCCATTCATTGGACGGGAGGCGGGACAGCTCCGCCCAGTCGATTGCCGAGGTCTCCCATTGGTTTTTTTTCGTCAGGTAAAGCGGAACGCTGGTTGCTGAGGGCTTGGAGCGGAATGGCGCTCTTCGGGCGGAGGCCACTTCGGCCGCGGCGCAGCGCTAAGCGGGAAACGTCCTTAGGCCTAAAGGCAACGCTCCGTACAATCCCGTCAAATTAGACACGCGTCCCGTCCCCGCACTGCGCTGGGCAAGAAGCCCCGCCCACGCGCGCGCAAGCGAGGTCTATTGGGCAGGAGTCGCGTCTTTTGGAGAAACTCGTCAACCATTGGTCGGGAGCCTTCCTCCCGCTAGCTGGGGATTCTGGGAATTGGAGGCAGGCAAGAATGGGCTACCGGGGAGCGATGTAGCACAGAGGTCTCCAACCTTGGCAACTTTAAGACTTGTGGACTTCAACTCCCAGAATTCTCCAGCCAGCTGGCTGGAGAA
>NW_020716909.1:486533-568410 GCF_900518725.1 Notechis scutatus | reverse complement strand
TCTGCTGCTTTCCTTGCATGAAGCCAAAAGTCTCTCTCTCCCCGTGATAACGGAGCTGGAGATGGTATTCTGCGATCCCAAATAAAGAATGATCAATTGGTAGGAAAACGGGGTGGGGAATTTTCCTGCAGATTTTTTTTTTGAGTTTTCCCAGGGTCTCTGGTCCGTGGGATTTAAAATTATGAGTTTGGTGGTCCCTGAAGTCCAAAGGGTTGGCAACCCCTGGCCTAGACTCAGCTATCCGACCTGTGGAAAAACTCGCTCCCTTGGTCCCATACCCATGCACCCTTAGAAGGCAGGTAGAAGGGAGAGCTTCCAGCCAGAGGAGGACATGGTTTTTCCTGAATTGGGTGGGAACTGCTTTTCACATTTATTAATTTTTAAATTACATTTTAGCCCTTTCGTTTCACTTTTTATTGATTTAATTCATTTCAATAGCCACCCAGCTCAACAAGTGGTGCTTTTGCCATTTTAGCTGCCCCAAATATAATTGGTTGGTGGCAATGAAATTAATGTTCCTGAAGAACCTTGAGGGCTTTGTTTAGGAACCGATTGTGACCCTCTCTCTCTCTCTCTCTCTTTCTCTCTCTTTGTTGCATGGCTTCTTGGAAGGCAAACCTGATTCATGAGCCGCTGGTGATTTTTGTTTGTGCAACCACAGGACAAGGAGACCCTCCAGATAATATGAAGGTCAGCTCAGAGCCCCTTCTGTTGTTCCTTGGGAGGGTACAGGCCATGAACATGAACCCTTCCATCGCTGATTATAGGACTTTATTGGGCTCGAATCATTTGGCAGCAGAGCCTCCCGTCTACGAGTTGACCCTAGGATGCCTCTGGGGCAGAGGTGGAGCCCCTTTGCCTGTGTGGTTCAGTGTGGCTGGCTGCAGCCTGGGAATGCTGACCTGGCTGACCCCACCTCTGCCTTTTCCTTGCCAGCCAGCAGGGCTGATGGCTGCCATTCATTTTTGGTTCCCCCTCTAGTGGGGCTGGCGCCAAAGTCCATGCAGTGAGCAGGATAAGGTTCCTAGGGGGAAAAACTTCCATTCTTTAATTTTCCAGAATTTCTGGAAGTTTATATTCCGGAAGAACTTGCCTCCCACTTCCCTGTGCCAGATGGACTACGCTGTTCTGGGGTTTGGGGATTCCTCATATCCCAAGTAAGTGCCGCTTCTCTCTCTCTCTCTCTCAGGGAAATTAATAGGCCAAGCGTGGTAGTCGGAGTTCTTCATCATGTCGTAGTTCCAGCCGTCTGAGCAGCGGCTGCTACTGCTGACCAGGTTTGGGGGCTCTAGAGCCATGGTGGCTAACCTTTTTGAGGTCCTGTGCCAAAAATTGTGCGTGCGCTTGCACGCTTGTGCTCAGGGGCCAGCACCCAGAAGGCAATGTGCACCCCGCCCCATGTCCCCTTCGCATGCGCGCGCACAATACCCACCCACCCACCCCCCGTCGCTCCCTTATCTGCCCTGTGCCTCACCGCTGATTTTCAGCCTCCCAAAAGCTTGGGGAAGACTTCTGCAGGCTTCTACAAGCATTGTAGGCCAAAATCTAGCCCTGTTTCGTCACTTCCTGTTTTTCTGAAAATTCCGGAAGTGACGAAACGGGGCTAGATTTCGGCCTACAAAGCTTGTAGAAGCCTGCAGAAGCCTTCCTCAAGCCTTTGGGAGGCTGAAAAAGCCCTCAAACCGGCCGAAAATCAGCTGTGAGGTGCGCACATGCGCAGTGAGGTAAGTTTGCCTGCAGCTCGCATGCCGGCACAAATGGTTCTGCGTGCCACAGGCTCGCCATCACGGCTCTAGAGCTTTGTCAAAAGAAATGTGGGGCACAAGTAGCTAACGGGGTGATCTAAGTATTGTTAGCTATAGGTGGCTATAGAGCTGTACAGAAACAGGTCGTTGAAATGCTACATGAATGGGACGTTTTCCTTTTTTTTGTTTGCCTTTGAATAGCATCCACTATATTCTGAATAAGATTTGCAGGCCTCTTTTTCTCCTGCAACCTTCTTCTCCACCACACACCCCCTTTTTTTTAAAAATGCCCTATCGTCGTAGTGACTTTCATCCATTAAATGGTGGTGCCTTTAGACTGCCCTGTTGTGCTTATCGCTACAAACCTGTTCGCTGTTCCGGGGTCTCTTCCAGCTGTGCCAATAAGTTCTTCAGGATGCTGGTGAACAGATTCCTCCCCATCCTACCTCTCTCCCCTTTCTCTCTCTCTCTCTCTCTCTCTCTCTCACACACACACACACACACACACACGTACACACTTTGCCATTTCACCACCCTGTCCATTATAGCACTCTGCTGTTTCCTATAGGATTGAATTATTTATCATTCCAAACGCAGTGAGAGGAGGAGGCTTTTAACAAGGTTATTGTCCCCCTGTGAGGTGTCCTGGCAAACAAGGTGCTTCCTTGCGTTACCTTGATCCAAAAGACCATTCCTGCTCTGTAACTCATTTCTGCCTTCTGTTTCTGTGGGAATGGAGGTTCTGGAAGTTTCCCCCCCGCAATTCCTCAGTTGCTGCTCAGCATGTTGTTCTGTCTCCTGGTCCAGGTTCAACTTCATTGCCAAAAAACTGCACAGGCGGCTTCTTCAGCTTGGGGGCAGCCCCCTTGCGCCCGCTGCCCTGGGTGATGACCAGCATGACTTGGGGTAAGAGAAGAATACAGTGACTTGTTAGGGAACTCTGAAAAACCACAGGGTGTGAACTCATAAAATATTTCTCTGCTCTTTTTAGAGTTGCCAACAGAAAGGGAGTGGGGAGCAGTGTGGCAGCTGCAAAAACGAAATTGCATTCCATAAATGTTTTCATAGATAGTTTCCAGGCGACGGAAGTTTCTGCCGTACAAAGTTCTAACTGGAGAGTATGATTGATGACTCTTGGCTATGGATGTGTCCCATTGGAGAATATGAATTATGATACATCCAGGGAGTGGGAGGAAACCAGGGTCAAGGGTGACTGTGCTGTCCAGACAGTTTAGAGTTTATGGGATTTGGGATAGTTAGTTAGGAATTGAGAGCTGTCCCCTTAAGGGAGTGCATCATGATCAATGTAGTTAAGGTATCCTGGGAAATGTAGTCCATGTCACGTGGTCACATCTGTAATCCTGATTGGTCACTAAATTGACTCTTGTTCGGTTGGGGGAGGCTTCCTCACTCTTGCCTGAAGCCATTACCATGTGGCTTCTTCAATCATCATGGAGTTGAGACCTTATTATCTTCCTACACCACAATTCATTGTACAGGACAGGCAGAATAGTGACAATGAAAGATGTGTCTCAGAGTCAGCTACACCCAGGCAGCGCCAGCATGTCTTCTCCTAATAAATCTTTGAGCTTTGTCAATCAGACTAGAGACTCATGATTTAAATGGAGGTCACTACCGGAGCCCTGACACAGAGCTTTTCTCTTATCCCCTACTCCAGTGGTGGCTAACCTTTTGGGGCTCCTGTGCCAAAAATTGTGCATGCGCTTGGACGCTCGCACTCGTGTGGCAGCACCCAGAAGGCAGTGCGTGTCCCCCTTACACATGCGTGTGCAATCCCCACCCACCCCCGCCGCCCCCTTACCTGCACTGCACCTCACAGCTGATTTTCGGCCTCCCAGAGACTTGAGGAAGGCTTCTGCAGGCTTTGCAGGCCGAAAACTAGCCCCGTTTCGTCACTTCCGGTATTTTCGGAAAAACAGGAAGTGACGAAACGGGGCTAGTTTTCGGCCTGCAGAAGCCTTCCTCAAGCCTTTGGAAGGTCAAAAAAGGCCTCAAACCCGCCGAAAGTCAGCTGTGAGGCATGCACATGCGCAGTGAGGTAAGTTTGCCTGCAGCTTGCACGCCGGCACTAATGGTTCTGCGTGCCATCTGTGGCACACATGCCATAGGTTCGCCATCACGGCCCTAACTTTCTTTACTTTACTCCTTGGGTCAAAAGCTTCATATCCCACTTCCAGGTTCATAGAAGCTGTCTCCTGCCCAGTCGCATGGCTCATTGTGTGTGGTGGCCATTGGCCTCTTTTCCCACCCTTGCTGGAGGCGCCAGTCAGAAAATGTGGGCGCTCTACGAGTTCAGGGTTGCTGTACTGAACCCTAGTAACTGAACCCAAAGAAAGTTCTCTTCTGAAACCCATTTCTTTTCTTTTTTAGACCGGATGCCGCCATCGACCCCTGGCTTTTGAGTTTATGGGAAAAGATCTTAGCTCTGTATCCTCTTCCTCCCGGCCTCTGTGTGATTAGCCCCGATGTTTTGTAAGTACAGCAAGAAGGAAAAATGATGCAGAAATGTGGGTTACCTTTGTGCACGTGTTGGTTAAAATAAAATCGAAACTCTTTTCCTTTTTGAACCAACCCAACAGAACTGGGTTGCCTTTAAAAGGAGGTAAAGGGGAAAAAAAGGATGGGTTTCCCACAGCTATTCAGCAATCTCCTGCCTGCCCCACCTGCTGTTGTGGTTCGCCAGCAGCAGGTGTGGACGGCTGAAGTCTCAGAGAGCGAGGACTCAGACGAGGGGCCTGCGTGGGATGCAGGGATGGGGCCAGGACCATCAGGGAGTGGAATGCTGCCTTTGAAGATGGTGGAGGCTGGCAGCAGTGAGGAAGAGGCCCCTGAGGAGCCTGTGCTCAGTGTGCATGCATGCAGGGCTGCTCGAAGGAAAGAGCAGCTGCGGCAGCATGGGCGACTCGGGAGTAAGGCTGCAAGGTAACGGCCCCTCCCTTAAGGGATAAAAGCGAGCTGAGAAACTGCAGTTCTTTGCAGAAGGCAAAGAAGTTTGATACTCGTGCCTGGTGGACGCAAGGAATATCTGAGTTGGTGTTTGGAGACTCTTTGATTTATGGTTTAGGAACTTTATCTGTTGTTCATGGCAGCCTTGCCAAAACTTGGCAAGGCTCTTTCTTGTCGGAGCTAATTAGTTGGATGCAGCCTTTGGACGCAACCTTCTTGACAGATGTCAAGAAACAGGATTCGTAAATGAACCAGTAAAAGGTTGTGCTGTTACCTTTGTGTTTACTCTCATGGAACCAGGTTTGGGTCAGAACACCTGCTGAGGAAAAGCAACTTATCACCCCAATTCTGACTTCCACAGGTTACCACCCAAGTACACCTTTCAGTTCCTGGATGAGGCCTCTGGTGACCTCCGCAGGGCGACGCTACAACCGGAGGGTGCCTTGAGCGATGTTCCATCAGAAAGGAATCCTTTCTGTGCCCGGATGGTTTCCAACCAGAGGGTGACCTCAGAATCCCATTTCCAAGACGTCCGTCTTCTTGAATTTGATATCACTGGCTCTGGGATCGAGTGAGTTTCCTTGGTTCATTTTTGCCGCTCTCTCCTGGGTCTTCAAGTGGAGTGCGCTGATAAAGGGTTAGAAGAGGACGAAGAAGGGAGGGTCCATTGCCCAGCGTCCAGGTTAGTCCCTGGTCGCATCGCCTGGTAAAAGGGGGCAAGGGAACATCCCCCGCCCAGCCCTCATTAAGAGTTGCCACGACTTGAGGAGGTTGCAGGCAGCTTCCTGGGTCCCCAACAACCCTGGGAGTCTCTGAAACTGATCCCCAGCAAGGATCCCAGATCTCAGGCCTTGCCTCTCCCTGGCAGATACGCTGCAGGTGATGTTGTGATGATCCAGCCACACAACAACGCTGAGGAGGTGCGCCTTTTCTGTGATCTCCTTCTCCTGGACCCAGATGCCTGCTTCACCTTGAGGCCAACAGAGGCAGGTATGAAGAGTTTCCCTCTGCGGGCTCTTCAACCCAGGCAAACGGGAGCCTCTCTCCTCCTGCTGGTTGGCAGAGGAGTCCCGCAGCAGCTGAGCGAGCTTGGGAATTCCCTCCGGCTGCCCCCCCCCCCCCCAGCTAACTGGCTTCCTTGTGCAGCAAAAGAGCACCAGAAATGCTGACCTTTAAGAGCTGGTCAAAGGGTTCTAAAGAATTTTAGTGCCTTCAAATGCCAGGCTCGTTCTTGTTCCGAGGGATCCCACCTGAATCCATCATCTTGGACATCTTGTAATTTTCTGGACAGGGTCTGGTTAAAGAAATCTTAGGGGAATGAACCAGCCCATTTACGGTAGTTGGATTTTGTCATGCCTGACTCTGAGGGAGAGGTGGAACAGCTGACAGGGAGTGGGAGTGTGGCTCCGGTGGTTGTGGAGGAAACTGGGGAAGGGCACAAGCCAGATGGGCATTCAGAGGAAGACCCAGGCCCACCCCCTCTTCAGCTTAGGGCACGCAGGAAGGAGCAGATAAGGGAGAAACGTGAATGGCGTGGTCTACGGGGGAGGAAAGGGCCCTGATCCCCTTCATGGGCTGCAGCTGGGAGGACTGTTTAAAAGGACAAACTGCGCATGGCAAAGTTGCTGGAAGCAAAGCGTGCATTATTCTTGTTGAAGCTTATCTGGGTTTTGGCTTCCTCCCAACTGTGGTTGCTGCGTTATCTGGTGGAAGTCTGCAATTTATCATCCTGGCCTGCCGTATTACTTACCTCAGTGTGGTTTGTGTTGTTTTTTTTAATTTCTAATTATCTTTACTTTGGTTTTGGACTGCATTTACTTCCTCCGTAGATTGTTTTTTTTAAGAGTTTGATTAGCCGAGGATAATTGGACATTGGGGCCAAGTTGGAGGCATTAAAGGGAATTTATTCAATTTTTGTGACTTGGCTAGATTTTATGTTTGAACAAGCGAGATTAGTCCCTTTTCCAAGGAGCTTTAACCCAGTAGCCTTTCAGCCACCCACAGTCCTGTTGATTTCTTGGACCTCCTGCATTCCAGGTACACCTCTCCCCGCTCATCTGCCCCAGCCATGCACTGTCCGTTACCTGGTGACCCACTACCTTGACATAACGTGTGTCCCTCGTCGCTCCTTCTTCGAGTTCCTGTCCCACTTCTCTCCAAATGACCTGGAGCGAAGTAAGCTGCAGGAATTCAGCTCAGCCCAAGGCCAGGAGGAGCGTTACGCTTACTGCAACCGGCCCCGCAGGACCGTACTTGAGGTAGGCCAAGCCAGCTTCCTTTCCGGATCTGCACCCAGCCATGGGGAAAGGCTGCTGTTTGCTCATTGGAAGATTTTTGTCTTGGTCTCTTTGTCTGTCAACAAACTCAACCACGTTCCTCGATCAGTCCAGATCACCTTAGAGACCTGCCAGGAGCCATTGCCCTTCAAATAGCTTTGCCCTTTTTTAGTTACGTGGCTGTGATTTTGTTTGTTTTTCTCCCTCTGTGAACTCTGGGTTGGAGAAATCCCGTCAACTCTGGTGCTTGAGATCTCACAACCATTTACCCACGTGCTTTCTGCCCCAGCTGATCCGGTCCCATTTAAAAAAAAACCTCCAGATCCTCTGCATCAGGTTCTCTTTCAGGACTGGCTGCTTGAGAAAAGTCCTTTCCAGCAGCAGAAATGTTGCTGCTTCCTTTTCTGCGTGGGGTTCTTTTATTATTGCAGTTGACACTTACCTGAATCAAGCCTGTCTTTTTTTTTTTCCTCCTTCCCCAAGGTCCTCTGCGACTTCCCCCACACAACGTGTGCCATTCCCTGGAATTACCTGCCAGACCTCATTCCACCAGTCAGGCCCCGGGCCTTTTCCATCGCTTCCTCAATACTAGTAAGAGTGTGCAGGTGCCTGAAGGGGAGGGGAGGGGGGGGGAGGGAGTTGTTTGCTTTGAACTGATGCTAAATGGATTTGAAATAAAAGGATGCTTCCTTCACACACACACACACACACACACACACACACACACACACACACTCTTGACTGTGTTGCCTTGGGCCACGCCCCGGGTCATCACAGGCTGTGCTGGTTCCTTCCCTTTCCCCACAGAACCAAAAAATAAAACTCGCATGCAGGGGGGAGTTTTTCTGCCTGTGTCTGGCCAGTCCCCCCCAAAAAACTGATTGCTTATAGGCATCACCACCACCACCTTCTTTATTTTTATTTTATTTTTCAAGAAAGGGGGGAGGTGTTTTTTTGCTACTCAGGGGAGCCGGTCCTTTCTGCCCCCCCCCCGAGTTCAGTTCTGCCAAGGCCCCCCACCGGGGGCCCAGGGGTTTTTTTTCCCCCCCCCCCCCCCCCCCCCCCCCCCCCCCCGCCTTCCTCCTCCCAGATGCATCCCAACCGGATTCAGATCCTCCTGGCTGTGGTGCGTTACAAGACCTCCCTCAGTAAAGCTCGGCGGGGCCTGTGTTCCACATGGCTGGCCTCTCTCAACCCACAGGACGGTGAGCCACCCGGCTTTCGCCCCATCAAGACCCTTGTGAACAGAGCGGGAGCGGGGGGGTGTATTGGGGACTATTTATCGGTCACGTTTGTGTGCCGCCGAACTCCTCACGACTCCACTGACAACTATCAAGAGAAGAACATAGCAGTAAAACCACTTAAAATAAGCTTTGTGCCCTCTCTGTTGGAAGATTCCCAAATTGATGCTGGGAGAGGCACTGTGCCCACCCCACACCTCCTCAGTTTCCTTTCCTTTCAACGGCTCCTCTCTCCTTTTCCAGAGGTTCCTCTGTGGGTGAAGAAAGGGACCCTGAGATTCCCGGGGGAACCAGCCGCTCCGGCAGTCATGATCGGGCCCGGCACTGGCGTGGCAGTTTTTAGAGCGGCAATACAGGAGCGAGTGGCCCAGGGCAAAACAGGTGAAGTCGCTGTGTGGGCGAGGCAAACTTCTAAAAATCCGGCCAGTTGATCTTCAAAGCAGTCGCCCAAGAACCACCTGGGACAGCCGTGACGTGGTCTCCGCTTGTGGTTTTTGGCTGGAGGGGCTGTGGATTCACCTGTAGTTTTCAGTAGGGTGGCGCATGGGAGAATTCGGCGATATTCCCGTCTCCGCTTGCGTGCCACGTCAGAGGCCTCTCGGTTTTTTTTTAGCAGCCCCGTGAATGGCCGCTGTCGGAAGTGCGGTCTCTTTCGCTGCTTTTATTCCAGCTGTCAGCCATTAAATACCCAACATGCCCCTATTTGCCCTGTCCGCTGTTCGGTCAGACGGGAACCGGGGTTGGCTCTGCTTTCCTGTCCGGCATGGCATCGATCGGCCAGTCTCCCTTAGACGATGCCGACCTGGGCGATGGCTCTGCCCAGGGGATTCCAAAGAGCCTTTAGCAAACAAGCTCGGCTGGCCCTTCTTCCCGCCCAGTTGGCTACTCTGGCCGTTGCCCTTCCTGACACCGCCTTGGTCTCCCCCCAGGAGGGAACTGCCTGTTCTTCGGTTGCCGAAACAGAGCCAGAGACTTTTACTGCCAGGCGGAGTGGGAAGAACTGGTGAAGAAGGGCCTCCTGATGCTCTTCGTGGCCTTCTCCCGGGATCAGGTAAATCCCGCGGGCGCCGCCTCGTGCGGGGGTTCGCGGGCCCTTCCAAGCACGGGATGCGAGCGTGTGTCTCTCTCAGCCGGGATTGCTGAAATGGGCATTGGAGGGGTCAGAACCGGGAGGGAGGGAGAGCGGGGGCGGAAGGAATAGCCCCATGTGCCAGCTGGAAACTTTGGATTTCAGCTCCCATGAAATGGATGTGGGGCAGATCGAGGAGGGCTCTGGAACCGTCCTTTGTTGGAAGGCTGGAAGCAGGAGCCATGTTTGCACTGGAGGAGGTGGAGGGGGGGGGCTATATCAGCTGTTTTTCCTCTCTCTCACCTGCTTCTGTGGCTTGGTCAGCTGGGCTTCTTCTGTTGACTCGGGGTGAGGGTCTGTCTCACCTTGGAGAAGCCGGATGGATGGCAGGTCCTTACTGAAGGTGGACAGGCTCCAGTACTGCCTGGCCTTTGGCTGGTGACCTCCAGGGGCAGAAAACCACAGACTGCGGTGCTTTGGGTCACAAAATCCAGCCATCCTCGCTGCCCCTTGCTTTGTTTCACTGGAGCAGAAGGGGCTTTCCACTTAGCCTAAGGTCTGGATCCATTGCTGTTCTGATAGTTTAGTTTAGTTTATGGTCATTGCACCTCGTACAACGAAATCAAGCACCATCTTCAGTGCACATCATGACCCTGAAAATCAACACACACACACACACATCCTTCACCCTCCACACATTGAATGGAAAACCCCCGACACTGCACTATACAGTAGAATTCAACAGAGCTACTGCCCAGGGATAGAAGCTGTTTTTCAGCCTATTTGTCCTTGTTTTTATTCTCCTGTACCATCTGCCAAATGGTAATAGTTCAAAAAAAAAGGGTGCCCAGGATGAGATGGATCTTTGAGGAAGTTTTGAACTTTCTTAAGGCAGCGGGAGCTATAAAGCTCTTCCAAAGAGGGGAGAGGGCAACCCATGATCCTCTGGGCAATGACTTTCACCCTCTGGAGCGCTGTCCTATCTGCCCCTGTGCAATTGGCAAACCATACAGAGGTGCAATAAGTTAAGATACTCTCTATGGTGCAGCAGTAGAAGGTCACCGGCAGTCTTTCATTCAGTTGTTGTTTTCTGAGAAGTGTCAGGTAGTGTAATCTCTGCTGGGCCCTTTTGACCAGGGATGCAATGCGAGCACCCCCAGGTCAGGTCCTCTTTTAGGGTAACACCCAGAAACTTAAAACTGGCCACTTGCTCCACTCGGTCTCCATTGAGAAGCAAGGGCCGGAGGTCTGTTCTGTTCCTTCTATAGTCCATGATACTGAATAAATACAGGCTCGATATGGCAAGAATGCTGCCTGTTTCCAGTCAGATTCCCAGGCCTGACTCTGGCTCCCTCCTGCATTAACTGACAAAGAATCTGTTTGTGGGAAAAAGGTGTCCAGTTCTCTCCCTAATGGAGGCATCAGATTTTTTTTAAAAAAATCCACCTTACATCAAAGAGTCCTTCCAGGAAGTGGTTTGCTGCTCAGGAAAGGAAATAGCATTGGGTCGGGTGTGTAATAGTCCAGCTTCAGCCTTGCCTCTGGCTTTGCTTCTGTCCCATTTCTGCAAGCAGGTGGAGGGGTGTGTGTGTGTGGAAACCACGTGGTGGGAATGGTTCCTTCCCTTTTACAAGTTCTCAGCCCTGCAGAAGGGGCTCCTGGCCATCTCCTTCCCTTTGCAGCATTCTTTTAAAGCCCAGAGGATTAGCCAAGCCCGTGGCCTCCTGCGACTGGGTCTTCTGATGTGGCTCACGCCCAGGAAGGGGTGGCACAGGGTGTTCCTGCTGGACGTGCAGCTTGGCTCTGGCCAAACAGCCAGAAAGATGCCTTCGGAAGAAGGCCAGGAAGAGGACAATTACAGGAGTGGCCCTGCGTCCTGCCCAGCTTCCTGCGGCGGCTGCTTGAGAACACGCAGTTGGTGTGGCCTTTTCTTTGAAAGCCTGAGCGGAGCTTTGTCACTCCACATGTTTGAAACGCTTCCCTTCGCTGCCACCTTCCCGGGAACTCCGGTGCTGAGGCCGGACTCCTGCCGTGATCCCAGGCGTTCCGATGGTTCGTCTCCCACCAGAGTTGGATATGGTTTTCCGTGTTGCTGAGGTTCCTTAGCAGCCTTTAGAAAAAGGAAACCAGAGATCAGACCTAGAGTACAGTATGAGGAAAGCGACAGTATAAGAACGATGTTTTTTCCCTGCTTTGTATCTTTTCATCGGGCAGCCCAAGCGCGTCTCCGTAGAGGCCGGCGTGCGCCTTCGTGGAAGAGTCACTCTCGGAACAGCTTCCCATTTGTTCCGGGCACCCTCTGTTTGGGCTCCTACCCGATTGCACCCCGAGCCCAATTCGAGGGCTTCCCAGTTGGACGGTTAAACAAGCAGCCCCGTCTTTGTCTCTGCTCCCTGTCGGAGCCTAAATCGCCTGAGGTTGCCTGACCTTTCATGGCGTCTCCCCACAGGAAGAGAAGATTTATGTCCAGCACCGTATCAGAGAGAAGGCGGCGCTGGTGTGGGAACTGGTGAAGCACAAGGAGGCCCACATCTACTTATCCGGGTGAGTGCCAGGAAGCAGCCTAAAGAGTTAAGCCGTTGTCCAGTCACCCTCAGCACCCGAGCAAACTCCGGCTCCCGTTTACAAGGATTTTTTTTAGCATATCCATCCCCTTCAATGGCAGGGCGTGGAAGGAATCCTACGGCCGGTGGAGTCCGTGGTGGCTCCTCCAAAGGGCTGCTCGGGGACAGGCCTTGGTGCTTTGCACTCTGCACTTTCCCCACTGTTCCTCTTGGCAAGTACTGCCGGACAGAGTCCAAGCAAAGGGTTCTTGCCACCCAGGGACAGAAAGCCAATTCGTAGCATTGAGCGGCGCTAGAATTTAGAGCAAACTCGCATCACGATGAGCCTCAGGGCAAAGTGATTAGCTTTGGGGCACCAGCTAAAGGCTGTTTTTGTTTACCCAGCCCTGTGGTATCCTTCCCCCCCCCCCCCCGCACCCAAAACTCGAGCCAGGTTTACCCCCAGTCCATACGTTTGCAGCCTAATCCGCCCTGCCCTCTGGAAATGGGACTTGGGGGACTTTCCTGGAGCAAAAAAGGTCCCGGGGGGGTCAGGCAGCCGCGCTGACTCAGCGGCTACGGCTTCTGGGCAGAGAGAGTGGATCTTTTGCGATGACAAGAGCTGCTATCCGGATCTCTTTTAACCCTCTGGTCCTCCTTCCCACCACTGGGGCTCCGGTCCTTGGTTTGACGTCTGCATCGACTCCAGCGTTGGTGTCATTTCCTGGGTTTTTTAAGCCTCGCCTCCTTCCAAACGTGTGGCCTGTTTGCACCTTTGTGTGTATCCTGGGCGGAAACGCCTGATTCACCTTCCTGCCCAGGCCAGGGTGGAGGCCCCGCGTCAAGCCAGTTCTGGGGCCAAAACGAGTTTTTTCACATTTCTGCAGACGGGAGGCCAGCCTTGAGGATGAACTGGGCGTTGCCTGGTTAGCCCAGATGCAGGTTGCACACTGTCTCCTCAAAGTTATCTGAAGTTTTAAACATCACAACTGTGACACATTCAAAGCAACTTTTCACGCGTGCCCAAAAATAATCCCTAAAAGCTTCTGGGGAAAGAAAACCGATGCCAAGATTTTCCAGAACAATTTCCTGAATTGTCAACTTCCCTTTACTCTCCCCCCCTCCCTCCCCACCTCAAGATATTTAAATATGTTTCTAGGATTTGTTTTAATACCTAAAAAAGGTAACAGTGACATTTGATACTTGGTATTATTTTATACAGAATTTGCATTAGATTTTTGTATAATTTCTTGGTTATATAAAGCATTGATGTGGAAACAACATACGGGGATCGGTGTACGCAGATTTGGTCCTGGTCTCCTCTTTCTATCAGCTCGTAAGTAGCTTCATCGAAGGAAGGTCTGGCTCCACCTTGGCCAGGCAGCTGAGCCACGGCGGGAGGGCCATTAGCGCTCGATCCACCCGCCCCGGGGCACAGTGGCGTCTTCTCAGGTATCAGCCAGGTCGGGGTCCTTCTGCGGTGGCCCAGGCAGAACTGAAACTTTGCACCTTTCTGCAGCCCTTCAGGAGCTCCCATGTGCCCACCGGGCCCCGATGCTTTGCTGTCACCACTTTCTCCTCCTGTTACGGCAACCCCTCTCTTCCAGAAACGCCAAGCAGATGCCAGAGGACGTGGCAGAAGCCCTGAAGTTTGTTTTCCAGTCGGAAGGAGGCCTCTCTGCTCCAGAAGCGGAGGAATATCTTGCCCTCTTGGCACAAACGCGCCGCTTCCAAGCTGAGACCTGGTCTTGAACTGCCAAGGAATCTGGGACGGATGGGGAAGCTTATCGCCAAGGACCAAATTGCTGTAGCGGGTGCGGTGATCACCACCAATAAATCACGCCAGGCCATTGGAGACTATCACCGCTCGGCTGTTGCCTTTGACTGTGAGGAGGGCTGGTGGAAGGGCTTTACCGGTGTCCACTGGGACATCTCCGGGTCCCTTTTGCCTTGCTCCAATAGGGGTTGGCGGTCCATGGTAAGAGGACCCTGGGAAAGATGCCCAGCCATAGCCAGGACACAGGTTGAGAAGTCCTTCCTCGCTCTGCAGGCATTCAGAGGACGGTGGTTTCACTCTTGCGTGAGAAGACGTGAGAGGAGCCCCACCCAACTCCCCTAAATTATATTAAATTCCCCTTTTGTGGCGTGTGAGTGTCGCATCTCACCGAATCGCCTTTGCCCCTACAGAGTTTGCGAAAATAGTCGCCGGACAGGGAATTTATTCTTTTTCTCACCGTAGGAAGTAGAATTCCTTCACGGTGTGCAAAAGGGGGACCATAACTTCTTCTTCTGAAATCTGGGGGTCAAAAGATCAAGGGAAAAGTGGAGGAAAGCATGTCCTTCGATTTGAGTAGCTGCTCCAAGCAGCCCCAGAAGAGGTCAGGCTGGGACCGTCACTTCCTAGCCAGCTTCTGGCCAGAGAGGTCTTGTTTTGGCCAGACTGACCTTCGTTCCCTTGTCATTTTCGGGGGGCTTCTTGTCTGGCCCCCCCCCCAAAGCTAACCTGGCTGGGGCTTCTGTTCCTGCAGCATGAAGCAGCTGGCTTCACGGGCAGCCAAGGCCAGAGGCACAGGGGCCCGGCCGTTTAGCCCAGCAGCTAGGCTAAGTCCAGTCCTGGCCAGTCCAGACTCGGGACTCCTTCCAGATGTCCCAGATGTGACCGCTCCTGCCCTCTCTTGCTGCCAGCTTCAGCCCTTCTGCTGTTGCTGCTGCTACTGTGCCACCCATGAGCAGAGAAAAATAGGCTGGGCCCCACTGCTTGAGCCAAGCTCCTCACCTCACTCCTTCCGACCTGGAAGTGGCACATGGATGCCAGTGGAGAGCTGGGGAACATGGACAGTTTAAAATAAAAATAAAAAAACAAGGGTAGAGTTTGTCTCCCTCCAGAAGCAACATCCTCCAGGTCTCTTGAATAGGATCTGGCCTTCATGGAGACGCTGTGCAGGAGGGTCCGGGGTGGGGGAGAGAGGACGAGAACTGAGGCCAACGGGGAGACAGAATCGGCCTCTCGGCCTCCATTATGCTGCCAGCAGTGGCCCCTGTGAGCAGGGCTGTCGAATAAGCCGCAAAGAAGACCCCCCTCCCTTCAAACAGGCAGTGCTTAGAATGGCAGCCCCCGCCGCTGCTGCCGCCCCGAGCAACCCCCCCCCCCCTCCAGGACAAGGCAGCCCAGCTCCTCCCAACAGAAACGCAGCGAGAACAGGAGCTGCGCCTGCCAGCATTGCTGCCCATGGAGCAACCTGGACCGTCCTACCTGTTCAGCCGGCCCTGCCCTCTGGCCTGCAGCCGACAGGAAGCTGCTCCACCTTCGATTCAGAGTCTCGGTTGTCGCAAGTTGAAAGAGGTATCCCAATTGGTGCCAGCCTTCCAGCTGGCAACTTGTTTGGGTCAGGCCGCCCAGCCGGAGAGGCACAGGGCCGTGGAGCCCGGAGCTCTTCCCGGGCGAGACTTTCCAGCTAGGCGAGATGGAAGCCTGCCATGTCCCACGGGCAACTTCGGCCCCGGGAAGCAGAAGACGGCAGCCGCTGATCCGCTTCCGGACTGCCTTACCTTGAAGCTGGGAGCAAGACGGGGATGGGGACAATCCCCTCGGATTCGGCCCTTGGGGCAGAGCCGGTTGTTCTGGTTCACCCGGAGAAGGAGGTGTCTGTGTTCAGGGCTGCGCCCTCCTTGAGCGACTTTCAGCGAGGCTTGCTGGAGGAAGAGTGGACTGGTGCCCAGCTTGTGGAGGAAGAGGAAGAGGAGGGAGAGGATGGCAGTGAAGGCAAAGGGCCCAGGAGAGGGTCAGCAGAAGATGACCCCTCTGGATTCAGGGAGGAGGAGGAGGAGGAGGAGGCAAGTATCGCTTCCCCCGTTTGGCCTCTGAAAGGAGCTCTGGATGAGGTGGGAGTGGATTCTGGAGGCTCCCCAGTGACCGAAGAGGCCTGTGGCACAGCTGGGCCTGCAGCACTTGGGCAGGAGGAGGAGGAGGAGAGCTCCCCATCGGGAAATGCGCCCCAGGTGACTTTGGGGGAAAAGGAGGAAACGGAGGGCGCTTGCCTGCTGGGGAGCAAAGCCCTGGGCAGGGGTGCCCAGGGGGCCCTGGTGCAGTCCTGCTGCATCGAAGCCGAGGACCCCGTGGGGGACGAGCAGGAGTGCCCCATCTGCACGGAGCTCTACGACCAAGATCAACGCAAGCCGGCCGTGCTCAACTGCAGCCACGTGCTCTGCGGCCAGTGCCTGCAGGCCATCCTGCAGGCAGGCAGCGCGGTCGACATCGGCCGTGTGCGGTGCCCCATTTGCCGCCAGAAGACTCCCATGATGGAGTGGGAGATCTGCAAGCTGCAAGAGGAGCTGCTGCTGCTGAGCGCTGCCCAGGGCCCGGCGCCTCCGGCCTTCAGTCCGCTGCCGCCTCGGCAGCCTGGGTTCTGGGGAGGCCTGGCGCACCACTTCCACGTCCGCTTCCACACCGGCCGCGTGATGGGCTTCCTCCCCTGCCTCCGCTACCCAGCCTGCCTGGTGGATCGCCTGGCAGAGCTGGAGCGGCGTTGCTCCTGGTGCTACCGGATGGCTCTCTTGGCTCTGGCCGCAGCAGAAATGCTAAGCCTCTTGCTGGTTTTCCTGCCCATCCTTTTGCTGCTGCTGCTCTTCCTCATCCTGGACAAGTAGGACTCCCGATGGCCTGGCTCGGCTCCCGGGGCTGCGAGCGAGGGTGGGGACCCCCCGCCCCCCAAACACAGCCTGCAAGCTGGGAAGGGCCCGCGCTTGGCGCTGCTCTCTGCGTGGCCTCCCTGGGAACTGAGCAAGCCGTGGCACGCTGCCCACTCCTCCGACAAAGCGAGAAGCCAGCTCCTCGGGAGAGCAGAGGACGGTGGCCTTTGCAGGGGGGCGCAGCTGAATTGGAGACGGCCCTGAGCGCCTGAGGAAATGGGCCTTCTTATCGGTGCCAGCTAGGAGCACCTGGTGCCTTGAGGCTGGGCGGCAAGAGGGAGGGGCAGCCAACCAGGTGAGCTCTTGGCAGCATGGCATCCTGTGCTTTCAGAGGGCCTTTGAGGAAACCGGCCTTGTTTGGCTCATGCCAGCCTTTGGGAGTTCTCGCCCAGGATCTGATCCTTGCTCCCTCCGGGGGCTTCTCTCTGTCCTCAGCCCAGCCAGCCAAGACAGGAGGCTGTCCAGGAGCTTCTGGCCTGGGTGTTGCAGGGAATGGTGGCTGCCGACAACAATCATCGTCCAGTTGCAACAGGGCTGAGGGAAGAGAGGGAGGTGCCAGGCAATTGGGCCAAGCAAGCGCACGGGGTTTCTGGCTTGCTTGGCGTGACTCAGCAGGTGCCAGGCGCCCTCTGCTTGCTTGGTGGAGGAGCCGCTTGGAGAGGCCCGGCGGAGGACAGAGTGGGGAGCGGCTGGCACGGCCTGCCCCAAGCCGAGGGGAGGCATCCCGCCGGTCAGCAGCTGCCCAGAAGGCCGCTGGCTTTGTTCCACTGCAGCAGCCTCTCTGGATTGTGTCCCGCAAGGAGGTTTTGCAGCAGCTGCTTCTCCAGTCTGCCCACCTGGAAGACCCCCCAGTGCCCCTCTCTCCTGCGCCCTGCCCCTCCCGAATGGCAAAACGCCAGCTGTCTGGGGCAGACCCACATAAAGGCTTTTCCGAGAATGGCTGTCTCGCTTTCAGTCCTTTCATTGCTACTTCCTAGCAAGGCGTGTGGCTTTCCTTTCTGGCCAGGGTTTCATCCTGGAATCGACTCTACTTAGTGGAGCAGACAAGGGTCCCTTAAGGGTGGCCACTTTGGGGAGGGGGAGACTCACGAACATCTCCCCCCTGGGAGAGCTGGGCAGGGAAGGGGAGGGCCGTGGCTGGGGGAGCTTGTTGTGTTTTGTGGTCTCTCGGCAAAGGTGGGAGGAAGGAGGGGAGGGCAGGAGGGGGAGAGGGAGAGGGAGGACAGGGTTACGCCAGCAGGCGCTTTAACACTTGACCCCAGAGCCTGTTCTCCCCTAGGGTTGTGCAGCAATGACCTCTGTGAGGTGTCGTGTGCCGATGTATTATGGTGTGGGGTCTCCTATGACACAAATATGAATCATTCACAAAAAATGACCCTGGGAGTGCCATTTTGTGCGCGTGGTGTGTCTCTGAACCCATTTCCAGGGGCCGCGTTGCCCCGCCGTGACCCCAACCGCCACGCCTCTCCTAGGCTGCCCCCCCTACCCCCCCTTTTTTTTCAAGCATTTCTCACTTTGTTGCGAAAGCTTCTGACAGAAAGAACCACTTCCTCTTTCCACCTTGCGGCAAGAACTACGTGGAGGAACAGATGAGAGAAACGGCGGAGGAGGCAAAGCAAACACCCCCCCCCCCCCCCCGCCCACCCACCTCCCATTGACCTCCAAGCAGCAGCTCAGGGTTGAGCTGGGGTATCTTGAAGGAGGCAGGAAGCTGGTGCAGAAGAGGAACATCTGGCGAAGGCCAAGCCGGCCTGGGCCTCTTCGCCACAAGTCAGGATAAGAGCAGGAGGGGGAGCCGCTTCCCCCGAGGAAAGGGGGCCAGGGTGTCAGAAGGCACGTTGCTGCTCTCTGTCCTCTCCCCGCCCAGTTGCACCTCTACAAACTGGTCCAGAGAAGCTGGTTTGACGCCTTCGGAGACCCCCTGGAGGAGCCCAGGTTTCACAGCTCTTCCTTCCGCCGGTTGTCTCATCTTTTCCAGATGAGGGGCTGAAATTGTCTTGCCTCTGTGGCTGGTCCCCCCGTGGTGCTGGCTGGTTAGGGCAAGGAAAGGGCCGAGCCATCTGGCGCTGAGCTCTCTGGCTGCAGACAAGAGCGGTCAGCGGAGGAAGTCCCGCCTCTGCGGCCCAGAGCCCAATGGCTCTTCCGGCACCCAGTCCACAGCCAGGGCTCTCTGCGGGTTGACCTCTTTCCACCCCTGCTCCTCTCTCTCACACACACACCCTCTCTCTATCCACACACATGAATGGAGACCACATGTTGGTTCAGGAGCATTTATTTAGATTTGGCTGAGGGGTTAACAAGACCACCAGGTATAAAACAGGATCTTCTTCGTCAGCCATCTTGTTTTCCAGCTTGACGGTCGCAGCTCCCTCTTTCCCTCTCCTGTCCGCCTGGGCTTTGGGCGAAGGGACAAGCGGCTGTGGGCCTTTGGCCAAGCCAATCCCAGACCTTTCCTGAACCAAGGTGTTCCTGGGATGAGAAATGCCCAGGCTGTCACTGGGGAACTATCCCTTCCTCCTCTCGCCCCTTGAGATGGACCCTGGGGCCTTGGCTCCTCGTCGTCGGCTCCCTTCCCTAGAAGCGAAACCGAGAAGAACCTGGAGAGGCGGCTCTGCCCTTCGACCGATGTTGGCATCCCCGGCTGGGCCAGAGTCAGCGTCCCCCTTCGGAGGATTCGTTGGGCTCCCACCGGGCCTTGCTCCCAGCCCTCCTTGTGCTGCGGGTTCTCCAGATTTCGGACCCAGCTTAACCCCTTGGTGACCCATTGCCCATCACGGCCAGCCTTCCCGGTTGACTTCTAGAAAGGCCCACAGGGCAAGTGAACGCAATGGCAAATCTCAGCTCTGCACGGGGAGACGGATCGCCCAGGGATGCCCTTTTTCTCTCAGCCTGACTTCTGGGGTGTGGGTTGGACTCTGATCAAGTTATGGCTTTTGTTTTTTTGGTTGTTTTTTTTTTCCTAACTTGGCACAGAATGTTTTGCAAGACTGGCACTTCCTCCCGGACTCGCCTTTGCCAGAGGAAGTGGGTATCCTCTTCCCTCCAGCCTGACACTGTCATGACATCCCAGTGATCAAACTGCATTGGCCGCCCTCTCTTTGCCCCTTCAGTCAGGGAAGGATTTTTTCATGGACTGAGGGGTCTTTAGACACAGTTATCGGGGCCTGGCTGCAGTTTGGAGGGGTTGTCCCACAGACTGTCCGCTCCTGAAACTGCCCTAGACGGAAAAGAGCACCTTCCTTTTCCCGGGAGGGGATTCCATGCCACGGGCAGGAGGCAGTGTTTGCCATGCCTACAACCTCCATTGCCAGGGGGCACACCTTTCCCTTTGCCCCAGGAGACGCAACCCAAGGATCACTGCGCTCAGTCCATTTTATTTCAGCAGCAAGGGCCCAAACAAAATGCATTTCTGAAACGGTCTGAGGGACGCATCCTCCAAAACGAGGATTTAAAACTGTACATTTGTTTTCCGCTTCCCTTAAGAATTTGCACCAGGAAAACAGGGTGATTCTTCAGGAATTCCTGTTTGCAATTGGACTTCAGTTGGCAGCACGGGGTGCATTTCCAACGCTTGGCCGCAGAATCAGAAGCTTTGGCAAAATAACTTAAAACTGGCGTCTGCCTTGTTTTCCAGCACAGGCCCCGCCTGGCATTATTTCTGTATTGTTCCAGGGTCCTGCCTTGGCTCGTCTTCGTCCCAACTACCGCCCTATCCTCCCCACCGGGACTTAAGCTGTGAGCTGAAAAGGAAAGAGATCAAATCCAACCCTTGAAGATCCAATCCAAGCGTGGGTTAGGGTCTCTTCAGATGCACAGAGGAAGGGGAGGCGAATGGAAGGGGACGGCAGTGGGCGGTCGGGCCTCCACAGCACTTCCTGGGTGGCTCTTCCAAGTGCCACACCCGGGAGCAAGCCATCCCGACTAGGGGTGACACCCCCCCCCCAAGATTATTTCCTCTCCTCAAAGCGGCAGCCATCCCAACTCAAGGGGCACCTGCAGCCGGAGGGTTGCTGATCCCGGAGGGCCAGTCCAGTCGGCCTTGGCATATCCCAGGAGCCGCAGGAGCCGCCCTCTTTTCCCTCACGCAATCCCACTGCCGAGGCCGGCGAGAGATGGTGGGCAGAGCGGGGCAGGGGTGGAGACACGGCTTACATAATGGCGCACGAAGACAGCGGGTTCCGGACATGGCAGGTGCAGGCTGCCCCACAGTACTGGCGAAAGGTCTGGTAACAGCTGCGGTCGGTCTCGCCGCTCCACTGCGCCTGGTTGGCCGAGAGCGCTTCGGCCGGCAGCCTGTTGAGGATGCTGGTGTTGACCGCCAGGGCGGCCAAGCCGTAGTCGGTGAAGAGCACCGTCTCCCTCTTGCACGTGGGGCAGGAGATGAACTTGTACTTGGGGCAGGACTCGTAGAGGATCTGCAGGCATTCCTCGCATACCGAGTGGAGGCAGGAGAGGATGCGCGGGCGTTTGTTGGTGAAGTTGTAGGTGTGGCCACAGGTGGGGCACTCCAGGGGCTCGGGCGGAGTGGAGGGGCGCAGCACATACTGGTTGACGATCACCTCGTCCGGGGCCGGAGCTTGGCGGTGGTAGCAGAGGTCAGAGCTGCCCTTGCGCTGTCCTGGATACAGCCTCTCCCGCCGGGGCAGGGGTGGGGTCCTCGACAGCCCCAGAGACCCCGGGTTGTGGTCTAAGGCTGGGATGTCCCCGCAGGCCTGGTTGACGATGATCTCGGACTCCGTGGGCCAGGCCCGCTTGGCCACCAGGGGAGGGTCCCGGCGGGGGGCCGGGGCGTAGCGTGACTGGGAGCCCTGCAGCTCGGAGAACTTTTCAGGGTGGATGATCTTCATGGCCTCCATTTTGAGGATGACCTGCTGCCCTTTCAGACATGACATGAGGAGGCTCTTCACCTTCCTGTCCGCAGCTCTGGGTCCCCCGAAGGCCTCCTGCATGAGGCTAGATGGGGCTTGGGGCAAGCCAGGCTTTGAACCGGGCGCGGACCATAGAGGGGCAGCGCTGGAGGGGGACAGCAGGGCAGGGACGCATCCTGCAGCAGGGCTGCCAAAACGGCTCCGACCGTCGCGCCGGCTGCGGCCTGGGCCTTCCACGCTTTCTGGGCAAGACAGGTTGCCAGGCCAGGGGTGATATCCACAGCAGATTTCTTTACACCCACGGACCCAGCTCTCTTGGGTGGCAGGGCGTTGGGCCTAGTTCCCAGGGAGCATGCTCAGCCGGCCCACCAGGAAAGGAGGCCAGGGAGAGCGCAGGCTGGTGGGCTGTCTACCACCCTGCCGGTATGGCTGATTCCACTCGGGGGAAGAGGAGTGGATGGAATGCAGTTGGAGTGTCCAGGGAGGCCCGAGCGCTCCCCTCCCCTCCCCTTGCGCCGCCTTGGTTCCTGTTTACGGTGCGGGGAGATCCTAACAACGCTCAAGAATGTGTTTTGCAAATTCCTGAGCTGTGACGTGTGCACCTTTTCTCGGTGCTCTTCCCTGACGATCAGGTCCCGGGAAAAGGCCCCCAGGTGGGGCACGGTCCTGCTTCGGTGCCAGGCAGAGGGTTCGCTCTGGGTGAGCTGCCCCTTCTTCACTTGGAATAGGCTCGGCCCTTCAGACCCCTGGAAAACAAAGCAGAGCAGGGCAAGTCACCCGACGGGCGGCAGTGTTTGTGGGTGCCTTCGCTTCCCGAACCCCAAAGCAACAGATAAAAGGCCTTCACCAAGCGGAGTCTCCTTTCAAAGTACCAGCAGTCCCGCCAGGCATCTTCCTGGGCCTCTTGCTCAAATCCCCACTGGCAATTGTCATTTGTTTCTCCGTTGTTCCCTGACTTACTCAGTGCCCCCTTTCCTTTTTTGCCTATTTACTCTCCATGGGCTAAGAGCATTTTTAATTCTCCTCTGCCTGCTGCTCTGAAGCAACAGTGCCATGTGGGGGCAGTGGGCCCTCTTCGCTCGGCACTGACTGTCCCTGACCCTCCTACCCAGAGATAGCAGGGACCAAACCGGGCACCGTCTCTGTGCCAAGCATCTTATCTGGGCTTCAGCTATCACCTCTCCCTGGAGACAGGTCTGAGGGCTCTGGTGCTCTGGACTAGGCCGGGCGTTCTGCAAGACGTTTTTGAAACCTCAGCTTGTGGGGAGGGACAACAGACAGGGCCTGGGCATCTATGTGAAAGGATAACCCTGCAAAAGACCCCCCCGGCTCCCAACGCACTCGGGACACGGATGGAGCACAAGGCTGACCTTGGGGGCCACATGGAAATGTTTCAAAATGAGCCCTGGACTCTGAAGGCAGGTCTCCCTCGCCTAAATCTCCCCCACCCACCCACCCCATCCCAGTTTAGACTGGGGAAAGGATTGGGTGAGGGCTGTGCCAATCTCCGTCCACAGCTTCCAGGAACAATCGGCTCAAGCAGCGCCAGCCAAATTGCCAAACTGCCCTACGAAGAGTCGCCGGCCCTTCTGCATTTGAGAGTCTCGGCCCCTCCTCCACGTCAAGGCTCCCTCGCTCTCAAGCCACAAACCTGGCCACGGAGGCCGAGTGCAACCAGCCGCTTCCTCTTCTGGGGGAATCTGGGAACGCCAAGCGGCCAATGTTAGCCTGCCTCTTCCTGGGGTGGGGGAGGGTTCGTTTAAAGACCAGAAGCCCGGGGGTTTGTTGCTGAAGAAAGCAGCCGGCACTGAAAGGCTGGGATGTGGAGATCTAGGCCTACAAATCTAAGGGCTGTAGGTGACACCATTGGTTAAGGTTCACCAGGGACAAGCCAGGAGGCATTGATGTGCACTAACCTTTTAGGGTGGAACGCTGCAGTTTTTGAAGTAATGGGCTCACAGACCCTTCAGGAGCCGTGATGGGGAGGAATCGGTGCCACGAGGTGAGAGCACCAACCCTGCGTTCGTCCCAAGCCCTGCCAGGAAGCCTGTTTTGCAAAGCGAGGAGCGAAGGCTCACGGCCAGGAGCGACCCGGAGAGCAGGAAGAGAAGACCGGTTGGCACCTCTGCTCTGCTCTGCCACACAGCTCAGGCGTCCTTTCAGCTGCTTCTTGGGGACTCGGATGCAGGTCCCGCGTCCCTCTGGAGAAGAAATTGAGGCTGGTCCCCAAGAGAGAGAGACGCTCCTGCTGGCCCATCTCTTCTAGGTGGCAGGGACGTTCTTGGGGATGATGGTGAACGAAGGACACGGATGGAGGAGGAGGAGGGATGGGAGGGTGGGGGCATCTTTTGAGGGAAAGTGCCTGGCGAATTCAGGCCACGATGGTGGCCGTGTCCACCACCCTCCTTGCAGAGGCCCAGAAGCCTGTGGCCTGTTTGGTCTCGGACAAGCCCATCTAGACTGCTGTCTTTGTAGAGTAGGTTGCCTGGTGAGGCCTCGCTACTCCGGGGCCCATGTTGCTTGGCCCGAGGCAGATCCTCCGTCATCCCCTCCCCCCCTCATCGCGCTCCCAGATCCTCACCTCCGGCCGTGCCCTCCCGGCTGTCCAGGGACCCCGGGCATCCTCCGCAGCCGGCCCCCCAGCAGGCTGGCGCCGCTCCAGCGGTTCGTCCGAGGAGGAGCAGGTGCGCGGAGAGGGGAGCGCCCGGCCGGAGGGTCCTCTCTCTCTCGGTTTCCGAGCGGCCCCGAGGCGGAGCGGGGATGCTTAAGCTGCGCCCGGGCGCGATTGGTACCCAAGAGAGGCCGCGGCGGCGGCGGCTTTGCCTCCTTTCCTGCGGCGGGCCGAAGGCCGGAGATGCGCGGGCTCACGGGGATGCCTCGGCCCGAAGGCGGCGGAGTCGTTTGCTTCTGGTCGATGGGGAAGCTGCCGGGTGCCCGCGGCCGCCGCCTCGCTCCGTCCCCCTCTCTTTCCGCAGTGAGAGCACTGCAGTGATGCAGGCAGCCCCGCTCGCTCGGCTCACGTTTCCCTCAATCAGCAGCAGCAGCAGCAGCCGCCGGCCGGACCTCGCGGGCTGCGCTGCCTTAGCGCCCGCCCGCCCGCCCGCTCCTGCCAGCCAGCCAGCCGCGCTGCGGAGAAGCTTCTGTCGGCAGGTCGCGCAAGAAGAAGAGGCTCGCTGGCCTCCGCTCCGCCTTCCTCGGCCGCCCGGCCGTTGCGAAGTTACCCTGGGCGGCGGCGGCGGCGGCGATTGCAGCAGCTTCCTTCCGGCTCCCGGGTGGCCCGGCTTGCACCTTGCAACGAGAGCCCTGCGGGGTAGGTCGCTGTGCAGCCCAAAGGGCAAAGCACAGGCCAAGGCGACCTCCACCCCGGAGCAGTTGGGCTGGGCGGGAGCCCAAAGGAGAGGAAGGCGCTCTGCAGCCGCCCCCCCCCCCCCCCCCCCCAGCAGCTCTTGATGCTTCCATCCCTCAGGCCAACGCACACCCCCTTCTTCTAGCCACCCCCCGCCTCCACAGCCATCCATCCCAAACTGGCTCAGCCTGCTTGCCTACCCCCACCCAGTGGAAATACACAATGAAAGAGGCTCCCTGAAGCCAGGCAGGGCTTCAGCCTCCTTTCTTAGCACCCCAGGCACCCTGCTTCCCATTCCCCAATTTCAGGATCCACCTTGCGGAGTTTCCACCTTGGCCTCAATGAGGAGCAGCTCACGGAATCCCTTTTAATCCCCACCTTTTTTCCATGTCCGTAAACGGCTCTCGGAAAATAAGATAAGCAGTAAGACTACAATCCAAGTGGGTTTTTGTTTTGTTTTTTGGCTCAGGGTGCCGTGCTGTTGTTTTGAGCAGATTCCTCCTCTGGGACTCTGCTGGGCCTTGGCAAAAGTTATTGAAGGCAGGCGGGGTGGGGGGGGGATCATTTTGTTCCCTGTGGGTCTGTACCCCACGTGGGTCAGGGGACACCCACGGAAGGGGCAGGGAATTTGCCTTCATCGAGGACTGTCTCTTCAGTAGAAAGGATGGAGGTTATTTTTTCCAAAAAAAAAGAAGTGGGAGGGAAATCAGGATTGTGGGGTAACGAAATTACTTTTGTGCTTCAAACTTGACAGCTTGAAGACTTGTGGACTTCCAACTCCCAGAATTCCTCCTCCAGTCACGTTAGCTCAGGAATTCTGGGAGTTGAAATCCACAAGTCTTAAAATCCCCAAGTTTGAAGACCCCTTGGCTTAGTGGGATCATTCCTCCAACCATGGGAGAGCCACAAATGACAGGCTGCTTGCAATTGGTCTTTACCTGCATGCGCACCTTCCCTGGCCCCGCCTAGCTGTGTTTGGGCCCTTTCCTTTGCATGAAGCTGCCTTCTTTCTCCGGCCCTTTAGTCTCTCTTGGTGGCCCCCTGCCCTGCCCCGCTGGACATTGAAGGAGGGGGGGGCGATGTGGGGGCTGTGGGCAAGAGGGCGTTCACAGAGGTAGGCCTGGCAGACGCCATCCTTGAAGATGGACTTTGAGGCAGGGCAGCCTGTTTCCACCGAGGCCCCATGGCAGAAGATACGGGACAATTCAAACTCGGACGACACGTTTCCCGAACAGTTTTTATCCCAGAGCTATAATTGCACTTAACAATGAACTTAAGGACCATCCTCAGTGAGCTGTTGGACAGTATTACGTGGTCTGTTGTGTGGATGCTTGTGTGTTTTTAGGAGGCGGGGAATTTTGGAGGGTTCGGAGGTGTTTGGGGATTGTCATTGTGTGTTGACACCTGACACCACTAGATGACCTCGCTAGGGCTCGCTGCCTTAGAAGAGCGAGGAAAATCCTCACATCCCGGTCAGTCCTTCTTCACTCTCCTACCATTGAGTAGGAGATAAAGAAGCATAGCCAGCTGCACCAATGGGCTGAAGAACAGTTTCTACCCGTGGGCTGTCAGACTTCTGAATGGAAAATCACTTCATGTCAACATAGTATGACAGACTTGCGGGGCTGTGGTGTTGTGCAACAAGGTCACATAGTGTGATAAGACTGGGACTGGGTTAGGGACTTCTGTCCTCACTGTGAGTTGTGCTGCACGAAGGGAGGCTCAGCCAATCTCATTGTACACGTTGTACTCTACAAAGAGAACAATATTTTTTTTTTCCTTCAAGGAGTACTCAAAGCTTTGTGTGTTATTGATGAGCTGTGTCTTCCTTCGGGTCTAATAGCCTTACTCATATGGAAATACAGACGAATTTAATTGAAACTGGTTGGACTAACCAAGCGAGGGAAACGATGAGGAAATGAGGCTGCGGAGGCTTCATTGGCAGGCTCCTGGCTGAGAGATGCAAAAGGCAGAGAGGGCACCGTCTTTTCAGCCAGAATCTTCCCTGGGGAAACCAAGCAAGCCACTGGCACACGACTGATACTCTGACCTGGTATGATAACAGTAATAATGAGAATAGCATCACTGTCCCCGATCATGACTTGGGCTGGGAAATTTGCTAAGTATGACTAAGAGGCAGCACGGGGCAGGACTTAGGGTGGAACCCACATGGTGGGGGGGGGGGGGGGGGGGTGTGATAACCACAGGGAGGGGCCCAGGTGGCGGAAGTGCCGGTCCCGGGACAGGAAATCCTCAGTTTCTCCTCCAGCCGGAGACTCGGTGGGCGGCCACAATGGCCCCCCCTTGGAGGGGGGGTGGGCGTGGGGAATCAAGCCAGCTAGGCCCCTGTTGGCAAGAGGCAACTGGATTGGCCTGGACCTCCCTCCTGTGCTCACAAGAGGCGGCCGCGTGGACCAGGGCCGAGGGGAGCTTTCACAGCCCTTGGATGGAGAGCCCCCCCCCCCCCCCGGGGGTGAAGAGGGGGGGCCTGAGCGGGTGAGCTTCAGGGGGCCAGAGGCTCTTGGGCTTGCTGGAGGTTGTGAGGACAGTGCAGCCTAGTGTCGCACGCACAATAACCCACGTTGGGAACCAGCGGGGAGGAACGGGGGAAAGTTAAAGAGTTTTCATTTCATTTCCATGTGCCTATGCATCTCCAGTTTCCTTGCTTTAAGGAAGTTACACCGCCTGCCTAGTAGTTCTTTCCATATGTCGGACAGTATGTAAGGCAGGCAGACCATAAGGCGCACCTTATCCATAAGATTAGTTCACCTGGGGCCTTTGAGATAACACACCCCCTCCCACCCCAGACTCCTCAGCTCTCAAGCATTGAGAGGGAGGGAGGGAGGGAGGGGAAGCAGGCCAGGGCTAAGGGAGGGCTGACCCCTAGCGTCAGCTCTCGGGAAAAGCACTTGCCCGGCCTGCCTGTCCCTTGGGGAGAAGGGCCGGATAACAGATAATCGGAGTTGGAAGGGGCCTTATAGGTCATCTAGACCAACCCCCCCCCTCACCCAAGCAGGACCTATTTCTGACAAATGACAGTCCAATCTCTTCTTGAAAGCCTCCACTGATGAAGCTCCCACAACCTCCAAAGGCCACTTCTGTTCCATGGGTTGATTGTTCTCCCTGTCAGAAAAATTTCTCCTGATTTCCAGGTTAAATCTCTCCTTGGTCACTTTCCATCCATTATTCCTTGTCTGGCCTTCGGGTGCCTTGGAAAACAGGCTGACACCCCCCCTCCTCTCTGGGGCAGCCCCTCAAATATTGGAAGATGCTCTCCTGTCTCCCCTGGACCTTCTCTTCCCCAGTCTAGCCAAGCCCAGTTCCTGCAACCCTTCTTCCTATGCCTTAGGCCACCTTTGGCAGGCCCTGGGAACCTTTCCGCCCACAGCCTCAGGGTAGGAAGAGCCCCCCTCTGTGGGGAGGGGGAGCCAGGCGCCCTGTGGGGGGCAGTGAAGACTAGGGGTTGCTGGCCCAGATCTCTTGAAGCCCCCCCCTCCGTCCCTCCTCCAGGGCGGGAGGAATGGCCTCCATCAGGCAATGAGGAGCGGGAATTTGGAGGTGGGGGGCATCCCTAGCCCCCTGCCCGGTGGGCCCTGGGATCTTTTGCCGCTGCCGGAGCCCTGCGATCGGTGGCAAGGCGCAGGCGGAAGGAGGGCGCCGGACTGGGGGGAGACTGACACACACACACCCCTCCCGGGGGAGGGGGCTTTTCTCAACGAGGGGGGGCCGCCTGGAGGTTGCGCTTGGAGCCCCGGAGCGGCGGGCGGGCGGGCTCCCCCCGGTGCTCGGCACGTCGGTCGACCTTTGCTGGGCGGTGCCGCTGCCGGCTGCTGCCGGGAGAAGGTCGACTTGCGGAGGCGGCGCGGCCGTCAGGTCCCTCCCTGGCCGGAGGCGGAGCGGACCGTTGCAAAGCGAGGGCAGCGCCGGCCGGGAGGGCGACGGCTTCTTCCCGACGTTCCTGCCAGGTAGGTCGGGAGCGCGCTGAAGCCAAGGCTCGCTTGCCCGGGCAGCGACGGCGGGGCTGGGCTTCGGGGCTGCCCGAAGAAGGCAGGCAGGCAGGCAAGCAGCAGAGGCGTCCAGCTATCAGTCTAACCCAAGGGAGGGAAGGAGGGGCTGGGCTGGCAACCTGGGGCGGCTCAGCTCTTCCACCGCTGGGCGCGCTTCGTTTCCAGGAGCCTTTGCGTCGTCCCAAGGGCGGGAGCCCCCTTTGCCTTCGGGAGGGAGAAGTCCCACGGGTGCAGCTGTTCCCAGGAGAAGCTTGCATGGGGTTTCCAAAGACAGCCCCCCTCGCCTGGGCGAAGGTCACCGGGGGGGGCTGCCCTCGCAGGAGAAAGAGCCAGGAACGAGAGAAACAAGGCCCACTGGTTGAAATTCAGCCTGTTGAAAGTTGTGGACCAAATGCTGGGGACGACCCACTGCCCCCCCTCTCCTCATTTTTTTACTTTCTCGGTGCCCTTGTCGTTGTTTTGTGTCGTCACCAGGTAAAGTTGGGAGGTGCCCCAGGCCAGAAGGAAGTTCGTACTTTGGAAAGTACCCCCCCCCATCCACAATGCCCCTTTCTGTAGGCTGCCAGTCTTCTGTTCCAGAAGAAGGGTGGTTGTGGCTGGTCCCTGACTTCTGCCAAAGTCGATTTAGCAAAGTTAGTTTCAATTTGATTCTTTTTAATGCCTCCTTTCTTGCTCTGCTATAAAAAAAAATCTCCTTTTTGTCTCCAAGCGTCTTTTCTTCGGCAACTGGACAAGAGAAGCAGCAGCTTGGCAGGTCTGGTGCCACATACCTCCCCTCCGTAGGGGCCGCCGCAGCCACTGTTCCTGCAGGGAGCATCGACAGGCAGAGAGCAGGCAGCCATGGACCGGGGCTTCACCATCGAAAACCCCTATGCCAGCGTCGCCGTTCCGCGGGCTCAACTGAAGGACGACTTCCTGAGTTACTACCTGGGGGAGGACTTCGGTCCCAACGTCCTGGGCTCCTGCTCGGCAGCCCCCCAGAAAGAGGCAGACCCCAAATCTCCCTCTCTGGCTTGGAACGGCCAAGCGCAGGCTGAGTCTCAAGCCAGGCCCACCAACCCCTACGCCAGCCTCAAGGCCCCCCCCAGGGTGGACGCTCCGGAGCCCTTCCGCTGGAAGAGCCACCAAGAGGCAGCTCCGGATCCTGGCGGCTGCGGCTACCTCTGCTGCCGCTGCTCACCTTGCTGTAGGAAGTGCCGCTGCGTCATCTCCTAATCGAGGAGCAGTCGAGGCTGGACGTGGCTGTGCTCACCTGCCCCACAGCCGCCCTCTGCCAGAATGGTGGGTGCCCTGATGCCCAGGAGGGAAGCCTAAAGGAACAGTCAACTTTTCTTTCCCCCATTTCCACTGAGGCAACATGGGCAGCAGAGGAAGGCGCTCCGGGCCAGCCTTCGATGAAGAAGGAGTTGAAAAGCTTCCCCTGGCAAAGGAACATGAAGGGTGGGTATGGCACTAACCATGGATCTGGAGCTGGATTTGCCCCCGCTGTCTGTGAGGACCAGCCAGAGCCCGCCGTGCCTTCCCTTCCCTAGCCTCGCCCCTGTCCTTTCTCTGGAGGGGAGTGGGTAGAAGACAAATGGAGGCAGAGTGGGCACTGGACTGGGGCAGGCACATGACCTTGCTTGCTCAGGGTGGGGCCCTTGGCCTCTGCCCTTTAAAGGGAGGCTGTGGTGAAAGTTCTCTGTTGATAAGGAGGGTCATAAAACTTGCTGTTGCCCAGCCAGCCTGTCTCCCTGGTGCTCCTGGGAGGGGCACCCCTGGCTCCTTCTTTGCCCAGTTGTTCTGCACCTTGTGGAGGTCTTCTCCTTCTCCTTTTCCTTATCTTCACTTCTCCCTGGCTTGGGACCTGCTTCGTATGCCTCCCAAGGACGCACGCTCCAGAAGGTTACCCAGGGGCGTTCCTTGGCACAACCCCAGCAGGGCGAGATTCCACGTCTCCCTTGCCAGCCTTGCCCCGCCACCCTTGCTGTATGTGACACCCTGCCTCGTTCTCCGCCGCGCCCTGACAGCCCTGCCTGGCTTCCCTTTCAGACTCCTTTCCATGGAGGCATCTATGCCAGACTAGTTCGGGAACTGTGGGTTTTTGGAGCTGGCTCCCTGAGGCCTGGAAAGCAGAGTCCAGCTTTGAGCCAAGGAGAAGAAAACAAAATTCATTGCTAAGGCGGTCTGGACAGCAGCGCAGCCTGTTAGCGCAGAGTAAAAAAGCCAAAAGAAAAATAAGAGGAAGGGCGTTGCTTTCGGTTTCTGCACTGGGCAACCCACGGACCACGGGATCATCCGTTGGGAGGTTTTTCCTGACCGGATTTCTCAGTTCCTTCAATACTGGTGGAGGTCTCTCGACTGGCCTTCTTCACTGGGAGACATTCAGAGACATTTCCGCCTTGAAAATGGCCCATCACGAGAACTGTCTTACATAGTCGAACATCAGCACAGGGAACGTTTGATGACGTTTTGTATTCTGATAATCTTAGGCCGTAGAAAGTTTTATAAAATTTTGCCAAATTTCAAATGCCACTGGAGTCATGAGTCCTGGGTTTCGGACACGTTCTGTGAGTTGGTCCGTTTGAAGTACTTGGTCCAAAACGTTTCGCCCTCCGGTCAAGTTTCGCCCAGTTACGGGAAAGGAATCAAGAGTTGTCGTACGTGTGTGTGATTTAGTGTGTGCTGCTTGTGACCAGCTAAGGGGAGGGGAGCGGGGGGGTTCAGATGGAGCCAGAAATTGGTCAGCACGCAAGCAAGCAGCAGAAGGCAGGCATTTACCACCTAAATGCTCCCCTACCCCCAGAAGGGCTGACTCTCACCCCTTTCCTCCCCCCCTCACCCACGGTCTCATGGGAACCCATTTAAATGAAACATCCCACCCCCCTGCATTCTGTGAAGGGTTGAGGAATGTGGCCAGACAGGTGCCTGCCCCACTGCCGGCTGTTTGTTCAGGAGGAAATCAAGCAAGAGAAGGCTTGCTCTGGGTCTAGCACGCTCAACCGTTAAGCCCACAGCAGCATTTTTTCTCCACGGTCTTTCCTTCTTCAGCCCCATGTCTCGACTTGCAATGTGGCACCCCAGAACGTCTACGCCCCATGTGGGTGAGGCTTCATGGAGTTAGGCTGTGGTCTGTTCTTTCCCCCGATCTTAGTTATGGCAGTGTTGTGGTTCGCCGGCAACAGATGCACATGGCTGAGGTCTCGGAGAGCGAGGACTCGGACGAGGGGCCTGCGTGTGATGTAGGGATGGGGCCAGGACCATCAGGGAGTGGAATGCTGCCTTCGGAGCTTGTGGAGGCTGGCAGCAGTGATGAAGAGGCCCCCGAGGAGCCTGTGCCCAGTGCTGCTCGAAGGAAAGAGCAGCTGCAGCAGCACAGGCAACTCGGGAGTAAGGCTGCAAGGTGATGTCCCCTCAAGGGATAAAAGCCAGCCCTCAGAGATGTGATTCTTTGCAGGAAGCAAAGAAGTTCTTGCACTTCAAGTCTTGTGGAAGTTTGGACAATCCTGGTTTGTGTTTGGAGACTTGGTTTTGATCAAGGGTGGGATTCAACCGGTGTTACTACCGGTTCAGCGACTACGTCTTTGCCGGTGCAGCCTCTTGGAGCAGGAGGCCTTGCAGGGTCCCAAAGACTCATTTCTGGCGGAGTTTGAGAGAGAGAAGCCTCTGTAGCCTCTGCAGGCCTTCAGGAAATACCAGAAGTGCCAAAACGGGCCCGTTTTTCGGCCTCCTAAGGCTGCAGAGGCTTCTCTCGAGCACACGCATGCAGGGGGGGGGGCACATAGCATTGTGAATGCCGGCACTTTCGGCACACCACAGCGAAAATGTTCACCATCACTGACCTAGACAAACCAGCATCCTTGCCTCGCATGCTCCACCGCCACGCCTCTTGTTCTCCCCGTTGCCCAAGGGGGTTGCCTGAGGCTCCTCTAGCCAGCAGCCCCTCTCTTCCAGGTATCCTTCTCTCAGCCTTAGGATAGAACACTCTCTCTCTCTCTCTCTCTCTCTCTCTCTCACACACACACACACACACACACACACACACACACACACACACCTTGACAGAAGCCCAAGGTCCAGACCCTGAGGCTGAGTTGAGGAGGCCCTGTGGAGAAGGAGGGGCATAGGGGCCCTGAGGCCCAGGGGTGGTCGCAGGTGGTTCCGGAGGTGCAGGAATACTTAAATCCTAAGGGTCCTTTCTCCTGTGGGTGGGAGGTGAGCACTTCAGGTGTCTGTGCAAAAGGTGGTTTCATGACTGACTATCCAGAGCAGTGCTGGTGGGGGGGGGTGAGTTGGAGGAGGCAGGCAAGGGAGGGAGCACATAATTGCAGTTTCTGTGGCTATGTTGTTGGCCAGGACAACCGTAACTCTATCTTGTGAAGTTGGCCTCCTCATGGTAGATAACAGTACCACCAACTGTGCCTGAAATGTGAACCTCTCGTATAATTTAACAGCGTGAGAGGCTGTCGGCCTCCCTTTCTTTCTCGGGAGGAGAGCGAAGATGCAGCAGGAGCAGGAAATGTAAGTTTCTCCCACAGAAACCAGCCTGCCGCTGATTGCGTAGCCCCAGAGCCCCACCAGCCTCCACTCTTTGGCTTTGGGTAAGGTGAACCCTTTGCAAGGGATCTTGGCCTGCTGACCGCAGCCTGGAGGCCGTTTGTGGAGGTCGCCCCTTTTGGGGTGCTGCATTTGGCAGGGGTTCCCATCTAATTCTCTCGCTTTTCACTTGAATTAAGGCTCTTAAGTGATTGGCTTGGTCAACGGGCTGTCCCCTGCTTTCAAGGGATATCTTCACACAAAAACTGCAGGTGGTGCCACACAGGATCCTCCAAGGCACCATCTAAAAACCTGACATTCCTTAGCCAGCAACCCAGCTGTCCACATCACAGGGGAAATTGTGTCCCTCCTCTTTTTTATTTTTTTTTTATTTTTTTTTTACTCTAGTACAGGGGTGTCCAAACTTTTTTTTTGCAAGGAGGGCCAGATTTGGTGAGGTGAAAATGTGTGGGGGGGCCGACCCTGCTGTGCGGTGAAGGGAAAAACGCTGGCCAGTGGGGATGAGTGACAGGATGAGCCGGCGGGGACAAGAGGCTGCGGGACACTCGAAATTTGAAAACGGGCTGCAATTGGGCCCCTGGGCCGGATTTTGGACATGCCTGCTCTCGTAATTCAGAGCTTCTGAAAGAGAATCGGGAGTAGACTGAGGAGTTTCAGACTGACGGGCGTTCAGAGGCAGTCCCTGAGCTTTTGACCGAGCGGCAACCGAGACCCACTGGAGCTGCTGCCCAAGTCCAGTCCGCGGCTGGCCCTGAACGACTCTTCTCTTGCATTCCTCCCTGCAGGACTGCTCTGCCTTCCGGGCCTGAGGACGACGAGGCAGCCAAACCCGGCCTGGAGATCACTGTCTCCAATCCCAGCAACCTCAAACTCGAGTGTGTCATCTGTTACTGCTCCTACGACCTCTCTGCCCGCCTCCCTCGCCGCCTCCACTGCGGCCACGCCTTTTGCCAGGCCTGTATCCGGCGCCTCAATGTGGTGGCCAACGAGCAGTGGTGGGTCCCGTGTCCCCAGTGCCGGCAAAACACCCCCACCCCACGCGGAGGGGTGGCAATGCTTGACTTGGACCTTGCGGCCTTCCTCGCCGTCAAGTCCGAGAAGGTGCTTCCCCGGCACGGAGGCCGGCTGCAGCCGGATCAGCTCTCCAAGGAGAAGCCGGTCTTCACGGAGCAGCCGAGCGGCTCGTGCCAGGAAGTTTTGCCTGAGCCCCAGCCCTGCCTTCCCCGGAATGGCTGCTGGTGCTGCTGCTGGTGGTGCTGCGACCCCATTCTCTGCTGTGGAACCGCTGCAGCCTTTCCGAGCTGAATTAGCTTCCTGCCTGCCTTGGGGAATAACTGGCAAGGGAGGAGAAGCATTGACCCATTGCTGGACTTCAGATTCCAGGATTTTCTGAAAATGTCTCTCTCTTTGCTGCATCTTGCAGGACTTCCCTGTTCTGGTGGTTTTCTAGCACAATCTCCTGACCAGCCCAGGAGATGCGCGTAAGCCCTCCAGCCCCAAATCTTGCACCAGATCCTCAGGGCTTGCTTGGTGATGGCAAGCTGGGCATTGCTACAGACTGTAGCCAGCTGGTCTTACTCCTCGGGGTGCGTTTCTTAGTGAGGTGTTTTCTTTATTTTTCTTAGTTGCACCTCCTGGGCTTCCCTTGAGTTGATACTTTCGCTGCTGAGACTGTCCAGAGGATAAATCTGACCTAGTAGATCCGATGGCTCGGACTCTGCCTCTCGTCTCTTTTTAGTCAGTCACAGGCTGCTTCCAGAGAAGCTCTCGTTTTTACAGAGAAGGGGGGCTCCTACACGGAGATCCATTTCCTTGAAATAGAACAGGGTCTCCTGTTTAAGCAAGGGGGTCCTACTAGAAGACCTCCAAGGTCCCTCCAACTCTCCAGTTCTGATTCCTTTTTGTCCTTTTGCTGCATTGGATACCAGGCGTCCTTGGAGCAAACGCCCTCAGTCCTTCTCTGTTTCCCATTTTGGAGAACACGCTTGGGGTGTGATTTGGTTGGGGGGCTGAACCTCAGCAGCCTCCATAAGTTTTCTAAAAGATATATTTTCTTAATTTTTTAAGTTAGTCTCTACTTCAAAAATGAATGTCTTTCTGACAAGAGTTCACAAGTGAAGAGAATATCATACTGCTATGCTGCTGCAATAGTAATATTAAAATATGTTCTGGTATGTCATAATTAGAAGAAAATAATGTTGACATTGATGATCTACAGAGGTGCTAATTTCATGAGGAGCCAGTACTACATAGTGAATTTTGATTTTCAAATCCGTGATTCTCAGACCCTTAGTAAAAAATGTTGTTCAATAGTGTGTTCTCATCTTCATCCCCTTTTAATTTCACTGGTCGAATTTAGCACATGTGAAAATACTGAATTTAGCCCATCTTAGATGTTTGAATGACAAGCAGCCAGAGCTGCATCAAATCATGAAGGGATCCAAAAAGGCGTGGCTGCTTCTGCTTTCCCGATGCACCATTACTGGATCTGTCAAGTCATATTTTAAGCTTGAGATGCTTTTGATTGTTTTTAATTAAAAGTCACCAATCTGCCTTTCCAAATATGAACCTGCTCATGATTTTTTCCATGCCTCGGTATTGGTTGATATTTTCTATAAGTGGCTGTTATTATTTAAAAAAAAAAAAAAAAGCAGGCAAATTCTTACTCGCGATGCAGCCACAAAGGCTTAACAACCGGAGCCTGAAGGCACAGAAGGACTTTAGGTAGCCCCAAACCAAGGGGAAGCCAGCCGGGGAACCTCTTCAGGTAAACCTCTCTGGAAAAGGCAAACCATGGGTTGCGCCTCTCTTTCGGGGCAAGCCGTGGAGGGTCTCTGCAGATGGCGGGCCTGGGGAGGCTCTTGCTTGTGGCCAGGTGAGGAGACGGAAGCCCAGGTAGGAAGCATTCAGGCAGGTACGTATGTCTGTTTGCAAGAGGCCTCTTGCTGCTCTGGCCCTTGGACGAGGAGCAGGTTTCTAGGGAGGTTTTGGGTTTCTTCCCCAAACCCCCAAAACTTTAACCTTAGACTGTCTACTATTGACGTCTCACCCCTTTCCTAAGAGGTCTGTAGGGGGCGTGCATAAGCGCACCAAATGTGCCTACCGTCCCTGTCCTATTGTTTCTTTTTATTTCTCTTATATGTATCCATTTCATGCATTCATAACTATGTTTATACTTATACCTGTTATCTTGTAAGCGGTTGACAAATCAAATCAATAAATAACACAAATAAATAAATAAATCTGGATTCCCAGGTTTATTCTCCATAGCACTGGCCCCCGTCCTTGCTACAGTTCCTGGGGGAGGCCCGTTGAGGCCTAGTGGCAGAGGCCTCACCAGAGAAGCCTGCCTTCGAGTTAGCGGGGCCAGTGGAGGCAGGTAGGGCCCAGAGGGTCTCTGAGGGGGTCTTGGCCCAGCCACGAAGAGAGAGAGAGAGGAGAGGTGGTGCTCTGGCTGCCTGATCCATGGGGCAGAGGAGGATGCCCAGAGATGCGCCCGGACCCCTTGCCCCACGTTGCACGATGGCGTAGGATGGGGGTGTGTTACCGAATAATTGGGCAGCTCTTAAGGGAGACCCCCAGCTTGGCTCGATCCATGGTGGAAATGTGTCCACTTTAAAGGTGTTTTCACACCCCAGAAGCTGCCGAAGGAAAACAACGGTTTTTCCTCTGGTTTTAGGACCCGTTGAGATGGGTGGAGCAGAATCGCACTGGAAGGTAGTATGGGGTTTTTTGGCATTGCTCCTCGTACATTCTGGTGAGTGGGTACTTCATTTAATCCTTTATCTACGCGGACTGAGATCCCCCTTACTATCACACTGGTCTGAGGTTATCACACTCTTCCCAAGGTCCTCTCTTTCTAAAATATTTCCTTTTATTTATTTATTTATTTATTTATTTTAAAGAATGCTTTATTGAGGGTTTTTTTCCATTTATACATAACACCAATAGTTATTAAACGGCGCTGTGACATTATATACACATTTACGCGTCCTATCAAAACTTACAATACATAATACTTTCATACCTTCTTATTTATTATATACATTATTTACATTTTCTACTCTTATATCTATTATCAATCTGAATAAACCGTGTTTCCCATACTGCATTGTATTCTGTGTCTGTTTTGCCTTTTAATTCCATAGTTAATTTATCTATTTCCACACACTCTAATTTTTTTTTTTAATTATTAATCCTTCAGGTGGTATGGAGTTTTTCTTTTCGTACTGAGCATATGAAATTCTTGCTGCTGTTAATATATGTAATATAAGATATTTTGTCTTTCTATTATAGTTTTTTTATTATTCCTAAGAGAAATAATTCCGGGACAAAATCAATTTTGTTTTTTAGTCAACTCTTCTAACCACATTTTAATCCTTTTCCAGTATTTTTTCACTTTGGGGCATGTCCATCAAGAATGAATCAAGGTACCTTGTTGTTGTCCACACTTCCAACAATTTGGTTTTAAATTTGGGTAAATCTTAGCCAGTCTTGAGGATGCCAAATGTCAACGATAGAACATTTTATATTGGTTTTCCTTATATATAAATATTTCCTTTTAATGTCCTCTCATTTCTTCTACTGTTGGGTCTGCCAAAGCTCATTTTATTATTTGGATGGAAAGATTTTAGCCTGTGGATCCTAACAGGCCATGTGAGTCTGGCTGTGTGAGTGAGGACAGAGAGAGACACAGAACCTGCTACAGTAGAAGATTACCTGCAGAATCAGTGCCAAGTTGATGTTAGACCAAGGAAGAAAGCTGGCCTATAGTTAGAAGGACAGATCGTCTGGGTGCTCCACCGTTGCCTGTGATAAGTGGCCATACTTGGGAAGGTTGAATCTTGGCCTGATGTGTCAGGAGCTGTTGTAGGACTAAGTGGAACTAAACACCAATGACTAAGTGTTGTAGGACTAAGTGGAACTAAACACAGTGCAACAAAAACCCTGATCCAAGATGCACCTTTACTGCTTCTGCATGCAGGACTGGGGCAATGCCCCCCAAAGTGGATCCCATACAGAGATGAGTTCTGCCTCTACCTCCCAACTGCTCCTGTTCTCTCCTGGAAGGAGGCCAGAGTCTTCTGTCAGGACCAAAATGCAGATCTAGTGGTCATCAAGGATTATAGCAAGCAAGTAAGAGGTGGTATTTGCAATCCGCACTCTCTCAGGGGAATAAAAAGAGGAGGATGGGGGTGGAAAACTAGCCATGCAAGGGGTTGGCTTGGGTCCAGCTGCCATGAAGACAGCTCTGTTGCTGCATTAGCCATAGGTAAGTTTAAGCCCGCCCAGTTTCTGTAGGAGCAGAGAAAATGCTGCTGTGGTCTCAACCTTGCCTTTGAAACTTGCCTTGGCACAGATGTTCCTGAGGGACCTTACCGAAGGTGCCAGGGGTCATGCGTCGTACTTCTGGATTGGACTGGCATGGCGAGAGGCTCAGCTCACCTGGGTGGATGGCACTCCAATATCACAGAGTTGGTACAGGTGAGGGAGGAAAGAGCTTGGTGTTTGGTTGCCTGGTGTTCCAAGAGAAGGGAGGATTCAGCCAATGTCCACAAAGCCTGCAGAGTTGGCCTCCGTCAGCCTTTCCTCTCCCATCATCTCAGATAAGAGATAACAGATCATCAGAGTTGGAAGGGACCTTGTAGGTCATTGAGTCCAACCCCCCATCCAAGCGGGAGACCCTGCACCATTTCTGACAAATGACAGTCCCGTCTCTTCTTGAAAGTCTCAAGTGATGATGCTCTCACAACATCCGAGGGCCACTTGGTTGATTGTTCTCACTGTCAGAAAGTTTCTCCTTATTTCCAGGTTAAATCTCTCCTTGTTCAGTTTCCATCCATTATTCCTGGTCTAACCTACAGGTGCTTTAGAAAATAGCTTGACCCCCTCCTCTCTGTGGCAGCCCCTCAAATATTGGAAGATGCTATCCTGTCTCCCCTGGCCCTTCTAGACTAGCCAAGCCCAGTTCCTGCAACCGTTCTTCGTATGTTTTAGCCTCCAGTCCCCTCATCATCCTGGTTGTTCTTCTCTGCACTTTTTCTAGAGTCTCAACATCCTTTTTATAGTGTGGTGACCAAAACTGGATGCAGTACTCTAGGTGTGGTCTTACTAAGGCTTTATAGAGTGGCATTAGTACCTCACTTGATCTCGATTGTATCCCTCTGTTAATGCAATTTAGGATTGCATTGGCTTTTTTGGTGGCTGCTGCTGCACACGGCTGGCTCCTGTTTAGCTGGTTGTCCACTAAGACTCCAAGATCCCTCTCACGGTTCCTGCTATTGAGCTTCCTGACTGAGGAGGATCTTCCAAGGTCACGGAACATCCAGAGACATTCTTTTTTTTGCATGGAATCCCCTTTTAAATCTCTGGCTCAGTCCTTGGTGTTGGGTTCTTCCATTTCCCCAGCCGCTGGCTCCAGGGCCACCCCGGGGAGAAGCCTTGCATCCAGCTTGTGGGCATCTACGCTGCACAGTGGAGAGACTGGGACTGCGAGGCCAGCACCTCATTTATTTGTGAGAAGCCGGTAAAAGGTAGGGCAAGGAGAACATTGGACTCGCTCTTTCTCCCTCCCAACCCCAAACCAGGAGGAGGAATAGCACAGGACAGGTGCTGTGGGAAAATGGAATTCGATGAGGGTTAGGGTTGCACCATGGCAATGCAGAGAAAGGCATCCTATGTCTCCTCCTAATCAAACCTCACTCAGTCCACATCTGTTACACACACGAGGCAACTCATTCTCAGGACATGAAAGCAAAAAGGAGCTCCTTGCTGAGTTCTCACCTTACTGTTACTTCGTAGTAGAGTGGTTCTGAACCCGGAGAATTATCTCTGCCCTTTCTGGAGAAGTAGCAGGCTTTGCTAGGTTCCTTCTCCTTGGCATGAAGTCAGTTTCTCTTTGGAACCACAACCTGGGTGTTTGAGAATCTCCACGGACGTTTCTGAAACCCGCATCTTTCTCTCGTCCAGACGCCTCTTCCAGCAGCACCAGAAAAGTACGATTCCGCTCTCACTGCTACGCCTTCTATTTCCCATCCTTGCGGGAACAGAGGTCGTGGGGAGAGGCCCAGTCTTTCTGCCAGGAGCTCGGAGGGAACTTGGCCATTATCCACGATGAAGAGGAGAACACTTTTCTCTCAAGTACGATGTCTGCCGATTCCCCGGGGGCCCTGAGTCCTGATCAGCTTTCAAAGTTCGACAGGCTGATCAAAAGTGACCCAGTTGGAACGGTCAGGCTCAGCCGCTTTTCTGCTTTTGGTCTTCTGAGAATGGCCGTGTCCACCCTGCGCGTGCTGGATGGAGAAAGAAAGGGGCCCAGTGCTCTTCAGGTGACTCGTCCCTGCTGGTTCTGCTCCTCCCCTCCTCTCCAGGTGCTTTTCCTGAGGATGGCTGGCACCTGTGGATCGGTCTGCACCTGGGGGCCCTGTGGAAGTGGAGCGATGCCTCGGCCCCCACCTACCTCCGGTGGAACTCAGGTACTTTTCTGGGCCCCTGCGTTACATGGCTGAAATCTGTTATTTGTCTTGACATTTCCCCCTTTTTTTTGAAGAGCATTCTGGGTTATAATTAAAATGAAATCATAAATGGCAGAACAAAAAAACAAAAATCCCTATTATCCTATTACAGCACAACATTTCTATAACATTATTGTGCTGCATTAATGAAAATGATGTTGGAGCTTTATGGTACAGAGTGAGGGTGTTCACAGCCCTGTGATGACCCAGGGTGGGATACAAAATAAACACAGTCACAAAAAGCAGGTGAAGCCCCTTTAATTCCTTCACTTTGCTTCCAAGCTCCAAATATCCTTGACTGGAGACAAAAAAACTCCCACACAAGCAGTTACGAGAAGGAGGAAATGCTGTTTAAATTATAAAGAGTAAAAAACAACACAAACTAGGCAAGATAAGGGCTTGAAGACGTCCACAGATATCAGAACACACACTGGGAAGGATGCCAAACTCACAGAGAGGAACAATAAACTAGAGATATTTCCATGCTTTGTTTCTATCACTCGCTGTACGCATGTCCGTCCTCTTATCCAGTTGTCACAGCTGCAGCCCATGAAGAGGATCAAGGCCCTCTCTTCCCCAGTAGACCACATCTCTCCCTTATCCTTTCCTCCTTGTGTCCCCTAGGATAGAGAGGGGATAGGCCTGGGGCCTCCTCTGACTGCCCAGCCGGCCTCTGCCCTTCCCCAGTCTCCTCCACAACCTCCGGAGCCACACTTCTACTCCCTGTCGGCTGTTCCTCTTCTCCCTCAGTCTCCACCAGGGACATGACAAGACCATTCACGGATTTTAAAAAGTTTTACGCTACTTGTGGGAATAGGCTGCAGAGTGTCCTGGAGGAGTGGGAGGCTGACTTTTCTCTCAAGTACGATGAGAGAATTCCCCCCCTCCTCTTCCTTCCCAGCCCCAGCTGTAGGGCAGGACCAGTGTGCGGTACTCACTCTTCAGCCCCTGGATGATGGACAGCATGGGACGTGGAAGGCCAGACCTTGCCAGGTGCGCCCCGCAGCCGAGTACCTAGGTTTCATCTGCCAACTCCAGTATGGTGAGTGCAATGAATTGGGGTGGGAATTGCCAGGCACCCAGGCTGCCTTTTCTAATAGCCCTCAAACTGGCAGCTTCTAGATAACCGAGGAAGTGTGAAAGCCTGTAGATAGAAGAATAACCTCTTACTCTTGTGTTGTTGTGGGACTCAGTGGTGGCTCCCACAATGGGAAGCGTGATTCGGGAATCTTTTTGTGTGCCGAGTCCAGAAGACTAGGCCTCTGGTCTATATATATATATATATAAATATATATAAAGACTAGGCCTCTGGTGTGTGTGTGTGTGTGTGTGTGTGTGTGTATACGTCATTATAGTTGTGCTTTTAAAGTTGTAGCAACACCTGATGATGGCAGATGAGATTCTGCCAAAACGTTGCTACAACTTTAAAAGCACAACTATAATGACGTGGGAAAATACCCGAACAAAGCTGAATACCATACATGTAAGTACCCGCGAAAACTTAAGAAAATATATATATAATTGTGTTTTCCACCAATACAACTCAAATCATATTCACATTTTCAACAGCGTTTTAACATCTACAGACATTGTTATCTTATAGTCCCTAATACATTTAATATGCATTCAGCAATAACTGTTATCTTAATCTATAATTAGTTCTATCTTATATACTTATATATTTTACATATCCACAAATCATTTTCTTCAGGTCTCTTACAGTTAATCTTCTCTCCTTATTCCTTATATCTATTCTCTACCCATTCATACCATTTGTGCCAGATTAAATAATGCTTGGAGTTCTCCTTCTCTTTCATTTTTAATGTGAGCATGTCCATTTCCGCACATTCCATATATTTTTTGTTGGAAGTTGGGTCCTTTCCTAGGCCGGGAGCCTCACATCTGAATCCTATTTCAGAACCCGGCGGTAAATTCCCTCCCAATTCACAGGTTGCTCTTTCTGGATTCCCTTGAAGGAGGCCTAATTCATTCTGCTCTTTGCTGGCAGATTTCTGTGGCCCTCCAGAGGCTGTTCGGTTTCTCCTCCCCGGTGGGATGGGTCCTTATGCCACAGCTGATGTCACCTTCTCTTTGCCTGGCCATGCCACTTTCTCTCTGGCTTTGACCTGCTTCCATCCGAATGGCACCCTCTTCTTGATCATCTTTGAGTACAACGCCACTCACCTCCACGGCAGCATCTTTAGCGAACACGGCAGGTTTTTGGTGCACCAGGACTATCCTCGTGCCCCTTTGCCCCCCGGCCTCAACACCTGGAGCTTCATCAGCTACCCAGATGGCTTTGCCTGCTTCTTCAACCACCAGGAGCACTTCCGGCTGTCGGACAGCCAAGAGGTCTTCCTTGCGAACGTCAGCTCCTTGCAGATAAGTGGAGCCACCGTAGCCAACGCTTCCCTGGGTAGGTCGGTCCAGCCAGCCTCAAGCAGGCACAGCAAGGGGCACAAGCAGCCCCCTCAGAAGGGAGGTGGACAGGCCTGGCCTGGCCGGTAAATCCCAACCCTACTCAGTTGGAGAAGGGTCTGAGCATGGGCTGCTTCTTCTTTGGTGGCCATTCTGGTCTCCTCCTCATGGAGGGAGCCCTTCTGGGAGAGCCCAACTCGTAGCCAGGCACTGGAACTACGGAGGCAAGAGGTCCCTTAGTCAAAGATGGCTGCCTCCAGATCAGAGGGAAAAGCAGAATTCCCTTGGAAGGGACGCAGCGCCTCTGTTGCCCCCCTGGGATGCCCTCACCCCTTGGCATCTTCTTCCAGAGTATCCGCTGTCCTCTGACTTGTGCTTCCGCCATGGGAGCAGCCTGCAGCTGGAGGATGTCGTCCACCGCTACCTGGGCAACTTCACCCTTGGGCTGTGGATCCGAAGCTCCTTCCTGGACTCTCCTCGGATGTGCGCAGTCAGCTACTCCTTGAAGTGGCAGCAGCGGGCCGAGTTTGCGCTCTTCCTTCTCTCCCCTTCCGGACTGGAATTCCACACCAAGGGGTGAGGGGAGCAGGGCCCTGCACCCATCGACCCCCTACAAATCCGCAGACCCTTCCCCTGGCGACCCTCTCTCCCCGTTGGCCACACGGTCCTCCTGCCTGGGAATGAGCAGCGCAGAGGGAACCTTTTCCCCACGCGCCCTGCTCTGGTTCTGCTTGCAGAGCCCTGCTGTTCAGGGTCACCCGAGTCCCCCTTCTGGATGGCTGCTGGCACCACCTGGCCGTCTCGGTCACCAACACTCCCAGCGTGGCTCCCTTCGAAGTCTTCGTGGATGGAGAGACCTGGCAGCCAGACCTGTCTGAAAGCACTGGCTTCCTGTGGAAGGGGCTATCCCTGGGAGGAAGACTCAGTTTAGGGCAGCTGGAAGGCAGCCGCAGGGGTGAGTCTTGACTGAGTATCTTGGGGGATGATTTATTTACTTGCTTGCTTGCTTGCTTGTTTACTTACTTACTTACTTATTTAATTTATATTATATTGCAGCCTATTCGCCCATGGCGACTCAAGGCAACTTACAGAATGTAAAATCATATTTAAAACAAAAAAATAAAAACAAAAACAATAAGAACTAACAAAAAGAATCAAATAAATTAGTAAAGTACAATAGAACAAAATTTGGGAAAACAAAAAGCAAAACAAAACAAAAACCAACTCCCACCCCCAACCCCCCCACCCTGACGACAGTGGGTCACACTAGCCATCTGATGGGTTCTATCTGTCTCTGGGTTCCCCAGGCCCGCTGGCAAAACCAGGTCTTCAGTGCCTTTCGGAATAGTATTAATGAGGGGGCCGTTCTAATCTCTGGGGGGGATGATGTTCCAGAGAGACGGAGCCACCACAGAGAAGGCCCTTCTTCTAGGTCCCACCAGGTGTATCTCCCTCAGGGTTAGGACCCGCAGCATCCCGTGCCTCCTTGCTCTAATTTGCACCGTGGTATTCGTGGCAGGTCTGCACTGGAGCCAGGAGCAACAGCCATTACCATCTCAAGCGACCTACACACACACACACACACACACACACACACACACACACACACACACACCCTTTTCTCCGTAAGGCGAGAGAAGCATCCTGCCTTGTAGCTCCTCATCCACAGGGTGTGTGTGTGTGTGTGTGTGTGTGGCGTAAGGCAGGGGGCTTTGCTGACCAGGGTCCCCTTGCAGGGGCCAGCTCCTACGTGGGGGATCTGAGTGAAGTGAACCTGTGGGACCGAGCCCTTTCCGAGTTCTCCGTGAAGCAGCTGTCGGCCTCGAGAAACAGGTGGAAGTTCCCTGGGAACGTGGTGAGCTGGAGCCAGCTGGTGGCGAAGAGGCCTCCGGAGGTGCAGATCAGCCCACCCAGTGAAGAGCCAGGTAAAGTCAGCCGGGGCGGAGGGGGGGGACTTTGATGGGGTGGGTGGACACCAACTATGGCTGCCCCGATGGGGGAGTTTCTGTTGGGGCATCGAGATAATGCAGCGGCCGGTCCGTGGGTGCTGAATTCACCTTTGCACATCCCAGCTGGCCTCTTCGTTCACCTCTCTTTGTTGGTGGTTTTGAGGGATCCCTTCCTTCCCTGCTTCCTCCTTTTTGGGATTTGCCTCCAGCTGCTGCCCAGTCCTGGGTCCACTGTCTATCTGGGGATGACCCCCCCCCGCCCTCCCCACAAAGAAATTAAGACAGTTATTCACGAAAATTCCAGCCCATCATCCTCTTCCAGAGCTCTCACAGACAAGGGTTAAGATGAGTTAAGGTCCTGGGGGGGGGATGAGTCTGCCTATCGAGATGAGGTGGACCGGTTGCTTTCGTGGTGTGGAGACAATAACTTGGTCCTCAACACCAATAAGACCAAGGAGCTTATAGTGGACTATAGAAGGAACAGGTCAGACATCCGGCCCTTGCTTATCAACGGAGAGCAAGTGGAGCAAGTGGCCAGATTTAAGTTTCTGGGTGTCACCCTAAAAGAGGACCTGACCTGGGGTGCCCACAACGCAGCCCTGGTCAAAATGGCCCAGCAGAGATTATACTACCTGAGGCTTCTCAGGAAACAACATCTCAATGAAAGACTGCTGGTGACCTTCTACTATAGAGAGTATCTTAACTTACTGCACTTTTGTATGGTTTGCCAGTTGCACAGGGTCAGATAGGACAGCGCTCCAGAGGGTTAACATCATTGCCCAGAGGATCATTGGTTGCCCTCTCCCTTCTTTGGAAGAGCTTTAGAGCTCCCGCTGCCTTAAGAAAGTTCAAAACATCCTCAAAGATCCGTCTCATCCTGGGCACCCTTTTTTTTTTGGAACTATTACCATCTGGCAGACGGTACAGGACAATAAAAACAAGGACAAATAGGCTGAAAAAACAGCTTCTATCCCTGGTAACTCTTATTGAATTCTACTGTATAGTGCAATATTAATGCAATATCAGGGGATTTCAATTCAATTGCACGGAATGTGAAGGATGTGCGGTGGTGTTTATTTTCATGGCCATGATGTGCCCTGAAGATGGTGTTTGATTTCATTGTATGAGGTGCAATGACAATAAAGTAAACAACTAACTAAGTTCACTCCGGTGCCCTTTTGAAAATATATGGTGAACCAGAGTGTTTTGCTTCTCCTCTCCTTCTCCCCCCCGCCCCCCCGGGTGTTCCAGCTCGTCCTTTTGTGTGGTTTGGCCTCCTCCGGATCAGAGGGAAGGCTTTGGTTCTCTGCACAGACCCAGAGCGGTCCATCCTCCATCTCCAGCCCCTGCCTGGCCCATGTGCCTCACGGGCTCTCTGGGGATTGCAGCTGAACGGTCGACTCCGCAACGTGGCAGACCCTCCTGCCTGTCTTCTGGTCAGTCGTGTCTTATTTGCATCTTTGATGGCCTATTTTGCTTGTTTGTCTTCTTTGTCCCTGAAAACCCCCCCGGCTAAGTCTGAAGACTGTTCTGACCCAAACCTTGTTCCAAGGAAACAAACACAAAATGGAGGTAACAGCAAACCCTTTGAATGATTCTTTACAAAGTCTGTTCCTTCACGGTTAAAAGGCTGTTTCGAACGAATTGTCTCTGATAAGAACGAGCCTTGCCAAGGTTGTGCAAGGCTGCCGAAAGCACTAGGTGAAGTTGCCATAAAATATTCCAAACAAAAAGTCTTCAAATACAAACCAAGATAGTCCGAACTTCCACAAGTCTTGAAGGGCAAGAACTTCTTTGCTTCCTGCAAAGAACTCCAGTTTCTCAGCTGGCTTTTATCCCTTAAGGGAAGGGCCATCACCTTGCAGCCTTACTCCCGAGTCACCCCTGCTGTTGCAGCTGCTCTTTCCTTCGAGCAGTCCTGCGTGCACGTGCACTTGGCACAGGCTCCTCAGGAACCTCCTCATCACTGCTGCCAGCCTCCACAATCTCCGAAGGCAGCACTCCACTCCCTGATGGTCCTGGTCCCATCCCTGCATCACACGCAGGCCCCGCATCCGAGTCCTCGCTCTCCGAGACCTCAGCCACCCGTACCTGCTGCCAACAAACCACAACAAAGGCTGGTTTTGTGAGGGTGTGGGCCCTCCTGGGTCCTTCAGACCAAACGTGCTCAAGTAATTTAGAAAACCAGTTCAACGTTATAGCCACGTGAGCCACTCTTGGTCCGTTCTGTGCAGGTGGCCTCAGGTGGCTCCTCTGTCCTGAGCAGCTGGGACTGCTCTCCGGACCCTCGGAGCAGCTTCCGACTCTTGCCGGACATGCGTCTGCAAAATCTGCACTCGGGGCTCTGCTTGTTTCAAGAAGCCGCCAACGCCACGCTGTATCTGGGAAAATGCACTCCTCAGGCCTTGTACTTTTTCCTGGATTGGGGTAGGTTCTCACTTTTTTCCCGTCAGGAACTCTGCGCTGCCATATGGGCGGCGCAGCTTTGTGTTCCCATGCAACCTGGATTAATTGCTTTGGGGGGGTGACATTTCTCTGCAGACCACCAATTTTTTCTCGCAGACCACCAGTGGTCCCCGGCCCACCGGTTGGCGACCACCGCTCTGGGCAAAGAAAAGAGCTGGGATGGATTGAATGCGTCTCCTGGCCCCATCTGCCCGCCCTGCCCCCCAAAGCCCCGCCCAGGATCGGGGTCCTTGCTCCCTCACTCCCAGGCAGGAGGAAGCCAGCTGTGTTCTCAGGCCACCCTCCGCCTGCTCTTTTCTCCCCAGATGTGCACTGCCCCCATTCTAAGGGCTGGAGACCTTGGAAGGACAAATGCCTCTTCTTCGTGCTGGGCGCAGCTCTCGAGTGGAGCCAGGCGCAGAGGTTCTGCCAGCGGTTCCACGGGGGAAGCCTGCTCTCCCTGAACAGCCCGCAGGATCTGGTTAGCAGTTGAGCTTTGGGGCCGGGAGCTTCCGGTACAGGGTCACCTGGAGCAACAGGGCCCACCCAGTCTGCACCTTCTTGGGAAGATCTGAGCACAGCAAGGGGAGAAGGACCTTGCCTCCCCTGGGGCCGGTCTGCTGCAGAGTTGTGGCCAGAGATTCGGGAGGGTGGCGGAGGAGCAGCGGGCGGTTCTGGTGGGTTTGGCTTCTGGGTGGCCAGGAATCCTACCCAGCGGAATGCGCCGCCCCTTGTGTGTGCATTGCAGATGTGGCTGCAGGGGCAAGTGCCAGGGAGCCTCTGGACAGGATTGCACAGCAGTGGCAGAGATCTGTGGAACTGGCTGGATGGGTCCCGGTTCAACCAAGCGCTGAGGCGGTAAGAGGCCTCCCCACCCCTGAGGCTCCCCTCCGAAAAGGTCTCTACTCGGATGCATCTACTCCGCCCAGAAAAATGGCCAAAGCGAACTCTATCCAAGCCGAGCAGCTTGGCCTGTAGAGCCACTGGTATCTTCACGGACTGGGCCAGGTGTGTTGTAGAGCCAACTGACTTCCCCCACCACATCTTCTCCTCTTTCTCTAATCCTTTCCCACGTAGCTTCATGTTTTCCCTGGAGCCATCGAGCATGGCAATCTGCATGCTTGCTCTGACCTCTGGCTTCCTGAAGGCCGAGCCGTGCCACAGGCCTCACCGGTGGATCTGCCAGGCTCCGCGCCAAAGCGGTAAGAGCTGGTGGGGAAGAGCACAACTCCTTGCCCTTCGTGCCCGCAGCTCTGCTGTCTGGCGGACAACTTTTCCACACAAGTGACACTTAGAGGAACCCACCCACCCCCATGGCAAGGCGGAAGCTGCAGACAGTTGGGGTTTTTGTTCACAGTATTGCAGCGTGAATTCAGCGCCAAGTAAAAACAGACGGCTGAGGCTTCGTTTAACTTCTTTATAAACACATGAAGTAAATTTTACAATACCAGTTGTAGATTTCTCCCAACACGGAGCAAACTCAAGCAGAAGCAGGTTCGTTACAGGTCCAGAGCAGAACATGAAACTCAGGAGCTCAGAAACAGGCATCAGTTTCCCTTTCGTTCAGCAGGCAAGCAAGCAAGTTAGTTTCATTTTGAATAGACAGACTCAGAGCTTGATATAGAGCCACGCCTAGGCTACTTCTAGTTTTAGTTTCCAAACAGTCCTCATTGGCTGGCTTAGTTGCTATGCCTATTCCTTGGCTGACCTTGTTACCATGCTCTATTCGAGTTCATGAATATACTCTTTGACAGTTTTGTGGCTGATAGTGGTAGGGTAGGGTGGGGTGGGGTAAGACAACAGGGGTACCTAAGTATGGCCAGGAAGGAGACAGAGCTACAGGGAATAGGAGGCCGAATTCCCTCTCGGGCAGGGCTCTAAAGGTGGGCTCAAGAAAGCCTCAGTCTTTGGTGGTGGACAACACCTTCTGGCCAGCTGCTGGATCCCCTTCCCTTCCTTGCCTTGGTTCCTCCCATTGCTGCACTTTTAAGGGTTCCTTTTTCGTTCCCTATGCAAAGGAACACAAAGGGAAAGCTTGTGGGAAGGGGCTATAAAAAGAGCAGGAGGGACGATGCTGGCTGGCCCGCAGGGACCATTGCCCCGGACCCTCCCTGCTAGAGGTGAGGTGTGCTCGCCTCTCACCTGCCCTCTTCCATCCCCGCCAGATTTATACATGACTTTCCCTGGGAAATCCTTTGTGGGCACCGAGGCTGCAGACCTGAGCTTCCATTCGCTGCAGGATGCCAAGCGGCAGTGCAGCGCCTTGGGCGAGGGCTGCGATGTTGTGGTCAGCACCGCGGCAGGCCACCGCCTGATGGTGGGGAGGCGCTTTGTCACCCTGGAGGACCCTGGAGCAGCCGCCGCCGTGCACGTCAAAACAAGATGCTCCCCCGGCTACTCAGGGCAGGACTGCCAATTGATGTGCCCGCGATGCGAGCCCAGCTTGAACTGCAACCCACTGACGGGCCTCTGCGATGGCTTCCTGTATTACCGAGAGGCTCCTGGTAGGTGAACTGGGAGGGCTTCCCTTGGAGTGGCCCGGGACCCCCGCTGGCTCCCACTTTGCCTCTCCCGTAGTTCAGGCTTGGGAACCCGGCTTGGCAAAGACGGTGCCCCTTCTTTGGGGCAAGAGCCTCTCCCTGGAGCCCTGGAGAAAGGGAAAGTGCTTGGGGTATAAAGGTTGGGGAGGGGGGTCTTCCAGACAGAAGGGGCGTGTCTGCCTCAGCTTCTTGCCCCAGCTCCCCTCTGGGATGAGATCCATGCAGCAGCCCCCCACCTTGTCCATCAAGCTGATGGGGTCTTTGTTCATAGTATTGCAGCGTGAATTCAGTGCCAGAAAAGTAAACACAGATGGCTGAGGCTTCATTTAACTTCTTTATAAACGCATGAAGTAAATTTTACAATACCAGTTGTAAAACCAGCCCCCCCACCTTGTCCATCAAGCTGAACCCTCTTCTCACAGCCCTCGTTGCCTCGCTGAAGTGCCTCCCGCTCGAGGTCTGGATATTTGAGCGAGGAAGTTGCTGGTCTCATGAGCGCTACAGTAGCCAGGTTGAAGCCCAGGCCGTGTGCAAGAGGTATCTGGGCAGCACAGTCAGGAAGGTGCCAGCCCCGAGCAAGGTGAGGGGTGTGGGTGGCATCTCTCCCACCACAAGATGGCAGCCTGCCTTGGGCTTGTCCCCTCCTCTCTGGCCCGCCAAACCCTTCCTGTGAAATGAGATCATCTAGTTCCGTGATGGCGAACCTATGGCACGCATTGTCACAGGCGGCATGCAGAGCCGTTTGTGCGGGCACGCGAGCCCCAGCCAAACTTAACTGCACTGCGCATGCGCACACCTCCCAGGTGATTTTTGGCCTGTTTGAGGCAGTTTTCGGCCTCCTGGGGGCTCGAGGGGAAGCCTCTGCAGCGTCAGGAGGCTGAAAAAACGGGCCTTCCGGAAATACCAGAAGTGCCCGTATTCAGCCTCCGGAAAGCCTCTGCATTCCGGGGAGACAGTTTTCACCCTCCCGGGGGCTCGAGGGAAGCCTCTGCAGCCTTTGGAGGCTGAGAAACGGGCCCGTATTTATCAGAAGTGCCGAAATGGGCCCGTTTTTCAGCCTCCAGAGGCTGCAGAGGCTTCCCTTGAGCCCCCAGGAGGGCGAAAAAGGCCTCCAACAGGCCGAAAGTCAGCTGGGAGGCAGTGCAGGTAAGGGGGCGGGGAGGGCGTTGCGCATGCATGCGCAGAAGGGGAGCAGGGTGCATTGCACTGTGGGTGCTGGCAAAAAGGTTCACCATCACTGATCTAGTTGCTCCGTCCGGAGAGTTTTTCGCAAGGACGTCTTGGATACCTGGAGCCTTTAGAAGCTGAGCTGTCTAGTCCTTCTGGCCCTCACCTCTCTCTCCGCCCCACTCAGGCCCCAGCCGGCCCCTCTGCAGATGGGAGAAGCGGCTTCCAGCAGCCAGGAGGCGCATTTTGGGCTTGCCAGCGAGCTGAAGGTACGCCTTCACTCCACACAAAGAACAAACCGGGTGGGTGGGTGGTTGGGTGTGAAAAAGGCAGAAGGACCCGAGTTTTCGCCCACAAATGCTTTGCTCTAAAATCAGCATGGATGACCTGCTTCCTCTGGGGTTTGGCAAGGAGAGAACCTGATACGGGTCCCAATTTTATCTGTGTCCCTTCAGAATCTTTTCTTCCGGGAAAACTTTTTTCTTTTTTAATTTTAAATTTTATTAAACATACACACAAAAAAAAAGAAAGAAAAAGACATTTAAAAAACAATGAACGTGGTGCAATCATCCTAACCTACATAGCTGTCTTACATCGCTAAGTCATATAAAAAATAATACATATATACATTCTATATACATAGTATATAATAGATACATAAACCATAACCATTTCTTATTTTTTTGATCCTTCCTTTCTTCCAACCAGTGATAAAACTTGTCCCATATTTTGTAATAATCATATTTGTCCTTATTTTTTTAATTCTTTTGTCAATTTATCCATTTTTGCACACATCCAAGTTTTCCTAATTATTTCTATTTCACCTGGAGTTTCCTTTCATTTCCATTGTTGAGCCTATGCTAATCTTGCAGCTGTGATGACATGGATTATTAGATGTATCATATCATTTTCCCACATTAATTCCTAACAAGAAAAATGCCGGTCTATATTCTATTTTGATTTTACACCATCTCTTCTAACCATTTCTGGATTTTCCGCCAAAAAAATACTGGGCTTCTTTGCAATTCCACCCTAGATGATCCTACGTTCCATTTTTCTTGTTACGCTTCCAACATACAGGGGAAAGATTTGGGTACCTTTTAGCCAATTTTGCAATGGCGGAATATGCCATCTACAAAACAATTGATATAAATTTTCTTTAAAACAAGGTGGCCAAGGGAATATTTGAGCTGAATTCAGACTCAGCAGGTCACGGAGTCCAGCATTCTGCTTAATGCCCCAATAGGAGCCCTCGGCCAAGGCGGGAGGCTGTCCGTGCATGCCCCCAAGTGGCCAAGAGCGGGAGAGCATCTCAGGAGGGCTACCGATGGGCCTTAGCCTTCTTCCGTATGCATCCTCTCCTCGCTGTTACTTCACACCCAGTTGTTATTGATGTAGAAAAGAGGGGCAGCCTTTGTGCCACTCTGCAAGTGCCAGAGCTCATCCTGTGGCGTAGGGGCTGTGTGGGGTTCTGAGCTTTCTTCTAGTGGCAGAGGCAGACGTTGCTTCACACCGTTCACCCTCTTCCCTTACAGAGGTGACTCTGCCTTCATTCAGGGAGAAGCTACTCATTCCCCATCAGGACGCTGCTGCTGCTACTCCTGAGCATAGGCACGCCTCGCGGCAGGAAGCCGAAGATGCTTGCTACCTGCAGAAGGAACGCTGTATGGGGATCCTGAGCTTGAAAGGAGCTCACTACACGGTGGCAGGGACGGTGCTGGTCGACAGCCCTGGCTCAGACGCTCTGCTCTCTGTGAAAGCAGGTCAGTGCCTCCCTGTCTTGGGAGGCAGGGCGAGGGGCTTCTCTCCTTGGGCGTTTTAGGATTGGCCTGGGCTTTCCTGCCTCCTGAACTCACCTTCTGTGCTGCAGAGGAGAACCCAGCGGATTGATGCCAACATGTCTGCTGAGGTGCTTTCCAAACGCCCACAGACAGGGCCCGGGAGCAAGAAATATGATGATCTGGTTCTCTCCTCTCAGTGTGGGGTCTTCAGAGGTAACCTGAACATGGTCCTTCTGTTCTGACCCACGCCCTTTTCCGACAAATCAAACATAATCCAAAAGGAAGAAAAACCTTGTAATGCTTTTACAAAATAATTAGTTGTGATAAGCACAAGCCTTGCCAAACTGTGTGAGACTTGCCAAAAGATAACAGACAAGAAACAATTTGCAATACAAGAATCTTCAAATCCAAACTCAGGATACTGGAATGTCCACGAGGCTGGAGTTTCAAAACGTCTTTGCCTTCTGCAAAGAACGTTTGTTTCACAGCTGGCTTTTATCTTCTTGAAGGAGGGGCCATTACCTTGCAGCCTTACTCCCGAGTCGCCCGTGCTGTTGTAGCTGCTCTTTCCTGCGAGCAATCCTGCACACGTGCGCACTTGGCACAGGCTCCTCGGGAACCTCCTCATCGCTGCTGCCAGCCCCCACAATCTCTGAAGGTAGCAGTCCACTCCCTAATGGTCCTGGCCCCTCATCTGAGTCCTCGCTCTCCTCAGCCGTCCGCATCTGCTGCCGGCTAACCACAACACCTTCCTTTGACAACATGGTTGATGAACACTCCTCATAAAAACCTGTAAAGGTGTCATTGGTCCCCTAGCGCGCACGGCCAGGCAGGGAAGTGGCTTTGAAGGCCACGGGCTGGCATGGAAGCTGTATTCTTTGCTAAAGCGAGCAGCCTCATGCAGCCTTCCTTTGGCAGGTTTTTGTGTATTAATTTGAATGGTGAGCCCTGCGTGCTCTGCCTGAAAACCCACAGAACCAATCGTAGTTTTTCAGGAGCTGGTAGCAAGGGTGGGAACGAGGGTGGTTCTTTGGAAGAAACCCAGGTCTTCTTCGGGAGGGAAGCGATGGCCTTTCCAATGCCTTCTCCGCTTGCAGCTTGCTCCCCTGGGTTCTGTGGAAAGCACTGCCAGAGGCGCTGTTCTCCTTGCCTGAGCACGCACACCTACAACCCTCTGACCGGCCGGTGCGACGGCAGCCTGAGCTGCGTGCATCGCTTCAGCCCTTCCTGTCTTCACGGTAAAGTGCACGGTTTTGCTTTGCGGTCACACTTATGAAAAGTTCACAAAACACCCCACGCTCCTCGTGCCCCAGGTCTAAATATCTAACTCGGGCACCGCACAGCTACATGATTAACACAGTTCACGTTTCCTCTTAGGTCTGGTGCATTCCAGGTGTCCAAGGGGCCCCGGCTGGTGGTTTTGGGGCGGACACTGCTACTACGTGGAGGAGCAAGGCAGCAAGAGCTGGCCAGAGGCCAAGGCTGCCTGTCAGGCCTATGGCGAAAATGTGACCCTCCTGGTTCTCAGCAGTGCCAAGGAAAAGGCCAGAACTTTTGGATGCCTCTTCAATGGGGGGGGGGAGGAAGAGGGCGGTGGCCAGGCCAGGCCAAACTTCCCTTGTGCCTGGTGGTAAAGCAGGAGGTGCTTTCTCGGCCCTGCCGAGCATCCTCCTTGTTACATAGCTGTTCATTAATAACAGTGGAAATACACCGAGATATTTAAACCAGGAGTGGGATTCAATTTTTTTAACCACCGGTTCTGTGGGCGTGGCTTAGTTGGTGGGCATAGCTTGGTGGTCATGTTATTGGCTGGGTGTGGCCAACTCAATATCACTCACATCGAGGCACGCATCTCCTCGCCTGGCCTCCCGTGACTGTGGGGATGCTGCAACAGTCGTAAGTGTGAAAAACGGTCATAAGTTAATTTTTTTCAGTGCCATTGTAGCTTTGAATGGCCACTCCACACAAGCAAAGTACCAGCAAAGGAGGGGAAAAAATAACTCCAGAGAAGTTCCAGAGACAGGAAATCTAGTCCTGCCAAGAATGTAATAAGGGTTAACAGAGAGGCAGTTTCTGTAAGCAACACCAGAATGTTTCCTTCCTGCCTTCCTTACAGGATTAGCCCTGTAATTTCTTCTAACAATCGGTTCTCCGAACTGCTTAGAATGTTAACAACTGGTTCTAGGGAATAGGTGTGAACTGGTAGAATCCCACCCCTGATTTAAACACTAGAAGCAGGGAAGGCATCAAGACAAGCCAGGCAGATTGCTTTTAGCCAGACCACGGTTGGCTGTCTTGAGAGTCAAGCTTGGGCCTGCTTTTCCTCCCCTTCATGCAGCCCCTGCAGGGCCCTGAGCTTCTCGGTCTCTGGGGGGAAAAGCACAGGGCCCTTCCTCAGTAAGACCGAGCGAAGGTTTGAGAGTGAGGGGGTCCCCTTTCCCTCCCAGGCCTGGGTGGCAGCCATGGTGCAGAGGGGCAGCTGGACAGGGCTGAGTGACGCAGACGGAGACGGAGTATGGAGGTGGGAAGGAGGCCGAGCGGACAGCCTGTCTCCACCTTGGTGAGCACCTTGGGGGTAGGAAGTTGCTTGGGGAAACGTTGCTCCCTGTTGTGGCCCCCTCTGAAGCTGGGGCTTCTCCCTGGCGCTCTGCTTCTCCCCCCAGATCTTTTCCCTGGGCTCTTGGAGGCTTCCTCATCCCACCCCCCACGAGAAGCCACTCACGGCCTTCCCGTCTCATTTGCTGGGCTGACCACTTCCTGTCAGCCCCAATCCCCAGCCATTCCCCACCCCTGGAATGGCACCTGCCCTTCTGTTGGACCTCCAAGCGATGCTCAGCCAGGCGCATCCCTGCTTGCTTCCCCTGTCAGGTTCCCCGACGTGCCTCTTGGGGCCGGAGGCTGCTTGGAGATTCATCACAGGGATTTGGCCACCTCCCCGTGCTCCCACCTCAAGCCCTGGGTGTGCGAGGGGCTCTGGGGTGAGTGGCTGGCTGGGGCGTGGTGGGGTCGTCTTACAGCCCCAGGCGCAGAAGTCCGGCACTGACCGGGCCTGCCTCACAGCCCAGCTCCCCATCAGCACACCGGACCAGCACTCCTTTGGCAAGGAGCAGGATGGCGGCCCGTCTGCCAGTGCTTGGGAAAGAAGAGCTATGGGCGTGGCGGGCATCCTCTGGGCCCCATGGGTGTTTTCTTCACTCATGCCCCTCTCCTCTCTGGCTCAGCACCCTGGAGTTCCTGCCCAGCTGAGCCCGGCTGGAGCCACTGGAATGGCAGCTGCTACCTCTGGGACTCTTCCTCTGCTGGGGCCTGGCCAGTGGCCCAGGAGGCCTGCCGGAGGTTCAGAAAGACAGACCTGCTGTACTTGACCTCGCTACAGGAGATGGTACCATTTCTCTTCTAGGCCTCCTTCCCACGCCAAGTGTACCAAGGGGCCGCTGTGCCTTCTGCAGGTGGCTGGCAAGCAGGGACCACCTCCCCTTCCTTGCGCAAACCACGGCCCCTGTCCTCCACCCTCATGGCTCGACTCCCCCTTTCTTTCCTCCCTGCGAGCCAGTCAGGAAGGGGTAGCAGGTTCCCACCAGGGAGACCTTGGGTCTTCTGGGCGGTGGGGGCAGGGAACAGCTTCTTCTCCTGGGGGACTGTGGATCCTTTTTCGTTCCATCCAGGACTGGGTGCGTTCACACTTCCAAGGCACTTTCTGGACAGGCTTGAATGACCGGAAGGATGAATCGGTCTTTCGCTGGTCAGCCCTGGAGCCCCTCAGCGAGCAGGTGGCCCAGTAAGTGGCCGTAGGAGTGATCTCCTCCCTTACAGCAGAGTGTCCTGCAGCTGGAGAAGGATCCCCAGTCTCAAATTTCCCCTGTGGCTTAATGAGAGGAACCCGTAAGGTTCTGCACCCTGCCCAGCCCTTCCCCATCTGCTGGGGCCCCTGAAGCCTCCCCCAACCAGCCCACCACGGCCACTAAGAGGCCTCCTGCCCCATGTTGCCAGCTTGTGCTCCCTCTGCCAGGGGGCCTTACGAGTTGGGTGCCAACCCTGGGGGCCCTTTTGGCTCTTCTGCATGGAACAGGCACCTGCAAGACGATGTGGCTAACGGAGGGCTGAAGGACTGTGTGTGGTTCGACTCGGCAACTGGACTTCTGAGGGATGCCAGCTGTGGGGAGGAAAGGCCTTTCCTGTGCAAATGCCCTGAAGGTGAGAGAGGAGGCTGCGGAAACCGGGTGGGGCAGGAATTTTGCCAGTCCTCCCTCTCCTTGCCTTCTGCTCCCCCTCTTAGCTTTCCTGTATTCACACAACTTGGGGAGCAACAGCAGGCATTGACACAGAAAGGCTCCTCCTGGGTGGGCTGTTCAGCGAAGGCTCCAAAGTGGGTCCTTTTGTCTCACTGGGCTGCTGTTGCAAAGCCTTCAGAACTTCTGCTAAGCCCGTGTTTATCGTTGCCTCGTGGTTGCCAAGACTTGTATTTCGTGAGCCACTTCAGCTGTTTCTTCTTAGTTTTGAAAAGCAGCTTTATAGCTTCTTAGTTTTTTTTTTTTTTTAATGGAAAGCAAATGATTCCTCTTGTGTCCCTCCCTTTCCTTCCCAGCCACAGAGTGGTTTGATCAGTGGGCTGGATACGGCGTGGCGGGAGAGCCGTCGCTGCTCTATCCCTCTGCAGAGACCCTGGAGGGGGCCAAGCGGGACTGCCTGCTGGAGCGCCCTGTGTGTGTGGCTGTGCTGGAGACAAGGTCTGGCTTCTACCTGCTCAGCAGCAAGGACGATGCCAGCCCCAAAGCAGACTCAGTGCTCCACGTGTGGACCAGTACGTGTCTGATGGGGCCCGCGGGGCTGGGCAGAGGGAGGGGGCTCCTTCAAAGGGGAACCTCTAGCAAAAGCTAAGAGCTGCTTTAAGAGATGGAGGGACTGGCCTCCTTGTCCTCCCTCTGCCATTTTGCACTTCTCTTCTGGCCCTCAGCGTCAGAAATGTCCAAATGCTTGAGAGCTAGCTGAGAAGAAAAACAGTGGATCTCGTCTGATGTGGGTTCTACAGTCGCCACAGTTCCCCCCGTGTTTCCCAGAAATGGGGCTGGGGTCTTGGTGCACTTGCCCGTCATGCCTGGTTCTGCTTTCTTTCAGTTTGCGCGGAAGGATTTAGCGGCTTGGCCTGCCGCAAGACCTCCGCAGGCGCAGCCCGGCCAGCCTGCGACTGCAGTGGCAGGTTGGAGACCACGGCAGAGAAAGGTGAGGGTCCAGGAGCGGCATGGAGCTCTTTAGAGACCAGCAGAGGCCCAGTGAACTCTCCAACAAAGAGAGGCAGCTGCTCTTCTTGTGTATCTGGAAGTCAGACAGTGACACAAAACATTGGTGTTTATTTCAAGAAGGACTACATGTTCCTCTCTCCTTCCCACCTAGTCCATGCATTGAAGGCCCTGCTCTGGTGTTTCTTGCATAGTAGCGGGAAAGGCCTTCTCCTGAGGAAGCCGGGGTCCTTTTGGGGAAAGGGAATTGGGGCACCGCTTCTGCCTTTGGCTCTTAGATGCCACCAGCTCTGCCGTGTTATCTTTACGTTTTCTTCCGTCGAGTAAGAACTATTTCTGTTGACTTGACCTACCTAGGTTCCACCAAAAGTACACTCAGAAAGATGGGTAGGTTGTGTTTGTTTCACTCCGTTTATCTGGAGGAAATAGAAGCTGCTTGGCTCCAGTTTCCAGATCCCTTTATATCCCGCTTGAACCCGACGATGGCCGGGGGTGGGCCCATCCCTAAGGTGGCCGTATGCTTCCGTCTTGCTGCAGTTTGTGGCGTCCCTGTGCAGACCTGCGTGGAGGATTGCAAGCAAATGACTCCTGGGACGAAGTGCTCAGTTTGCATCCCTGTCTGCACTGGTACGTTAGCTCAGAAGCCTTAGGAGCATGGGGGGAACGCCCCGCGGTTGTGGGATCCACTCTATTCTGAGGTTCCTTCAGCTAAAACATGTCGCACTGGCGCTTCTCCTCGGTTGACTGGATCCATTGGCACCCGGTCATCTTGCCAGCTGGGCTCAATGGCCTTCACCTGGGCAAAACTGGCCACTGTCTTGCTCGGTGCCTCCCTCTGGAAGCAGCTGCCTTTGCTCTCCTGGAATGCCCTCCAGGGTCCCTTTTGCCTTCTGGGAAGGGCTGCAACCCCAGGTCAGAGAGTTTGCTACCACGGTAGGATCCCTCCCACCCCCCACCTGCAATTAGCCGGGATCTTTTGCTCTTTCCCCATGCAGAGGCCAGCCTGAGCTTTCTGGAGCCTGACGAGTTTGCTCTTGTCACCATGATCCAGTTCAAGGTGTCCCATTCCCTCAATCTCACGGCTGAGGATGAAAGGGACCGGGCGGTCTCCTCCAAGGTCATATATGATGACGCCAAGCATCCATGACAGAAAAGGAAAGCAAGAGGCCAATAAAGGCTGCGGAGGTGCCAAGGACGGTGTTTCCGTGGTCCTTCTGTTTTGTGAGACTCCTGGTCCCCAAAAACCCAGGGGCCACTTTGGTCGAGCACGGGGTGGTCTCTACGCTGTAAGGACAAGGAGTTCAGTCGTTTCTACAAGTGGTTTTGAAGTTTGGAGCCCAGGCCCTGGGTGGCGTGTGGGCTGGGGGTTTTCTGCTCTCTGCCCCAGATTCCCCCCCCCCAATCTCCCCCCCCCCCCCAGGGATCCCTTGGGAATTTTGTATTTTCCTTCATTTTCACTAATAAGTAAAAAAAAACCTTAGCAAAATGAATGCATGGCGATTCTCAGCCTTCTCTGAAAGGGGGAGCAGAGGGGGAGTAAGATTGACAGCTGGGCCAGCATTGGGGTCCACTCACCTGCCCACCTGTGAGAGGGAAGGCAGGTGGCCAGGCGCTCCTGTGCTTCTCTCTGCGAAGACGGTCAGAGGGCACCTTGCCAGAGTGCCCTTATCCTTAAGGCTGGCAAAGACAATTTGGGAGAAACTTCCCGGAGATGGCTGCTTGCTGGCGTTTCCTTCTAAGAAAAATAGCAATAGCACTTAGACTTCTATACCGCTTCACAGTGCTTTACAGCCCTCTCAAAGTGGTTTACAGAGTCAGCCTCTTGCCCCCAACAATCTGGGTCCTCATTTTACCCACCTCGGAAGGATGGAAGGCTGAGTCAACTTTGAGCCCATCAGGATCGAACTCCTGGCAGTTGGCAGAGTCAGCCTGCAGTTCTGCATTCTCACCACTGTGCCACCACGGCAGATAGATGATAGATAGATAGATAGATAGATAGATAGATAGATAGATAGATAGATAGATGATAGCAAACCCTCTTAGACTTATGTACCACTTCACAGAGCTTTCCAGCCCTCTCTAAGTGGTTTACAGCAGAGGTCTCCAACCTTGACAACTTTAAGACTTGTGGATTTCAACTCCCAGCTATGCTGGCTGGAGAATTATGGGAGTTGAAGTCCACAGGTTTTAAAGTTGCCAAGGTTGGAGACCTCTGGTTTACAGAGTCAGCCTCTTGCCCCCAACAATTTGGGTCCTCATTTTACCCACCTCGGAAGGATGGAAGTCTGAGTCAACCTTGAGCCTGGTGGGATTTGAACTGCCAAATTGTAGGCAGCTGGCTGTAGCAGTAGCAGCTTGCAGTACTGCACTCTAACCACTGCGCCACAGAGGCTCCTTGCTGGAGTGAACCCAACATTCCCGCCTTCCACCAGCTTTTTAACAATGGCTTCCTTGTTAGATGTCACCAGTAATCTCCAGTTGCGTCACCCTGGCTGCTACAGAGAGATTTCCCCTCAGACCAAACCCAGCGGCTCTTGCTAGTCACTTCTCAGAAAGGCCGACCCTGTCAGCTTGTGGTACTTTTGGGTGAGGAGCTTTTCTTGAGCTCAGCACTGCCCGTTCCACCTGGGGGAGCCTTGCAGATTTTGCATGTCAGAGATGCTCCTTGGCAGGAGACGGGGAAGCGCAAACCCGCCGGTAAGTAACTTTCCTGGCACAGGCCAAGACCCGTCTGTGTACAGAACGTAGCCAGACCAGGAGGGGCAGGCATCAGGTGGTTCCTTAGGCCAGGACAGCCGGGCCCAGGAGGAAGTGGCTGCTTTGTTCCTTGGCACGGCTGCCTGTCAAAATATTTGCTAAGGAAGGGCAGAAGCTTGACTCAGAATCAACTACACACCCAAGAGGTTCTGCTAAAAGTTGCTCCAAACACAGGAAAGCGTGCAAAACTTTTGGGAGCAAAAGGTGTTGAGTGAGGAAGCTCGGCGGCAGACCTTCACCGGTTCCTGACCCTCCCATTGCTCGAAGCGGTGGAGCTGAGGAACAGATGTGGAGCCTCTCCAGGGGTGGGCCCGAGAGACCCATGGCTTCAAGCACCAGGGCCTGGGCTTTGCACTTGGCAGCCACCGATCATCGCCGCTGCCCTGGTGGCCGAAGGCAAAGAGCCCTCACAGCCCTCACCATCTTCCTCTTCTTGCCACACTTTCCTACTTCTGGCTGTCCAGATGTTTGCAGCTGCTCCCTGGGGAAAGTAAACTGTGTGGACCGGGGCCTGCGTTTGGTACCTCTCCAGTTGCCTACAAACGCCACCGCCCTCCTGCTGGAACACAACCTCATCGCCACCCTCCAGAACGGCAGCTTTGCGGCCCAGAAAGTCTTGCGCCGCTTGAGCCTTCGCAACAACATCCTGACCAGCGTTCACCGCCTGGCCCTGGTGGGCCTCCATGAGCTGCAGGACCTGGACCTGAGCAACAACTCCCTCAGCCTCCTGCACCCAGACACTTTCCTCCCAGTGCCAACCCTGAGGACGCTGATGCTGGGGCACAACAGGCTCCTGAGGCTGGGGCCAGAACTCCCCCGGGCCCTCCCCCGTCTCAGGGCCCTCTTTGTCCACCGCAATGCATTGAGCGACCTCCCGGCTGGCTTCTTCGAAAGCCTTCCTTCCTTGTCTTACCTGACCCTTGAAGGCAATCCCTGGATTTGCTCCTGTGGCCTCTGGTCCCTCTTCCTGTGGCTGGCGAAGAACGGGGACAAAGTTCCAGGTAAGCAGCCAGCTAGTACTCGGTGTCTGAGCCCCTCTAGGCCAGGGGTCGCCAACCTTTTGGACCTCGGACCACCAAACTCACAATTTTAAATCCCGCGGACCAGAAACCCTGGGAAAATCCCAAAAAAAGTCTGCAGGAAAATTCCCCACCCCGTTTTCCTGCCGATCGATCATTCTTTATTTGGGATCACGGGATACCGTCTCCAGCTCCTTTCTCAGGGGGAGAGAAAGAAAGACTTTTGCTGTTTTCCTTGCGTGCAGCCAAAAGCAGAAGATAGAAGTGAAAAGAAGCAGCCAGACGAGGTGCGTGGGGTGAGTGGGGCTCCTCAACCAAGATGGCCTTGCCACTACTGGCTCTCTGCTGCTCTTTCTTCCAGAGGCGAATTCGTTGACTTGCAAACGCCGAGCATCCCTCACCCAGTATCCCATCTCAGCCCTTGGAAACACATCTTTTGCACGTTGCCAGCCGCCCCGGATGCATCTCCCCGGCTATGCCTTCTTCCTCCTGATCGGGCCATCAACTTTCCTGGCCAGCATTTGTGTCGGCATCCTACTGGGCTCGGTGGCAGTGGCGCACCTGAAACTGAGGAGGATGGGCTCAGGCATTCGGCCACTGGCTCGGGTGAGGCGCGCAGGGACCCCCCCGCAGTAAGCGGGTTTCGCTCCCAAACAACGGTCCTTTGGCACTCTTCCCTGTGTCTCTGCCAGCAGAACTGCAGCATCAGGAGCCCCTGTGGCGCAGTGGTGAGAGTGCAGTACTGCAGGCTGCTTCTGCTGACTGCCGGCTGCCTACAATTTGGCAGTTCAAATACCACCAGGCTCAAAGTTGACTCAGCCATCCATCCTTCCGAAGTGGGTAAAACGAGGACCTAAATTGTTGGGGGCAAGAGGCTGACTTTGTAAACTGCTTAGAGAGAGCTGGAAAGCACTATAAAGCGGTATATAAGTCCAAGTGCTATTGCTATTTATATAATAGTTTTTGAAATCGTTTCTGTTTCAAATACCTTGCGCCTAAAATCCCAATTGCTCTCTCAGCCAGTGGCTGGGTCCTTGATTTGGGCTTGCACATACCTATCCCTATCCAAAGAGCCATACTTGGGAACCCTGGTGTAAGAGCGGTCCGTATTCGGTGGTACGAGGGAGGAAATGCCTCTTCCCCCACTGAGGTGGCCACGGGGGTCAGGCAGAGGCTGGAGCATCCTTCCCATGTAACTCGGCTGCAGGTGGCATTGGTGTTTCCTGAAAAGCACGGCGCCCTCCTCCCGTTTCTTGGAGCAGCAATAGCCCCTTCTGTGCCGCGGCTTGGTGGACTTCACAGGTTTTCCACAGAAAGGGAGATGAGATAAAACGGGGGCTGCCAATGCCAAGAGTGCCATGGCCTCTCAGTGCCCCGGAAGCCTCTTCGCTGGGCTCTGGGCCCCTTACTCTCTATACAGCACTTGTCAGCTTCCCAGGTCTGGCACAGCCAGAGGTCCCCGATTTAGTCAGTGGCAGCCAGGAAGCAGCTGAGATGCAGCCTCTGCAGAGGACAGAGCCTGCATTTGACTGACAGGAAATGGGGAGAGCAGGGTTGGGCTCCTTGTCCTCAACCAGGGAACATCTGAATACCAAGGTGGGGACCCCTACCACCACCATACCCATGATGCGCAGGCCCGGGGGGCTTCCCCTTATTCTCCTTGGAAAGGGAAAATCAAGGCGTGAGCCAGTCCTAGTCTGGGCTGGGGGTGCGGGGAGGAATACACAGCATTCAGGTCTAAGCTGGAGCAGAAAGGCTGACCATGTCGTGCAGTGGTGGGATTCAATTTTTTTTTTTACTACCGGTTCTGTAGGTGTGGCTTGGTGGGCGTGGCAGGGCAAGGATACTGCAAAATCCCCATTCCCTCCCCACCCCACTAACCTGCTTTGCAGCTCCGTTCTCCTGGGCAGGGCAACCAAAGAAGAACCCAGCCGATCAGCTGGGACTCAGGAGGCGGAGAATAGATGGGATTGGCGGGGCCAGTCGGAGGCGGGATTTGCCAGTTCTCCAAACTACTCCAAATTTCCACTGCCGGTTCTCCAGAACCGGCCAGAACCTGCTGAATAACCCACCTCTGGTGCCCAGTGAAGCCTAGCTTGTCAAGGGAACCAGAGGGGTATCTGTGCATCCTTTCCTTGCTGGAGCTTGGCCCAACAGGCACTGCCCTGGAGGGACAGCACAGCCGGGCATTGGCTTGCCAACCTCGGAGTGGCTCAGGAAGCAGCTCACCTTCCAGCCCGGCAGTCGGAGAACGTCTCCCTGACACCCCCCCCCAACACACACTTCGGTTGGGCTGGTTGGATGGGGCTACATGGCAGGTGTTGTGTTTTACTGAAGCCAAAAAATGGTGCCCATTTTCTTATCGGAAACAACAAAGCCACAACTAGGCCATGTCTTGAGACCAGCCTTTCCAGCCATGATATACGTGCTAAAATCCAGTGCCTTCCTGATGGCCATGTGATCTGGGAGACCCAATCCCATCTCCTGCTTGGTCCCACCATCATTTCTTCAGACCTCCGAGATCTCAGACCTCCGAGATCGCATGCCGTATCGTCGCGACGCCAGCTCCGCCCTCCACCTGCAAAGAATTATTGAAGGCTCCCTTCCTGTTTTCCCCAGAAGCATCCCTTTTCTTTTCTCTTTTCTCTTCTTTCTTTTCTTTTCCCCTTCCTTCCTTCCTTCCTTCCTTCCTTCCTTCCTTCCTTCCTTCCTTCCTTCCTTCCTTCTCCAAGCAACCCTTTTCCTCCTGCTGGGCCTTCAGTGTGGTATCTTCTCCAGTCTCTGCAGGTGACTTCCACCTCCACCTCGCATGGCATCTTATGCTTCCAGCTACTGCAACTTGTCGGGTATTTTCAGTATTTATTTTTGCTGAACCATCCAAGAATTCCAGAGTTGTCGTGTTTGGCCCCTCTTTTACAGCTGACTTCTATAACCGGGCTGCGCCTGGGGAATTGGGAGAAACATCGACCAGCCAGTCTTCCCCAGGGCCTGTAAAGGAGCAGAGAAAGACTTTGCGGCAAGTCTTTGTGGAAATTTTATTTTAAATTCAGACTGAGGAAGGAAAATATAGACTGCTGCCTCTTGTTTTTCCTCTTTGCTGTGGATTTAAACAAAGAAGTATCCTTGCAGATACACACGCACACACACACACACACACAGAGGCATGAATATGTCGTTTTAAATTAATGGATTTAAATTCACTGTTACAAAAACCCATAGCAGAACTATACATAAGTATGATAACTCTAAATTATTGAACACGGCTTCTTCAGTCCGGCTCTGGGCACCTGTCCAAGGTCATTTGCTTTATTTCAAAAAGATTGGTCAGAATTACAGGTCCATCTCTACTTACCTAGGAGAAGGTCCCAGTGAATGCAACGGGCCCCACTACTGAGTAAGCACGTACAGAACCCATGTAGGTGCACACAGTCCAGTTTGGTAAATTAGGATCCAGGTTGAAGGGTACATAAGGAGGTGTGGGGGGGGGGATCCGGTAGAAGGAGCAGGCGGTGGTTGTGTGTTGAGGTGCCTCCTCCAAGTTGGGAGTTCTTGAGAGGCAACCCAAGTTGGCGCTACTCTGCTAACCCCTGGGCGATTGCAACGTGAACTGCGCGGAATCAGGTTGGCTGGCTCTCAGAAGCGCTGGCAGCACCGGAGCGACACTCTAGCCTCGCTCACTCGGAGCTGCCCAGGCCTCCATGGCTGCATGGCGAGGCCGGCTGGCCCCTGCGGCCTCCCCTGGGCTCTGACCACACGGCACGGAGAGGGAGAGACGAAGGGGCGCTCCTGCTTCTCGACAGAGCAGATCATCTTTGGACCAAATGGGATGATCTTAATCTGGATTGGGATTCTGCACCCACAATGGCAAAAACAAATTTGGGGTTCCAGTTTAACACCCGAAGGGTATTTTTATAGGATTAGCTAAGTCAAACTCGTAACCATCGTAGGAGACAAGCCAGCATTAGGCGGCAAAGAGCAGCTGGAGTAGGGATAAGGCTGGTACTTTGGTCCTCCTGAGTGTGGAAATGAAAAATATCGTGAGGATCGAGGGTCAAGAGAACCAACACGATAACTCTCAGCTGGAGAGCCAGAAGGCCTGGCTTCCTTTCCAGAAGGCAGTGGCACATGCTGGACCATGGGATAATGGGTTGTGGGGAAGGGATGGTTCTGAGGAGCACTGTGTTGGGGCCAGGGGAGGAAAGAACTGGGACCTTCTCTCTCAAAGGCTAGAAGATCTTGGCAGGGCCCTGTTTGCCAGAGGAGGTTTGTTAGAAATCTCAATGCACATGGGAGAAGAGAGGAACGATTCCAAGGCTGCCACCCCTGATCCCAGCCCAGGAAAGGAGCAAAGGGGTCAGCGCCGGCGTTTATCTGTCCGTCCGTCCGTCCGTGGCAGAGAAAGCACTTCTGTCTTCTGCAAAGGAGGAGCAAGCTGGAGATTTGGACCGGCAGCCAGCAAAGCGTCGCCGAGAAGCTGGGAACTTCCCGTCCTACCGGAAATGTTGCTTTACCAGGTGGGAGGCGTGGGAGGGGTTGGCTAAAATTCTGTTTCACAAAGGAACTAAGAAGTAGTCAAAACAGAGAGAGACGGGGAGATTCCCCCCTTCCCTTCCCCGTCAGAGAAAACCTTGGCTGTCCTGAGGGAACACTGGCAGCCGAAAAAAGGGCCACGGGGCTCACTGGGTGGGATGTGGTGGACTGACAGGCCTTTTTTTTTTTTTTTTTACAGAACTATATATAAACATAGGGAGTGATGAACTGTGGGGCTGGGGGCCTCTTCGCTGTCCCGATACAATCTGGAAACCGTCGGGTGAAGTAAGGTGGGCTTAAGAGGTTCAGTGCATGCAGGTAACAATGACGAGACTCTTCCCCTCTTCCCCAAGAGACCCGGTCCGATGTGCCATCCATCCTCTCCTTGGTGGCGGTGGGGTGTGTGTGTCTCCCTCAGAACTACCTTCTCTGTGTGTCTTGGAGGAGAAGTAAATGGAGGTCATGCTCTAGAAAAAAACGGAGGTGCCGCCAGGCCCCAGGTGTTTAGTAGTTCATCCCAAGGCCGCAAGTGAGATTGGTCCCCCTTGGAGAAAGCAGGGGTCTATCGGGGCCGGAGGGAAGGAAGCAATGCAGACGCCGTGGGTGGATAGCCAAGGCTTCCCTTTGGTGTCTCCAGAAGGTCCCTCGGAGTCTCCATTGGTCCGTCCCGAGATCTCAGACCACGGTGCTGACCGAGGGGTCAGAGAGGTTGAGTTGCCCAGCGATGTCGGTGGGGTGATACTGCTGCAAGAGACAAACAGACAGACAGACAGGCCGGATGTTAGGCGGGGCAGGGTCGGCTGCGAGCAGCTGATGCAACTGAGACGCAGGTCCCGATGGGAGATCGCTGAGGGATGATGCACGGGGCCCTCTCTGCCCCTCGCTTCGGGCCGCAGCCTGCGCGCGCGGAGTGCCAGTGGAAGGTCCCCTTGCACAGGATGCAGCCCACGAGGGAAGCCTGGCCAGGGCCGGGCCCAAAGTCTCTTCCCCAGAGCCACCAGGAGTCGGTGGCACTCTCCCACTTAGTTTTAGCACCCTGGGACATGGCTTCAGTGGCCAGGGAGTGGAGAAGGATGCAACTCAAATTAGCCTGGTTTGTAATAAATTGGGGAGGTAATTGATAAGGGGTGTGTGTAGAGACAAGGCCTCCGGAAGGGTCTCTGCTGTCCCTGCTGGAAGGGGGAGGGCCAGTGCTTGTTCGCCCTCTTGGAGGAAAACCTTTTGGGGAACAAAAGCAGATCCCCTCAATTTATTACTAGGACATTCATTAGAGAGTTCAAAGCTACTAGCAATAGTTCGTGGCAAAAATAACTTCAAATTGCCCCAGATATTTTTTTTAAAAAGTGCTGCTGTGAACACCTTTTTTTTTAAAAAACCAAAAAACCGAATGATTGGCACACATGAGCAGAATGCGAAGGGAATGCCCGATGGGAACCCGTGGCTTCCTTTGCCCCCTCCTTGCCTGGTGGCAGTGCTGCAATGGTTGGTGCCCCCAAGCTGGACCGCTGCTCTCCTCTCCCGCCTCCTCCGCCTGCCTGCCGGGACAACAGAGACCTGCATCATCTCTCAGGGATTCCCCGCTTGGGACAGGGTGGTGGGGTGGGTGGACGTGTTACATGACAGCCTCTGCGGCCCTCTGGTTCAACTGCCTGGAGAGCAACTAATTCCCCTCCTGGCACGTTTCAGCCGTGACAGCCCTGGCGTTCCACCAACGTCCGGCCAGTCAACGTCTCTTCCTTGTAGGTGGGACATTTCAGAGAATGCTCATGCCGACCTCCCCCAAACCCGGCCACTTCCCCCCCCCCCCCCCCCCCCCCCGCATCCTCCTGGCGCCCTCCTCCCGGGCTCTCTAGGGCCTGCCGTTCGCCCCTGCCTGGGCCCTCACGCTCCTTGCCCATTACAGACCCCCGTAATACAGGACGTGGGTACAGGACAAAAGTCAATCAACATTCAGGACGAGAGCCCACCCTGTGCTGAGCAGCTCCTGAAGCCGGGAGTCTCTACAGGGCTATCTGCACTGCAGCTCACGGATGCTGGGCGTGGTGACATCGCGGGGCTGTCTGTAGGGAGCAGGCGCATGAATGGCACATGGTCTATTACAGAGGCATTGGCTGCAGTTCCAGAGTTAAAGGCAAAATCCAGCTGTGCAAAGAGCATCGACCCTCACCACGGTGCCCCACACAGAATGCCACTTTGCCCGCCCAACAAACCTGCAGCATTTGCCCTTCGAGAAGACTGAGCAACCCATTGAGAACAACCCTTCCCCTCATCGCATGTCAACCTGTCTCTCTTCTTCACTCGAGACTTGCAGTCTAAGGGTTTTTCACCTGCCTGACCCGCCGTGGCCTCCAAACGCAGCCACGGATCTGCCCACTCAGCTAGCTCCTGTGTCTGTGCCTTGACGCAGAGGCCGCTTCCTGCTTGATGCTGATTTTGGTCCCTAACAAAAGTCCTGAAGGCTCACTGGATTAAATCCAGCCCGGCCTCTGGTTCCTATCGTGGCCGGACAGAAACCTTGGGGGATTTGTGAGCATTGCAGAAATCCTGGCGGAGTCGACGTCCTCGGCCTAATCGCCCCTTGCGAGGGCCCTGCTTTGTGGCCTCCCTGGGCCCTTGGGATGAAAGCTGCCTGAACTAGAGGTGGCCATGGGACATCAGGGCTGGGAAAGCTACCCGCTAATTTTGTGGCGTTTCCCCCCCCCCCCCCCCAGCCCAGAACTGCCACGTGGATCGCTGTGATCCACTGATCCTGCGTTCTAGTAGGATGGGAAAGGGATTTTACAGGCGTAACCAACAGCTATCAGTTCGTCCGTCTTTGAGTCCGTTTCCAGCCCATTCCTCTCTGGGAAACCTAGAATTGGAAACGCTCTCTGACCCCGTGAGACAAAACCAGGTCTCCAAGGATGGATCCTCGGATGTCAGAGTTTCTGTCGCTGGGACTCGGGAGAGGAGGGACCATTTCTTCCACAGAAGTTTTGTGCCTGCCTTGCCCTGCCCTGGGCTTACTGGGACCAACGATTTGCTGCTGGCAATCTCACCCGGAGGCTGGCACTGGACGCAGCTCAGCCTGCCTTAAAAAAAACCACACACACTAGGCTGGGCTCCATTTTAAACTGGGGAGGCGTGGATAGACTGGAATTGAACCGGAAGGCTCGGCTGCAAAGGGTAAGGTTTCCCCCGCGTTTATTTCTTTGCCGTGAGCAGAATAGGCGTGGCTAGCTTGGGCAAAGTAAGGCCCAGATAGGCTCCCTTCCTGGAGTGGCCCTTGGCAAACAAGGCTAGCCCCAGGGGCCCTGCCAGCAGTCACAGTCCTGCGCTTCGAGGAAGTGGAGTTGGGGCCCCTGGAACCCCTCCGGGCCCTATTTGCAAGAGGCCAGCCAGAGGGTGTGCAAGGAGGCTAGTTGGAGAGTGCAAATGCTCAAGAGCACCCGCTGCCAGCCAAGCGCCGTTCAAAAGAGAGGCACCCTGGGGGCCGCCGTGCCCCCCGTTTTACTCAGGCGCTCTCTGCCTCTGGCCAGGTGCCCTTCCCTGCAGGGCTCCTCTTACGTGGCCCCAAAAGGAAGCTGCTGGGAGTTGTAATCTGGGGGTGGGGCTTCCCCTCAGGCCAAGCTGCTGCTGCTGTGCCCTCCACATTGCCAGCCTTGGCGGCAGTGAGGGAGGGAAGCCGCTGCCTGGCCCCTCCCTGCCCCACGATGGCAGGGCCAATTGCCCTTCCCTCAAGAGAGAAGGGAGCTGGGCCTTCGGCCAGAGATGCCTGGGGGCCAGAAAGGGAGCACCAGGTGGCTCTGCTGGGCCATATCCCATCCCCCACAAGAGTGGGTCACGGGGAAGGAATGAGGGGGTCTCTGCCTTGGGTCCCCTTGTGGGGTAGGGGGTTTGATGGACGTTGTTCAGACAGAGTCACTGCCTTAAAGGTTTCCTAAGGTGCCGATAGGAAGGGGGCTGTGTGCGATAGGGAGGCCGCCCTGCTAAGCCAATGGGCGTCTTCCCTTTTCCGTCCCACTTAGGACTGCTTGCAAGAGGGCACTGTGTGTCTTGTGCACCAGTACAGGGTTCAGCCTAGTGACTCAATGCCCCCAAAGAGGCTTCCGGGAGAGTGACTGGGGTGGCTCGACTCCCAGGCAGGCTGTTGTTTTAGCTGGCTTTGCTATACCCTTGTCCAGAACCCCGTTTGGGCTTCTTTTCCTGGGACGTACCTATCCATCGGGAGGAGACCTCCAGCCTCTGACTCTGCCCCAAAGGCTGCCCGAGGGCCTGTGGAAGGAGGAGGCATTTTAAAGTAGCCCCAGCTTAGGGGCTGCTCTGAGAGACAGGGTTGGGGGGGGGTTGAACGTCTCCCTCGTACAAAACTGGGCCAGTATCTTGGGGGAGCACCGACAGTCCCCTGGCCCTACGCTGTGCTCCTTTGTCCTTAGCACCCATGGAAGGAAGTGGTTTCTTCAGAGCTTTCCTTCGAGGTGCATTGGACAGAGGAAGTTTTGGGATCTGAATGTCCTTCCTCCTTTGCAGGTTTTGAGTTTTGTTTGTTTGTTTTTCTTCTTCTTCTTCTACAGGTCCAAGTTTTTGAGTTCCACGTGGCTGAGCTCAGCCGCAAAACCTGCCCAGTCTTTTGGGAAAACCTTCTCACTTTCTCCTGCCTTACTCTGGGGTGGGGTGGGGGGTGGAGTGAGAAACTCTCCGCCTTCCTTGGTAGCTTCCTGTAGTAAAACCCTCTTTATGAACGATACCCTCCCTCAAAAGGGGGAAAAAAAAACCCGTTTAAATAAAAATAAATATTTTAAAGTTTTATTTAAGCTCACTGCAAGAAAAAAATAGTTTTGTGAGCCAGTTCCTGGCGGTGTGCTGCAGAGCAGAAAAGAGAAATGCCAGGGCCTCCTTCCCAAACATTTCAACATGCAGTCCAGCTCATGCAGATGGGAGATGCCCTCCCTTGGTCCACTTTTACATGCAGCCCGCCGAGGGGCGTGTTGAAAAGCAGAAAGCTAAGAGCAAGTGTTTCCATGAACTTCTCCTTTGGCCGGGGTGTTTGGGTTTAAAACAGAGGAGCATTTTTTTTTCTCTCTCACTGGACTGGATTGCTAAGGTTTGGGGGCAGATACACACCAACACACTTTGCTTTCTAGAGCTCTACAGTCCAAAGAATTATTGATTGCCAGCCTGCACAGCTCAGTCCGAAGTGTTACAAGCAGAAACTTGCCGCTTATTCACAAAAAAAAAAAAGTAAAGTAAAACAATATTTTTGTTTTTTAAAAAAATGTCCTCTTTCTTTTGAAAAACACAAACAGAAGTTACAAGTAAAGAATACAATGAACATGTGGCTCAGTGTGTGAGGTGAGACATTGTCCAGATTTAGAAGGGAAGAATTTAGAGGGAGGGGGGGGGACTGTGAGTGCAGGAGGGGTCGGGGACCATTTTTAAGCGTATAGGTACAAACGGGGACAGGGACACTCAGAAAACATTGAGGGGAGGTGGGGAGCTGATTTTTGTTGGTATCAGTAAAGTGAGCAAAACTTAAACCACAATTCTAAACAGAATGAAAGAAAAGAATCCAAAAGAAAGAAAGAAGTAAACTAGAACAAGGAACTCATTGCAGTTATCTCCAAACTCTTCACAGGACACTACAAAGCATTCATAAGCCTCCTTTGCCCTCTTTGGCTTTGAAACTTGCCAAGAAGGGACACGGGACTGGACTCACTGACTGACTGACTGACTGACTGACTGACCGACTGACCAACTGACTCTTGACGGACATGAGGCTATGGTAGGTCACACGGGCAGCTTTGGGATGGGTGTGTGGTAGTTGATGGGATGGTAGAAGAAGAAAGAGAGAGAGAGAGAGAGAGAGTGAGAAAAAGAAAGAGGGCACAATTGTTTTTCTTCCTCTTACCGTGTCTTTGGATGACCTACGTCTCTTGAAGCTGGAGGCCAGGGTAGAGGTGATGGACCTAAAAGTGGCTTTCTTTTTAGGGTCTGGTTCTGCTCTACCACTTTTTCTATCCTAAAATGAATATGTATATAAGCGATTAGATCTCCATTGGGTGGCTTGGATCTCTACACCTAGATGAACACAGCCCCATGTCACGATCCTGGATACGTCTCTGGTCTGTCTTCTAGGGCCAAGGCAACGCCTACCATCTCCTGATGGCTCTCGGTCCCAGACACACACGAGGCCCTGACCCTCGGCTCGGGCGCTACCCGAGGGCCGATCGGTCTGAAGGTCTCCTTTGGAACTAAGTTGAGATGTGGGAAGGATCCCCTTGAGAAGGGCATGGGGTGGGGTGGGGGGCAGAGCCAGCAGCTGGCTTTCCACTGCATTTTATGCACTCCAGATGCCTCAGCTGCTCCACTGGCCACCCCAGGAGAGACACAGACACGGCTGTCAGGGGTCCCTAGGGGAACATCTCACTCCCTGCCCCTTGCTTCCTTCCTTCCTTCCTTCCTTCCTGTCACAGCTGTCCTAACTAGAGAGAGAGGTGAGACACTTTTCACCTACCACTAAATAAAAATGCTCGGGGCCTTTTCTGAAGGTGAATCCTACGGCCACAAGAGAGAGAGAGGACTGCATTGGAAGAGAAGGTCATTGTATGTTAAAAAAAAGTATTCCAAAAATTTCAGCGATGCTTGGCGTAAAACTTGAACTTGTTTTTCAACGTAAAGTAAAATAATAAAAACAAAACAAAACAAAACAAAAACCTCTTGAAATTAAAACTTAAACACAAGGAAAAGAAAGGGAATAAGCAAAGCATTACAATTCTGAATGATACTTTAAGGATGCCAGGAACTCAAAGAAACAGAATGAAGAGGGGGGGAAAAAAAAGACAGCTGTTGGGTGGTAGGCAGTCAAACCTGGTCAGCACCGTGGGGTACTTGCTTTTCTTGCGGGACAGGGTGAGTGGGGGAGCCCAGCCGATCCGAATTCTTCCCATTCTTTTTCTCTTTAACCCCTTTGGGAGAGGAAAAGGTGAAACCAGGTGTGGTTCTACCAGCCCACGATGGGGGTGACCAAAAATGTATCCCACTGGTGCATGGAGCATGCGCGGGGGGATACATTTCCTCCTCCTTTCCAGTTATTCTCCATGACTCCGACGCGCATGCACAGAAAAAAGAAAAGCTAGCAAGAGGGCGGGAGGGGAGGGGGTGGGTTTTTTTTGTTTTGGGTTTTCCTTTTTTTTTTTTTCTTTTTTTTTTTTTTTGCGCCTTCCCATGGCCTTGCCAAAAATAGCCATGGGCAAAACTGTGATTTTTTTTTTTTCCCCAGGTAGCAAAATAAAACCAAACAAAAAAAGTTATAGATATATATTTGCTTTTTTGTAAATATTTTTTTTTTTTCTTGAAGAAAGAAATCTTTCCACTTGCCTACCTTCTAGCAATGTACCAGATACTAGTGGTCTGAGGAATCCTCCTGTGAAAAAGTCTTACATTGTCAAACGGATCTCTTAGCATTCGTTCTCTGTTTATTTATCAGCCCTGGGGTGGCATGCTTGATTGACCGCCCCACGGAGTCTTTCCCCACCCTACCCCTCCCATGGCCCAGGGCAGGACTTTTTCTAGAAAGTTGGCAAGTGAAAAATGGCAGTGACTAATGTGCTCTTGTTCTGGATTTACCCCTCCGGCATGGCTGTGGGGCTGGGCAGGGCAGGTAATCGAGGGAGGTTCATCGGATCATTGATGGTTGTGTGACCGGGCGGCTCCCCATCGGCTGGCTTGCCTTCTTCTGGTATCCTCCCCCCTCCCAAACCCACCCACCCACCCACCCCCCAGCCTCAAATGTGCTGGAGGAGCACCAGGTGGAGATGGACTGCCAGAACTCTCTTCGCTTTCCCTTCTGTGTACAAGGGACTTCTTGGGGCTGCCTTGCAAAACAAAAAAAAAGGGGGGTGGTATTACTCTGAAACCGCTTCTCTCGTGCTTCTCCGTAAGATGAGAGAGGGTGGCCTGCGGGGCACGCCGTTTTAAGAAACGGTGCCTCAAAAGCCAGCGGCCTCCGTCTGGGACACTGAAGGCGGCTGCAGATGTCCTCGCTCGCTCAGCAACAGGGCGTTCTGATTTGATGGCCGAAACCTGGTTGGTTTCGTGGGTGGCGTTGGCACGAAGAGGAGGGCAAGCCGGGGATCTGGCTTAAGATTCTGGCTTAAGTCCTGTACAGACCCCAAGCAGGGGAGTGGGGAGAAATGGCCGGTAACACGAGCCCCCTGACCTTGACCCAATTTGCTGGAATGTGAAAGGATGAGAAAAGAGCGTGCAGGTTTGTGCTCGTTTGAAAAGTTGCCCTTCTACTCTCCTCTTCTGACAAAGGAGGTGATGCTAAAGGAACTAGGGCCATCGGTGGCGTGACTGTCATCTTTAGCCACATAATTGGAAGCACAGCCGTGCACTGGATCGCCTAAGGCCTCCCCTCATCGCAGCCTTAGGGTGCCACCATTTTTTCCCAGCATTGGACTCCTGAATGGCCAGGACAGAAACGGGGAGAGGGAGAAGGGCCCTGCTGGGCCACAGCCAGGGAAGAGGAAGCTGGCTGAGGGCCCCCAGCCTGTCCAATCTCTGGATTTGCAGAGTGCTTCACTGGCCTCCTCAGAAAGTAGTAGACGGGGCTTGGGGCGTGTGTGTAACACCCCCCCCCCACCTTCCTCCCTCCACCCCCGTGGCACTGCTGCCTCTGCCAGTGGCGAGCAGGAAGGGAGGCCGCTGGGCACCCCACGTAGCACGGTAGTCACTGATTGGGTGAAGTAATGGGAAACAAAAAAAAACCGCACCTGTTTTGGAGGTGTCGCTCTAAAAACGGTCTGTCCTACCTGCAGGTTTTTCCGCCACACATTAACTGCCGCGAACGCCAGTTGCATCTGTTTCCTCCGGGCGTCTTTATGCCTTTTGTATGCTATTTCTATGAATATTAAAAATATCCCGGCCACAATACCTCCAGCCACCAGCATGAAGACACCTGAAACAAGCAGGAAGGTTAACCCAAAGGAGACATCTGGACGGAGACTGCGGGGCCTTCTCCGGCTCCCCTTCCTCAAGGCTTCAGCCCTTTGGAAACACCCCTCTCGGGCACAGAAGCCCCCGGGACAACCACTTTGTTGGAGGCTTCCCAGTGGAGAGGTCTGGTGTATTGGCAGTGCCAGGCGAGGACCCCTGCCATTGCTTCGAGCTGGGCTCCTTTGATGACTGGCAGGGGGATAGGAGGGGACACACCTCCCAGGCCAAAAAAGGGGGTTGGGTTTTTCCATTCTTGGCTGAGGCATTTGAGCGTACCCATCTCCTCGTGGGCGTAGAGGCGGGCATATGCATTTTTATTTATTTCTGTTGTGTTTATGTCGTGCATATTGGAGGGGGTGACCCTTTGAGAGCTGTATACAAACTAAATTTCATTTTAATGCATACCAATGAGTATACATTTAAAGTGACAATAAAGTGCACTCTAAGCCGTTTGCTCCATGATTAGCAGCATTCGAGCAAAGCCAGGTTTTATCCTATGGTTCCGTGGCTCAACTAGGGATATCAGAGCAGCCGCTTGGCTCTCGTGGTGGCTCCAGCTTCCAGGTTGCCAAAAGCTGCCGAGGCAACCTTGGTAGCTGAGCATTCTCTCCTCGTGGCCGTGGCCCTCAGCCAGACGGAACCCTCCGTATTGCTTTTTAGGCATGACCGCCGGTACGGACAGCCTGATGTCTGAGCCTGGCTCTCGGATCCCAAGGACAACTTGAAGGAAGCGGGGGCTCGCTTCCCTTCCCCCAGGGACCAAACTCAGCCCAGTTTCACCAGTGGGTCTTTGGGTGCAGCCCCGGGGTTCTGCCTTACTCCCACTCCCATTGTATACATATCACCCTGCCAGTTGAAAACCTTGTGGGTAGAGTCACACCCTGGTTAAGATTGCTCAGCTTTTGAACCGATAGGCCTTCAGTTGCGCAAATCCGCTTCCAACTGATTAGCTTTTCAATCCGTTATGCTGATCCAGAAAAAGGTTAATTCAACTACAACCCTAGGGACTTCTGTGATAACAGCTGACACATCACTAAAGTCAAACACATGCTGAATTGGAAGAAATGGAGGAGAGCTTTTTTTGAAAAGGTTGGGGAGGGGGGGGGGTCCAAAGGGAAAAAAATAGGGGAGCGTGAAGCAGGTAGGAAGCAGCCACCTTACCTGCCATGTTTTCGAAGGTGAGTGTTGCTGGAGCATTGCTGCGGGAATCACACTCCTGATATCTCACCCAAGTCTTGTCAAGTTCTTCCATGAAGCCATTCTCGTGGAGGCTGGAAGCAGAAGAAGGGGGCACGGATGATTCTCTGGGGAAGGAAACCACTCCTGATGCACGGAGAGGAAAACGGTTTCCTTCTCTGCCCCCGATACAACCTGAGCTAAGCTTTCCAATGGGGAGAGATTTAAACTGAGCTCTGTACTCTCTCTCTCTTACCTCTCAGGAAGGATTTCTCCTCCCCCAAGCCCCCCACAAGTGTTTTATAGGATTATTGATCATTCTTCTGTGTTTCTTGTATCGGGATGGATTGACTTATCCAGCCACTGGCCCCATAGTCAAGATAAGCGGGCTGGAATGAGGCAGGGGTGGAGGGCAGTGAGTAAAGCAAAGAACTACAGAAACGCTACTCCCTGTTCCCGTCTAACCATCGCCCGGATGTTTGCACCTGTCTTAAGTTAGTACCCTTAGTGAATAGCTACAGAGTGTCGTGTGCTTGGGGCTCTGACACAGGGATTTGTCAACTACTGACAAATTATCTTTGAAGCCTAGTGTTTTGAGAGGCATGCTGTCTTTCTATTGTCGCGCTCAAAGAAGCATACCGGCCTTTGATCCCACCTGCCCCCCTTTTCCCAAAGCCCTCCGCTCTCCCCTCTCCCTGCCCCCCCTCCCACCGGACAGAGTACGGACTTGAGGATGGCCAGGGAGACGTTCTGCTTCCAGGGACTGTCCTTGCGCATCCCGATGCCGAAGCCCGACCGGAAGAAAAGCTCCCCTGTAGTCACCAGGTCACACTTCTGCGAGGCTTCGAATTCTAGCACAGCCGAGTCCCAGATGAAGGCGTGGAGCTTGCTGTGGTGGAGATGGAAGGAAGGCCATCAAGTAAACGTGGGAGAGGTTGAAGCAACGAGGCACGACGAAGGAAACCCAGACAGTCACCCACCGTATCCACTGATCAGAAGAGCCTGTTTGCTCATTTCTGTGTGGGGAAGCCGCTGAGCCCACTGCCTCCACTGTGGTCAGATCATCTCAAAGCAAGAAGGGGCTTAAACTGGCTGCAGAGAGCATCTGCGCCTGGCTGGCTTCCTTGAGCCTGGGAGAGACTGGACAGGCTTCCCTTCCCAATGCAATCTCTTTCCCTATTGTAAAGGCAACTGTTGTGCTGGAAGAGTCAGCTAAACCCATCGTTTACTCCAGGAAAGGGACCCCAAGAGGAGAAGCCATGGGAGAGACGGGAGCGCCGCAGACGAAACACTTACTTGTCCCGAACAGCCTGGATGGCTTCGGCAGCACTTTCGTAATTGTGTTTCTCCATGTGCCGGTACATGGTGCTTAGCTCCACCTGCCTTCGGAAATAAATGTCTACCGAGCTCTGCTTCACCGTGGCATAGATGAACTTGTCCGAAGGGTTTCGCAACTGGAAAAAGAAGAACAAGAAGATTTTACTTACTTGGCTCCCCAACCCCCTAACCCCTTTGCTCTCCATCAAATCTGAACCAGGGCTATATTGGATGGCCAGGGCTGTGGAGCCTTCCTCACACTGACAGATCTTGCTTTTTTGTGATCCTTAGAAACACACCCTCTTTGGGGCACTATACACTGAAATATTTGAGTGCCATTTCCCGAGTCACAGGCCAGCGGAAGGTCTGTTTGGAAGCGATAGGCTGTTCTCGTTACCCGAGGATCGTTGATGCCCGTGATTCGTTCCTCCGGTCTGTCTAACACCAGGAAAGCAGCCAGGTTGGCAGTGTAGGAGGCCACGATAATCATGGCAAAACCAGCCCAGACCATGCCAAGGATGCGAGCTGAGAAACTTCTTGGGGCACCTGATAAGAGTCAAGAGAGTAAAGAGAAAAAAAGGAATCCGTTGAAGTCGGAGAGGGAGAAATGGAAAGTTTTTTCTGTGCTTGACAGAGAAGGGCCGGGGGGGGGGGACATGCTAGCAGTCTTCCAATATTGGAGGGGCTGCCACAGAGAGGAGGAGGCCAAGCTATTTTCTAAAGTGCCTGTAGGCCAGCTAAGGAATAATGGATGGAAACTGAACAAGGAGAGATTCAACCTGGAAATAAGGAGGAATTTTCTGACAGGGAGAACAATCAACCCATGGAACAGAAGTTGCCCTCGGAAGCTGTGGGAGCGCCATCACTTGAGACTTTCAAGAAGAGACTGGACTGCCATTTGTCAGAAATGATGTAGGGTCTCCCACTTGGGTGGGGGGGTTGGACTAGATGACCTACAAGGTCCCTTCCAACTCTGATTATCTGCTACGCGGAACTTGTAAAGACCCAAAAGAAAAGACAAGAGACCGAGAGAGGTCTCAGACTCAAGGGAGGCATTCCTCCTTCTATTGATGCCTCTCCTCTCTGATCACAGGCTCAGCCATTTCCCTCCCCAGAGGGGTCTGGGGCTCACCTTCTCCGATGCCAGAATTCAGAAGGACCCCCCAGGAGAACCACATGGCCGATGAAAGCGTCAGGGCGTCCTCTTCCTCTTCTTCACTGTTCACTTTGAATCGGCCGAAGGGACTGCAAAAGAGAAAGCAACCCCACTTGGCTGAGTTCTGCCCCATCTAGCAAGAGCCGCTATAGGCACGGATGTGCCTGTCCACTCAAGAGCAAGTTCCGGTTCAGCCTGAGGGTTACCGAAGAGAAACAGGGAAGGAAACTCCAAGGGTTTGAGCTAATAATGGCTGACTGGGCCGGGAACTGCAGGGCGGGGCTGGCAGCAGGGGAGAATGCCGTCCCCGATTGTTGCGCATGCACGCAATGTCACGCATGCGCCATAATGATCGACTGGGCCGGGAAGGGAGGGGCGGGCAGGGGAGAATGAGGCAAGGATTGTCGCACATGCACGCAAATGTCACACATGTGCAATAACAAAAACCGGTTCCGGGAGCGGAGGAGCAGGCGGAGAGGGGTGGGGCCAGCCAGGGGTCCGTTTTATCGGTTCTCCAAACTACCGGGAACATTAACAACCAGTTCTATAGAACCAGTGCGAACCGGTAGAATCTCACCCCTAGTTTGAGCGGAATGTAACTTTAGTCCTTCCCTCCAACTGGATGACGCATAAATCATGCAAACGGAAGCATATCCTGAGACTGTTCAGTGGCTGCTTAGCTGAACTGATGGTGATGGCCTTTGGATTTTTCCACCTTGAGCAACAATCGTGGTCAACATTCTGGATTCCCAGCATCTCCATTTGCAGAGGCTTTTTCATGACAGCCCCTACCCACCCACAGCCGCACACGCGCCTTGTCTTTCCTCCCCATTCTGAGGATTAGGGTACCTGAAACGGTCCAGCAGATATAACATCACAGCCACCACATGAACCGACAGCCCCACCAGGAGCCACAGTGTGCTCTGGAACGGTTGCATGAATGAATCCAGGGTGCTGCGGGGGATTTCCTGCAACACAGAAGGAAATCGTGGCTGGAAAAAGCCTGCAAAGAGTGGGCTGTCTCCAGCCAGAATCAGATCTGCTGAAAACAGGGTAGAACAGACCAACGAGACCCGTTTTCCCGTCGCTGCCACTGCAATGCTGCTGGGAAATCCACAGCAGGGCAGGAAAGCGGAAACTCTTACCCTGCCACTCTTATGTCTTCACAGAGCAAGAGGAATTCAGGGATTGGCTGCCCCCCAAGCATGAGGGAGTCCATTCAAGAGCTCTGGTGGCCGTGCAGTGGCTAGAATGCAGAACTGCAGACTACTTCTGCTGATTGCCAGCTGCCTGCAGTTGGGCAGTTCAAGTCTCCCCAGGCTCAAGCTTGACTCAGCCTTCCATCCTTCTGAGGTGGGTAAAATGAGGAGCCAGATTGTTTGCGGGGGGCAAGAGGCTGACTCTGTAAACACTTCGAGAGTGCTGGAAAGCACCGTGAAGTGGTATATAGGTCTTAAGAGCTACTGCTATCGCTATGTTTGTCATAATCGGCTGGAAAGCATAAGCATCCACACCGTATCAGGGAGGTTGCTGTTAAATTTTATTTCTGCAGCTCCCCTTCACTTATTGTTTAGGATTACAGTTAATTTTGGGCTGGGTATTATCAGGCAAGGATGGCTTCATTCCTTTTACTCCAAGCTCCATCTTTCCATCCTAGCTGGGGGCCTGGGATTCAACTCCCACTTCTCTTCATATACTCGGCTACCATTGTGCCCTGTCGGTATTTGTGCATTACCTTCTTCACGAGGATGGTCAGTCCTTGGTACTTAAAAGGCTTGGAAAACTCGATATATTGAGCCCGCTCATTGTTAATGGTTAGCGGGGCCACAATCATGTCGGCCTGGCCACTCAGCAGCTCTCCCATCATCCCGTTCCACTCCTTCTTGTTGCTGTTGTTCACCTGCAATTAGAGCCCCAGCCAGGGTCAAACTTCCGTGGTGCAGGTCTGTCCAAAATGAGCCTTTTCAGTTAATGTCTGAGCTCTTCCCTCTGGAGTAACTCTCTCCACGAACCATTTAGGACGTCCAAGCAGAGAAGGGGACAGAAGTGCATAACATGGACTATGGCTACTAGTAAGCCTTAAGAGCGGCTGGGGTAAATGACACAGTTTAAGCACACCCCCCCCCCAAAAAAAAAGAACAGGCTCCAGAGCAAGGGAGCTGTTTCTCAACTTGGTTGAATGCTGACAAGGTGCAACCCCCAGATGTTGACGCACAGTGGTTGGACATGATGGTAACATAGACTTACCACCCCCTTTTTTTTGGAATGGAAAGAAAAATAAGCAACGGTTATAAATGCAAAGCGAATTGAGAACGATTGCCAGTTGTGGACTGTTTTGGCCCCGTTTCACTTAGACTGAGAGGAAGGTGGTATTCTTACCCGTTCTTGTGTGCCAAATTTACCGTCACCCACTAGATGAACTTCGTAGGTAAAATTCATTGTCTTCGCAAGCTTGATGAGTAAGTCGATGCAGAAGCCATAGCAACATAACATTACGCTGGGGCGCCCTGTGTTGCAATGAGGAAAGAAAGAAGGAAAGAAAGGAAAGAAAGGAAAGAAAGGAAAGAAAGAAAGAAAGAAAGAAAGAAAGAAAGAAAGAAAGAAAGAA
>NW_020716909.1:474870-486523 GCF_900518725.1 Notechis scutatus | reverse complement strand
GAAAGAAAGAAAGAAAGAAAGAAAGAAAGAAAGAAAGAAAGAAAGAAAGAAGATAAACACACTCTGAAGATCCCATGTGCACTAGGGAGCTTTCAGAATAGCTACTTCCTGTTTCCCTTCGTGATGCGGCTAAGGAAAAGATAGGAATAAGGGCAGGGAAATGGTGGGCAGAATTAGACTCCTTGAAGGATATTGGACAGCCATGTAAATGTTCTGCATGTTGATTTAAAGCACTGCAATTACCCTACTCTTCGTTCCAAAGAAAACTGAATTCTCTATCAAATATTATTGGAATGCAAATAAAGGAAATAGCAATAGCACTTAGATTTATATACCGTTTCACAGTGCTTTACAGCCCTCTTGAAGTGGTTTACAGAGTCAGCTTATTGCCCCCAACAATTTGGGTCCTCGTTTTACCCACCTCGGAAGGATGGAAGGCTGAGTCAACCTTGAGCCTGGTGGGATTCGATCTACCAAATTGCAGTGGGAGTAGCTTGCAGTACTGCACTCTAACCACTGCACCACTGAGGCTCCATCGTATCAAATACCTTGGAGGTCCCTCACTATTCAACTTATTAAGCTACTGGCAGTGAACGTTGCCAATGGAGAGGAAGTGGGAGCCACAGTCCTTCACCTGGAAGTGGTGGGTCTTTGGGGCGTGGGGGTGGGTGGGAAGAAGGTTCAGTTGGGGTTTTTGAGCTTCCGGGCTGAGCGGTTCACCTGGCAAGGTCTCGTTGGGCCCTGTACAGAGCACCTGCTGCACCAATCCCCCCGTGCTGTTGAGCAGCGGCTTGCACTTCCCGTCGGCCAGGGTGGTCTTCACATAGACAAATGGCTCCTGGTGGATTGTGACTATCTGTGGAAAGAGAGGCCAGAAAGCTTGGTAAGCCTTGGAGGAGCCCCTTGCTCTAAAGTACAATACAAACTAGGCGGATATGACCTCGTTGACGACCCTCACTCTGTCAAGGATCTCGGAGTATTCATATCAAAATGGCCTAAGCGCCAGAGCTCACTGTAACAGCATTCCCCAAAAGGCATTAAGAGTTGTAAATCTAATTTTACGATGCTTCGCCTCCGGAAATATCCAATTGCTAACTAAAGCATACAAAACCTTTGCTAGACCAATACTCGAATACAGCTCATCTGTCTGGAATCCGCACTGTATATCGGACATTAATACAACTGAGCGAGTCCAGAAGTATTTCACGAGAAGAGTCCTCCACTCCTCTGCTCGCAAAAGAATACCCTACACCACCAGGCTTGAAATTTTGGGCTTGGACAACCTTGAACTACGCCGCCTACGGTTGGACTTAAGCATAGCACACAAAATTATCTGCTACAATGTCCTACCAGTCAATGACTACTTCAGCTTCAACCACAACAATACAAGAGCACACAACAGATGCAAACTCAAGGTAAACCACTCCAAACTTGATTGCAGAAAGTACGACTTCAGCAACAGAGTGGTCAATGCCTGGAATGCACGACCTGACTCCGTTATTACATCCTCAAACCCCACCACTCCTTTACCCTCAAACTATCCACTATTGACCTCACCCCATTCCTAAGAGGTCTGCAAGGGGCGTGCATAAGTGCACAATCATGCCTACTGTCCCTGTCCTATCGTCCCCATTTATTTGTACCCATTTCCTGTATTCTTACTCATATTTATACTTATACCTATTACCTTGTAAGCGATTGACAAATCAAATCAAATCAAATCAAATCAATAAATGTCTGCTCGGGAAAAGTAAGGTTCAGCAGGGAAAGCGGTGGCCACAATGAGCCCACCCTCCACCCACCCCCACTGACTGCCAGGGACACCCTCCGTTTCTCCCTGTTGGGTGAACCCGGCAGGGCAGCCCCCCCCCAAGAACCCACTTTTAATTCTCTTGCTGGAAATGAGGCCACAGGGCTTCCCCCCACTGGTGGCATGGCCGCCACCAGGCGGGAACCTACCTTTAGTTTTGTAGACATCTCGTAACCCTGCGGTGTTTCTGTTTCCCCTCCCGGCCAGACAATCTTTCGGTCGTTGGGCAGAAACTGTGAAGATGCAGTTCAGGCAGGAGGGTTACAAAGTGAGCTGGGCAGAGGCTGCAGCCCCTAATTATGGCCGCGTGTGACTGTATGTGTCTATGCTGCGTTGTCACACTCTGGAAATTCACAGGAGGCCCCCAATTCAGGGCCTCCCTTTCCAGAGCTGGATTAGGAAGATTCAGTAAACGGGCTTGTACGTACGTGGCTCCCGTTGTAGACTCCGACTTGCACCAGTTTGTTGTTCTGGAGATTCATGACGCTGTAGTTGGCATATTTTCGGTCCCCGTCTTCATTAAACTCCACCCTGCCAGTCACGCCTTCTGCATATTTGGTATGCATCAGCACCCTAAGAGAAGTCATCTCATTTAGGCTCTGCGGGCTGCCCCCTTCACCTCTTGGGAGGGTCTGGGGGACGTACTCGGGGTGGTCTTGGGCAGGTAGGCGAGCGTTGGAACAGGCCCCGTCACTCAGTGATGTAAACCCTCAGAAGCCGGCCCTCCCTCTCTCCTCCTGGGGGATTTGCTTGGCCCATGGCCAGCGGCCTTTGCCGCTGGCCCACGGCCCGAAGAGCATGGGCAGGAGGAGGACCCCTACCTTTTGAAGAGGGGCCCAGTCTTCCAGATGTTAGTGTTCCCCACACAGCCTCGGGGTGGGTCGGTGATGTTCTCTTTCTCAAACAAGTCGTGCACAGCCTGGGCCACCACTGCCACAGCATCTCTGATATGTGCAGATTCGTTCTTCCCATTCATGAGCTGTAGACCAATCAGTCCTGAAATGGTCGAAGAGAAGAGAGTCAGAAGACCCCCCTCCGGTGAGCTCCATTTCCGCTGGCCAAGGACTCTGTGGGCACCAAGGGCAGTGAGGCTGAGCTATTTGTCCCCAGAATCTGCTTGTTGGAGTAGCGTTGCCTTTGGGCTTCAGCTGATCGACCTTACCGCATGAAATGGTACAACTATAAAAAGGGGAAGATGAATCTGTCCGTGAAGCCATTCTGTCCACGCTGGGCAAGGCAGGGCTCCAGTTTGCCCCCTTACTGCTGACCACCCCCCCACTCTTGTAAATTCCCTCCTCTGGCAACCCAGAACAGAAACCTCAGCAGAGCCAGACAGCCAAGAGGAAGGCAGAAGCTGCGTGGCTTTTGAGAGGAGAGTCAGGACGAGGAATGGTACCTTCTGGCGCATTGCGCAAGGCGTTGCCCGAGATCTCCCTTTCTCCCACCAGCCATACGTAACCCGGACCGGTCATGTTTTCTTTGGCTGCTGCCATATACACGGTGGTGGCATCGTCCTCGCTGGAAGAGAACAGCGATGTCACTGGCAAGGAATCTCTTGCCCTTCCTTAATGCTCCCCTTCGTGGACGCGTCTGCCAAGTGCTCCCCTCTACCTTAGTGGAGATCTCAGGAAGAGAGGGAAGCTCCCAAAGGTTTCTCCAGTGCAGAAGGCAGGAGTCCAAAGGTGGGACCTTCTATTTGTCTGCCTTAGGCCCGCTTCAAGAGGGAGGCCTTAAGGGAAGAACGCTCTCACAAACTGACTGAACAGGCAAATTCTTGGGTGGTGTTGTGGTTTGCCGGAAGCCAGTGCAGATGGCAGCAGAGTTGGACAGTGAGGAAGAAAAGGGACCACTCGGGGGTCTGGAGACAAGGGTCCAATGCAGGGATGGGGCCAGGACCATCTGGGAGTGGGGTGCTGCCTTCGAAGCCTTTGGAGTCTGGCAGCAGCGAGGCAGAGGACCCAGGGGAGCCTGTTCCCAGTGCACGTGTGCACAGAGCTGCTAGAAGGCAAGAGCAGTTGAAGCAGAAGTGGTGACTTGGGAGTAAGGCTGGGAGGTGATTGCCCCTCCCCTAAGGGATAAAAGTCAGACCAAGATGACGAAAGCTTTGCAGGAAACAAAGCAGTTCAATTAGATTCCAACTCCTCCTTGAAGCTCTGTTTATTCTGGTCATTTTTTTTCTGGTACTTTGGGTGGTTTCTGTTATAATTAATTTGGATACTTCTGTTTGTGGCAGCATTCCACAGCACTGAAAGGCGTGTGCTTATCTTGGGGAACTGTTTATAATTAGTTCTGGGCTGGGAATGCAGCACCCCACTCTCCGATAGTCCTGGCCCCATCCCTGCATCACACGCAGGCCCCTCATCTGAGTCCTCGCTCTCCGAGACCTCAGCTGTCTGCACCTGCTGCTGGCGAACCACAACATTAGGGCAGAGAACAACACTGTGCCAGATCAAGACAGAACTGATATTAAGCAGGGGTCTTAGCTCTGCCCTCGGCCCCATCGATTGCTCAATCGTGTGTGGCTACCGTAGAGGAGAGGGTGGGGAGGAGAAGACCTCCCCACTGCAGTTTCCAGAGGCCGGGTGTGGTGTGGTGGAGAGGAGCCCGAAAAGGAGCCAAAGGGTTTGCTTACTAGAAGGAAGACGGTGCAGGTCCCAGTGGGACTCCTCCCGTTCTATAGCTCCTTGGTTTGAACTCTAAACCTGTTGTCACCTGGCCAGGTGGGCAGCTTTTTCCTGTCCTGTCTGTGGGCCTGTGGGTTTCCCTTGTGACTGTGCCAGGAACCAATCTGACTTTGACTGGATTCCCATCCGGTGTATCATTTACCTCGCTCCTACTGCTTCTCGCGGTGGCCCCCCAGGAATAAGGGGCCAGGACATCGTTGGACCCAGTGGCTCCGGCTTCTGTGCGCAAGGCCTGAACGCTGAAAGGCAGGTGGCAGTTAGGTCGAGGGCTTACCTTGCGGAGAGGATAATCACCCGCGCCTCCACTTCTTTGGCTTCCAGTAGCAGTGAAGTCACATTTTTTGTTCCCGGTTCAAACTGAAGCACCTTCTCGGCCTGCAATTGGTGTGAGCGAGACGGATTAGCGCAAAGGCCACAGAGTTGGGTCAGAACCATGCTTTTTAGGAAAGAGAATTCCATCCCTCTTTCAAAGCACCGCTAGGCATGGAAAGGAAGGGCAGAGGGAAGTTATTTTTTTCTTTTCTCTTTTTTTTCTTTCTTTTTCTCTTAGGGTTTTTTTTTCCCCTTTCTTTGACATTAATCGATACTGTTTTCTCTTTACTTTTTTTTAAAAAAAACTTTTGCACTGTGCATGCAGTCACTCAAGACTCAAAGAGAGGCGTGCATTTGTAGAGAAAAGAGGAAAAAAGGCATATGTAAGTATCATAGATACATATTTGTTTATTTGAAATGCAATTGAAAACTCAAACCAGTGTTGTTTTTCAGAAAAACAAAACCAAACAATAAACCAGGGGAACTCAAAATTTTTGAAAATGCACAAGGTTCATCTTGGGAACGTGGGGAATCAAAGTGAAAGTTTCACACCAAGGAACCATTTCTTTTTTGTCAGAGGGGTGGGGGAGAAGAGGAAAGCAAAGGACAGCAGGAAGGGATTGGTTCAATTTTTCAAGAAAGAAAGAAAAAAAATACTTGCAAGTTGATTATTGCTTTACATGCATGTCTCCAAAACAAATATTTCCAGGGCTGGCTTGCTACATTTCCATTCTCAGGGTCAAAACAAACTTATCCCAACATAAAATAACGTGCTACCAAAAACATGGAGTTTGCTCGCTTGCTTGGTACATATTTTTTTTGATTCTGATTTTGATTTTTAATTAATTTTTCCTTGTGCCTGTGGCCAAGTTCATCATTTTGCTAGTTAGGTTGGTGGGCGGCGTGCATTGTCCATGCAAATATACCTTGGGTCCTCGCTTGCTGTCATAGGATAGTTGTTCGAGGCTGTCATAGTTCCTTTTTTTACTCTGATGAATAATGTGCACAGAAAAAATATGTAGACACAGAAGAATATTATAAACAGCTGAAAAAAAATGACGTGTAGTAAAGCAATCCAATATCCAACTCTTTCTCCACTGTTTGTGAAAAGGGAATGCTATAACCCTGGAGCACGCAAAACCCAGGAGAGAAGGGGGCCTCTGGCCCCTCCCCAGTGGAACCTGGCTCCCCTTTTGCTTGCTATGTCTTAGGGCCACCCCCTCTTCATCCTAGGGCACGCAGGGAGGAACGGAGAAGGGAGCAACGTGGCTTACAGGAGAGAAAAGGGCCCTGATCCCTTTCATTAGTTGCAGCTGGGAGAACAGGATATAAGAAGGGGCGTTTGCGCACAGCACCTTGCTGGAAGCAAAGCGTGAATTATCTTTGTCCAGGCTTATCTGGGTTTTGGCGTTCTCCCAACCGTGGGTGCTGCGTTATCTTTTGGAAGTCTGCCATTTATTACCCTGGCCTGCCGTGTTAATTACTTCAGTGTGGTTTGTGTTGGGTTTTTTTAACGTCTAATTTATCTGTACTTTGAGTTTGGACTGCATTTCTTCCCTTTGTAGACTGTTTTTTGGAAGAGTTTGATCTCCAGCCGAGGAAAAGTGCACAGTGGGGGCCAAGTTGGAGGCATGAAAGGGAATTTATTCTACTTTGGTGACTTTGTTATTTTTGTGCCACGCCCCTTTGGGTCATCCCAGTAGCTGGTCTGAATAAGCAGCTTTCCAGATGGCTGTGCAGACATCCAATAAGATCTCTAAAAGGAGGCCAGATGCAGAGAGATGCAAGGTGGGGGGGATGCACAAAGATGAAATGGGACATTCCTTCTCATCGCCTCCTCCAGCTTTCAGAGTGAGAGAGAGGGAAGCATGAGAAGAACTTCGGTGGAATAAATTGAAGGGAGTCCAGGTTTCCCCTCCATCGTCTACGCCTGAAACTCCTAAGGCCAAACCGCCATTCGCAGCTGGTTCCAGGGTTCACAAGGACACAGGCTCTGGAAATGGAGCCTCTCCTGAACTATGGTGACAGGGAGATTACTCTATCAGCTCTGGAAGCCCTATTCCACGCTGCCACATAGCCTGGGAGAGTGGAAGGGTGTGTGTGTGTGTGTGATTTCAATTAAGTAGCTCTAAGTAGACAAAATAAAATTCTTTTGTTAGTCCAAGGTCACTTTTAGCATAGCGCAGGATGAAATAAGGATCTTACTTTTGGACGGATCGTTGATTGGGCCATGTGATGTGATGACGGCCAAGGGGAGATGGATTTTTAGTTGGGGAAATTGTGGAAAGCCCCAAAAAACTTTTAGATTCGGGTTGCCGCAGATGGGCCGGGTACTATTCTAATTAAAGTACTTTTGAGATATGTTGGTCTCAGAGTCAATGATTGGAATGGAGGTTTGCTGGAAGGTGGACACCCTCTTTTATGGAAAGTACATGGAAGCCATTAACATGCCATGCCACGGGTCATAGCCAGGGCTTCGTGGGAGATCTCTGAGCCGAGCCACATCCCCTTAGAGAACAGGCAGCGTCCCAGAGGGTTGCAATCCTAATGGGACTGGCTAGATAGCACTGAACCGAGCCATCCTTTGGAACAATCCTGGCTAGGACCATGCAGTCAAAGCAGCAAAAAAAAAAAAAAAAAAAAAGGGTGGGCCCCCCTGAGTCTTTGCAGGATCCACTGCTCTGGCCTTCTGCCCTGCCATCTGAGCCTCTGGTAGAAGTTGGGAAGCTTTTCAAAAATACCCTCTCGCTTCTAGTCTAGAAGAGTGTTTTCTAAACTTGGGGCAACTCTAGACTTCATTTATAGTGGGCTTTGGTTTCGTTATGTTCAGTGGTGGGATTCAAATAATCGAACAACCGGTTCTCTGCCCTAATGATTTCTTCCAACAACCAGTTCACCAAACGGCTCAAAAAGTTAACAACCGGTTCTCACCAACCGGTGAGAACCGGCTGAATCCCACCACTGGCTATGTTGCTCAGACAGGGTGTACAGACAAAAGATTCTATGCGCCATTCAAAGTGACTTCAAGACCGGGGCTTAGTCTCAATGAACCACTTTTTTCTGACCCAAGGCAGAGCCACATTCTGCACCCTGCCTGTATATAGCTTGGACTGCTCGTACATAACACATTGCTTCCTCCTTAAAATACCAGTAGTAAATACCATATTTGCTTCAAGCACAGGGCGAATGGCTCATGCAGGTAGAAGTTGTCTGGGGGAGGGCAGTTCATTTAATTTTAGAAGCGGGGGGGGGAGGGAAACGGTGATCCTCATACAGGCCTGAGGGCCAGAAAGCCCTGTATGTCTATTACGATGTAGCTGCTGACAGCCAGAGAGCAGATGGGAGCAGGAAAGGCAGCTGGCTCTGTTGCTGCTGTTCAGAAGTTGGAGTAGGGCTTATCTGACCTTTGAGTAACTCAGTGAAAGGAGAGAGAAAGCGAGAAAGAGAGAGACCTACTCTAAAGTCGCCTTTTTGGCCGCAGGCTGCTGGTCTCGCCATCTGACCATTTCATCAGATGGATCCCTTTATCAAGACTGTCCCCCGCAAAAGAGCTACAGAGACAGCTGCAGGGAGCATCTGATATAATACCCAGATGGTCATTAACCCAGCTGGTCTAAAGGCACTGCAAAGCCAGCATTGTCAGGTCAAAGAGGATTCAGTGCCCAGGAATCAAGTTCATCTATGTAGGTCAACTCGTAAAGAGAGCCTGGGTGCCTCTTGACTGGCATGTCCTTAGATATTTGCAGAATTTTGGCATTTCTGGGCCAGGGTAAGATCTCATAAGTGAGTGTTGTCCATTTATTAAAGGAAAACCTTTCAAACATAGAAAAGCAGCCATTCTTAGCTAGAGTTCTGCCTGCTCTGCTCGTTGTCTGTGTGTGCAGAGGGATTTAGTTGAGGAGGGGAATCTTTTGATGTGATTCTCCCTCTCTTTCCTGCAGAGGTCTGTCTAGACGTGAGGGAAAATGGCTCTGATTTCTCTTTATTGGCTGTGTTCGCCAGAGAAGGCCACGAAGCCAGTGAGTTAATAACAGCCGGTAGAAAAAGGCTACAGCACTTCTGCGCCATAATTTACTGTTTTTGTTTTGTTTTTTAACACGGAAGAAAACTTTTGCCTTACAAGTTATTGTATCACAATAAAGGTGACATTTTAATGCTTTGCAGGGAGGAGGAAGATGCTCATTCTAAGTTTCTCTGAACTGGATTATGGAAGAGGGTGTGTCAATCGTACGATGCACATTGATTGGCAGTATACATTGTAGAAAGGGGCGAGAGCTTAGAAGGGATGTCGAAGAGGCTCAGGGAGAACAGGAGAGGCAGAAAGGCATGTAAGGAAGCTGGGAAGCGAAAGAAACTGGAAGCCAAGGATTGTGCTACTGTCCAAGACCAAGTCTGACCCCTAAAGTATTCTGGAATCAGGGAGCCCACAGAAGTACTAGGACTTGAGATGCTCAGCTAACCATTTTCTCTTTCTTTCTTTCTTTCTTTCTTTCTTTCTTTCTTTCTTCCTTCCTTCCTTCCTTCCTTCCTTCCTTCCTTCCTCTCTTTTTTTCTTTTTTTTTTTTCTTTTCTTTTCTTTCTCTTATGTTCTTTCTCTCACGCTCTCTTTCTCTCTCTCTGACCCCAGCTGGCCAACAAGAAGCCAGGAGGCCTTGGATAGCTTCCTTGCTACTCTGGAGAGCTTTCGCTTTATCAGCACACTCGCCATTGAAAAAGGGGGATTTGCAAAGCTCCAGGTTATGTTTCTCCTCATTTCACAGTTGTTGCCGGTTTCGTTTGCATGTTTTTTGTTTTTCTCTCTCTCTTTTTTTTGTTTTTTGTTTTAATGCAGAAGGTTTTCGACCATGGTAAAGCAAGTGAAATGAATAAGAGTACAAAGTTTCGTTAGGTACTACTCAAGAGACACCGTTGATGCTTAAAGCATAATGTTAGTCGTGTTAACAATGGGAAGAAAGAAGGTGTTTTACATACACGGCTCTACGTACATACAACAAGCCTGAGACTTTTAAAGGTTCTGCTGTATCCACAGAAGTTTAGGCGGCGGAGCGTGGGGGATACTGACCTTGGATTCCTTCTCTTCCAAGAGGGTCTCCAGCTTCTTTTGGGCAGCCCGACCTTCGTGGTCATCGCTGACAATGAGGATGATATGGTTCCACTTGTAAAAGCGCATCATCTCGAACCAAACGTTGGACTGGTGGGAGTAAGGGGGCACCGTTCGTAGGAAGGACAGGTGGATACTCTGCAAGCGAAAGACAGGAGCCAATCAAATGTCTGAAAAGAAAAGAGCTACATTGGTGGTTGGTTGGAAGGTTTTCCGCACAAGTGGTCGTCTTTATAGAGAATCCAGAAAACAAACTGTAGGATTTTTATTTCGTTCTCCAGGGATGGTTTGTAAGCCTTTTACTTTGCCCTGATAGATCTTTCTAAAGCTTAATTGCTTTTGAAAAGATCTTGTTTCCCTGGGCTGACCACTAAAAGATCTATAGATCACTCTCAGGCGGTAAGCAAGGACTCCTTCTTCATTTGTCTCTCAATGGCTTGTCTTACTTATTCTGAGTTCTAGGAATAGGAAAGTCATCAGCATGTCTAGAACAGTGGCTGCCAACCAGTGGGCCAGGGACCACTGGTCGCCCGCAAGGAAATTTTGGTGGTCCGCAGAGAAATGTCCCCCCCCCCCAAAGCAATTAATCCAGGCTGTGCGGGAACACAAGGCTGTGCTGCCCACATGGCTTGCGGGAACACAAGGCTTGCGTCACTTGCATTGCGAACAACATGAGGTAGTGAGGGGAGGGGGGAAAGGGCGGAGGGGGGAACTTGCCCCACATGCCCCACGCACCTCGCCTGGCCACCGGGCTGCTTCTTTCTGCTTCTTTCTTCTTCTGCTTTTGGCTGCACGCAAGGAAAGCAGCAAAAGTCTTTCTTTCTCTCCCCTAAACTCTGCCAGAAATGAGTCTTTGGGACCCTGCAAGGCCTCCTGCTCCAAGAGGCTGTGCCGGCAAAGACTCATTTCTGGTGGAGTTTGGGGGAGAGAAAGAAAGACTTCTGCTGCTTCTGCTGCTTTCCTTGCATGAAGCCAAAAGTCTCTCTCTCTCTCTCTCTCCCCCTGAGAACGGAGCTGGGATCCCAAATAAAGAACAATCGATCGGTAGGAAAATGGGGTGGAGAATTTTCCTGCAGACTTTTGGGGGGATTTTCCCAGGGTCTCTGGTCCGTGGGATTTAAAAATATGAGTTTGGTGGTCCCTGAGGTCCAAAAGGTTGGTGACCCCTGATCTAGAAGACAACAGCCAAGATGACAGAGGGCTTGGAAGGAAAAAAACTTATAAAAAAAAAGTTGATGGTGCTGGTATGTTTATCGTGGAGAAGGGGAGACTACAGGGAGACACGATGGTTGTCTTCAAGTATCTGAAGGAATGCTGTGTAAATTTGAGGGCTCAGAATTGTCCTAGGGGACGGACAAGAAACAAGGAATTTAAATTACAACACAAGACGTGAGAGAATATTCTATCTCTTATCCTAATATATGCACCCTAGTATCAACAGTAATAATAACAGTCGTCAGGATAATAATGAGTTCGTTACCTTATCTGAATATATGGACATGCGAGTTGTCAGCCCAAGGACAGGAATCCGATAGAACCCTGCTGTGTATGACACTGGAGTTGGTGTCAAGTGGTCATTTGGAGCTGGTGGGTGGCTCACTAAGATGGCATACACCTGTAGGGTACAGCACACCAAACATCTGGGTCACACACAGGACCCTGTCTCTGCCCCAGAGACACCCGCTGTTTCTAATGCTAGTAGTTGCGCCAGTGAAATGAACAACGGCCTCCAGAACAGTGAACGGC
>NW_020716909.1:457467-467812 GCF_900518725.1 Notechis scutatus | reverse complement strand
GAACCAACAGGTGGGGGGGTGGGGGGGTGGCAGCAAGCAAGCTTGGCCTGAGGACACCTGGCTGGGTTTTTGGTCCTCCTCTTTCTTATTGGCATCAAGGATGTGTTTGCGAGACCCTTCATTTTTAATCCAGTGTCGAGTTTCTGGGTTACATTTTCTAAAAGAGAAAAAAACTGTCTACCTGTAAACCTGCAAGAGGTGTGTGTGTGTGTGCAGGGGCGGTTTTATGATCCTTTCTCCCCCCCCCTTGGTTTGTGAGAAAGCTTGTGTTTGTGCCCACAGCGGCTTTGGATTGGGGGGGTGCGCACCAGGGTTCAAGCCCCAGCGGGGAGGCTTCTCGGTTGTGTGTGTGTGTGTGTGAAGGGGGAGTGCTTGCTCCCGAGTAATGCCCCACATCGCCTGGGGGCGGAGGCGGCAGGCAAAGCGCTCCTCCCTTCCCATTCGACGGTTTCCCTGCCATTCCACTCCCGCTCAGTCTTGCAAGAGCCGCCCCCTCCCAGATGCACGTTTACATGCCCCGTGCCCGCCTTGGCCCATTATGTGAGCCAGATTGATTCCCCCCCCCCATTCACCCACCCGAGTTTTCCCTCCCCCGCCCCGTGATGCTCACACAGCTCATCCTGGGGTAGGGCGGAGGAGGAGGAAGGAAGGAAGGGGGCTTTGGCGGGGGGGGGGTGGCTTTCTGGAAGGGGTCCCCCACCTTCTCACCCCCTCCACCCCACTCTGGGGCTCCCAGGCAAAATTCTGGGGAAAGGAGGGAGGGGGCGGGTTTCGAGGGGGGAGGGGAGGGGAGAAAGGGGCAGGCCAAGAGCCCTTGCAAGGGGGGACCCTATCCCGCGCCTTACCTGGCTGGAGATGAGGTCCTCGCAGACGGAAAGAGCCATCTGGATGGCGTTGGGCTTGTGGGTGACGGAGGTGGCGTTCAGCTGGATCTTCCAGGTCCCGTGCCGCTTGTTGGCCTGGCTGATGGCGTCGCGGAAAACCTGCTCGTGCTTCTTGGTGCTCAGCACGGCGCCGATGTTGATGATCTTGGGCTCGCAGCCCGCGCGGGCTACCGAGAACCAAACCAGCACGGCCAGCAGCAGCAGCCGCATGGCGCCCGGCGGCCCGGCCGAGCCGCTCTCCGCGGTGCTGAATTCTCTCTCTCCCCCCCCCACCCGCCCCCGGCCCCCCTCGGCGGCGCTCGCTCGGTCGGTCGGTCGGTCCGGCGGGCGGGCGCGCGGGAGAGGGCGCCCGGCGGCTCCGCCAACCTGCCACTGCGGCAGCCGCGGCGCGTCGACTGGGGCGGGGGCGAGCGAGCGAGGGAGCGAGGGAGGGGCCCCCGGAAAGCCAGCCCCCGCCCGGCCAAACCCTCCAGCCCCACCACCCCCACTTTCCACGCCAGCGGCTTCTAGAAGAAAGACCCCCCCCCGCCCCCTCCCCGCGCCGCCCCGGAATCTGAATAGAAGAAAAGGGAAGTAGGGGGTGGGGGTGGGGGTCACCTTGGGGCTTCTGCCAGGAAAGAGCCCCCCTCTGCCCTCCCTTTCTGCAACTCCCCCCCCCCCCGCCCCAAGGCCCCCCCCCCCCCCGCGCGCCCGCACGGTTTTCAGCTTTCGCGAGGCAACCGACCCAAAAGCAGGTGACCTGTTTTTTCAGGCGAGAAGGAGATGCTTCCTCTGGTTGGGGGGGTGCAGCCCAACTGAAGGAAGGAGGGATCTAGAGGGAGGAGAAAGGAAGGAGGGATGGATGGATAGAATGGCTGTGGAAGAGGAAGAAGAGGGAGAGGATCTAGTAAAGCCAAAGGACACGGCGAGCAGGCGGACAGCTCACCCGTCCTGGGGGGGCGAGGGGGAGCGGGGTGTGTGAGAGAATTATTTCCCGACATACCGGACAGAACAGCCCAGCAATGTATGGAGATGTGCACCTGTGCAGATGGGAACCAAATGGAAGACGTAGGTCTCCTTCCTTTCCCGTGAGAGGGGACAGTGAACCCCCCTGGGGCTCTATGCCCCCCACTGCAAAGGGGACAGGAGGCTTCCCTGCAGTGATCATGCTGGGCAGGAGTGTCCTGGTGGTCGGTACAGGCCGGGCAGTGGTCCAGGTGTTGCTCTACCTGGCTACTCTCCTCTAGACTCTACAGTGGGGTTTTCTTGGTTCTGATCCCTTCATGAGGCCGCCGCATAATTCCCCAAACAGCAGACCAGCAGATTCCTGGGTTGGCTGCTTAGGAATCCGTCCCGTGGCTGTCAAGACGAGCAGATACAGCCTCTCCCTCCTTAACAGATAACAGATCATCAGAGTTGGAAGGGGCCTTGTAGGTCATCCAGCCCAACCTCCCTGCCCAAGTGGGAGACCCTACACCATTTCTGACAATTGGCAGTCCAATCTCTTCTTGAAAGTCTCAAGTGATTGGCGCTCCCACAACTTCCGAGGGCAACTTCTGTTCTGTGAGTTGGTTGTTCTCCCTGTCAGAAAGTTTCTCCTAATTTCCAGGTTGAATCTCTCCTTGTTCAGCTTCCATCCATTATTCCTTGTCTGGCCTTCGGGTGCTTTGGAAAATAGCTTGACCCCTTCCTCCTCTCTGTGGCAGCCCCTCAAATATTGGAAGGCTGCTCTCCTGTCTCCCCTGATCCTTCTCTTCACTAGACTAGCCAGGCCCAGTTCCTGCAACTGTTCTTTGTATGTTTTATCCTCCAGTCCCCTCATCATCCTGGTTGCTCTTCTCTGTACTTTTTCTAGAGTCTCCAACATCTTTTTTTATAATGTGGTGACCAAAACTGGATGCAGTACTCTAGGTGTGGCCTTACTAAGGCTTTATAGAGTGGTATTAATACCTCACTTGATCTGGATTGTATCACTCTCTTTATGCATCTTAGGATTGCATGAGCTTTTTTGGTTGCCGCTGCACACGACTGGCTCCTATTTAGCTGGTTGTCCACGAAGACTCCAAGATCCTTCTCACAGTTACTGCCATTGAGCCTGGTTTCACCGAGTCTATATGTGTACTTAATGGAAACCTGGACGCCCCTTTGCTTCTGATGGCAACTAATGCTGGTTCCTTATTTATTCTCATTTGAAAGGCCTTCAACAAACGCAGGAGGGGGAGCCTTCCTCCTCTTAGCAGCTTTTATCGCCACCAGCAAATTAAAGGTTTTGTAAAGATGCAGAGAGACGGGCAGGCATTCAGTATAGACAATGGCAAATACTGCCGAAGTGACGGGGTTGGATTGAATTCCTATATATATCTTCACTTTGACACCCACCGATCTCGATGAAGATTAAGCCCACCCCACCTTGCTCAGAACAAAAGAACTGCGTTTCTCACCCCCCACCCACCCCTTTCCAGCAGCCCCAGAATCCAGCCACGCAAACCCGGTCCCGGTGACGTCTTTAAAAAGTGCACGTTGCTATAGAAACACTTCACTATGTTGGTGTCCCACATCTCCCAAATGTGCTTTGAGAACAGGAATGAAAATAACTGTGTGTGTGTGTGTGGCACAAGCCTCAGAAAGTGAGGCTATGAGAAATTAGGGGGGGGGGGCTTTGCAATTATCTCAGGACCTTCTACAGAAGCCAGAGAGCATGGTGTGCTTTGGCAAGCATTGCTGCCAGTGCAAGACACCCCCCCCCCCTTAAAGTTTGTGGAAACCCCCCACCCTGCTGTCCATTTGGCCTTTCTGAGTTCTCAGCAGCAGGGTCGATCTGACGGTGGGTCCCCGTGAAGCCCTGCCTTATCATTTGGGGTCCCAAACCCCCCCCCCAGATTTAGAAAGGCGGTTGCAGTAGGGTTAACATTGCAGCTGCCCCTCCGCCCAGGTGCTGAAGTGCCTCCCTACAAGCGGGCAGAGCTGGCTCCCTTAGTGTGGGGAGACCCCCTCTGTGCCCCTAGGAGGGTCTCTCTCCTCCCAAGCAGGAGATCCTGGGGGCTTCCCCAGCAGGCAATTCCCCCTCCATCTCCCCATTGTCCCCCTCGGGGAAGCGGGAGAAACAGGGAATAAGCCGTTTGCCGATTAATCGTGAATTACTTGGGACCGTCCTGGCTGGAGAGGGGCAGCTGCCGAAAGTGTCTCTGCAGACATTAAGGGGACAGAAGGCAGGGTCGCCTTTTCTAACCCCGCCAGCCCTTCCCCTTGTCCAGAGTCTCTTCCAGCTCCGCTTGTCGCCCGATGGCCACCTCGGGTGCTCCTGGCCTCGTTGGGCTGGACCGGGCGACGGGGCCCGTGCCGCGCTCTGCCGGAGCTGCCCAGTGGCAGAGAGTTCCGCCGGCGGGCGTTGAGCCGCCCACTCCTTTACGGGATGCAGGTACACGAGGAGGCCGAGCCGGGGAGGAGGCGCCCGAGTGGTCATTCCTTTGCGGCTGGGCCGGCCCCGGCAGAAGCGGCTGAGACGCCCCCCCCCCCCGGATCCCCCGTCCCGGCTGGAGCTATAAGAGGCGCGAAGACGCGCTGCAGGCGGGCTTTTCAGGATGAGGCTGGTCGCGCTCCTAGCGGCTGTTGTAGCTGCTGCCTCCTTCTTCCTCCTGCCACCGCCGATCCTCTGGCTTCTGCTGCTGCTGCCTCTCTTGGTGCTGGTGGCCGCGGCCGGCGGCTGCGTGGCGTGGCTGGAGCTGCGGCCCAAGTGGCTGATTCGCCCGCTGGACCAGGTGGGCTACCTGACTGAGCCCGGCTGGACCCGCGCGCAGAGCGCCGCACGGATGCGCCAGAACCGGCGGACCGGCCAGGTCCTGCCCTCCTACCCCAATGGCTGGTTCCGGCTCTTGGGCTCAGCCGAGCTGGCCCGAGGGGAGCTGCGCAACTTGGCTGCACTGGGTGAGTGGCTCTGCGCTCCCACGGAGCTCCAGGAAGAGCGGAAGAGGGAGGGAGGGAGACGGGCAGCCGAGGTCCGGAATGCGGTGGAACAAGCGCCCCTCGAGTATGTCAAATGGCAGCGGAAACCCTTTCCCGCTCTCAGCTGAAACGCGGGGCCAGTGGCAGGGATATCAGGGCAGGTGCAGAGATTTTTTATAACGGATAATCAGAGTTGGAAGGGACCTTGTAGGTCATCTAGTCCAACCCCCCCGCCCAAGCGGGAGATCAGCTGCCGATGGTCCGGCTCGTGTAGTTCCGAGGATTGGGGAGTTGTATCCCTTAATGGGAAGACTGATCCGCCTCCCCTCCTCTCCCCCCCCCGGCTCTGCTCTGTCTCCCTCCCTGCCTTGGTTCAGCTTGGCTTTTTAAACAAGACGGGCACTCCAGAAACGCGGAGAGTCCCACTTGGTGTGGGAGTGAAGGTGCTGGCCTAGAGGCTAGGAGCTGGCAAGGATTCGGCAGGGAACGGACTGGGCTCTCTCAGCCCAACTTGTCTCACAGAGTTGGGGCTTTTGGGGGGGGGGAGGGGGGAGGATAGAAAGCAAGGAGATCCAGTGTGTTTACCATCTTGGGAAAGAGCCCATAGGCGTATAAAAAGTGTCAAATCCAGCCTAGACTCATTGTGCCACAAACCAAAATAATACCCTGTTTCTCCAACAATACGGCCTCCCCCAATAGGAAGTCCCAGCATGTTTTATAGGCATGAAATGAAATTAAGCCCCTCCCCCCCCCCAAATTAAGGCCTATATTAAAACATGCAAAATGGGGGGGGGGGGTTGCCGTTAGGAAGTACTTTTGTTGCACACCCGGATATGGTGCTGCCTGCGTTGACCCCGATACGAAGTGCCCCACCAACGCCGAGGTCAACATTCAAGACATCGCCGCCCGCCCGCCCGAAGATGCAAAGGGGGGGAAATTAAGCCCCCGAAAAGACGGCCTAGCCATTTTTTTCGGGGCTCAAAAAAAAAGAAAGACCCGGCCTTATTATATGAGAAACACGGTAATAAATTGGGCACAGCGAGAAATTGAGGGCATCCACTCAGCAGGGGTGGAATATGCGCGGTTTGGGGTTTGCTCAATACGTGGGATTATGTCAGAGGACCTTCGGTTTACACAAGGTGGGATGCTTTCCCAAGGCCAAGTTAATAATAATAAACACAGTTTGCATAATTCATTTATGAAAGTTAGATCTTTTATCCAAGATCAGACTCAGTGGGTTATGTACAAGAGCTTACTTGACTCGGGCTGTGTGAACTGAGGCTGTGCCCATGGGTGCTGTCATCAGTGTGGTATGCACCCCCACCTTTTATTAAAAGGCTCTGGCTTCTGTGGTGTGGTGCAGGCAGTGCAGTTATTTTGAACATTACATAAAGGTGGCCACACCCTTCACCACAGGGCTGTCCCCAACTCAAAAAAGTTCACTTAGGCACCAAACTCACAATAGCACTGAAAAAAACTGACATCACTGTTTTTCACAGTTACGACCTTTGAAACACCCCCCTTGGTCGCATGATCAAAATTCAGGTGCTTGGCAACTGGTTCGTGCTTATGACCGTTGCAGTGCCCCAGGTCCATGGGGAAGTGAAATTCACTTTACAACTGTAGCAAAGGAGGTTGTAAAAATGGGGCAAAACTCACTTAAATGTCTCATTTAACAACAGAAATTCCGGGCTCGATTGTTGGTTGTAAGTCCAGGGCTACCTATAGTTATACGAGCTAAAAAGAATTCATACACCCCCCAAATATATTTCCGAGGCATGCGACAGAGAAAAGTCTTCTAGATGAGGGAAGTTTGAGACAGGTCAGGCCAATTTTTTCACCCACTAATACTTCTTTAACTTGCTTGAACTTGCCCTTCAAAGAAGGGAAAAGCCACTCTTGCCTGGGGCATAATTATTGATCTTCTTATTTGTACAACACCTGCTCAATGCCATCCCTCCTTGGCACCGGGTAGACTCTGAGATATGGTAATATTTTAATTTACTTTCTTTAAGTAATACCTTACCCTACTTGTTAAATTAACAAGAAAAGCCATTTAGTTATTTGTTTGATTGTTTGTTTATATCATGCCTTTGCAAATAATTCAAGGCAGCAAACTTACCTAATATTCCTTCCTCCCACAACCACCACCCCTTGAGATGGGCTGGCTGAGAGAGAGTGATGGGCTCATGGTTACCCACATAGTGTCAGCGTTCCAGGGAACCTCCATTCCGATCAGGAACTCCGAGACAAGCATAATCTCAAAAGTACTTTTTATTAGAAATAGCACCTGGCCCATCTGTGGAATTTTAAAACCAAGAGTTTCCCGGACTTCCCACAATGTCCCAGCCTACAAACCATCCCCTTTTTACTCCACATCACATGAACCAATCTCAAAGTAAGTTCCATTTCTTCCTGCGCCAACCTCTTTGACCTTGAACTAACAAAATCAGTTATTTTGTCTACTAAGAGCTACTCAATTTAAATCACTCCCTCCCACTTTCTCAAGCTACGTGGCAGCGATGAATAAGGATTCCAAAGCTGACACATGGCTTTCATGGCTAAGGCGGGACTAGAACTCACTGTCTCCAGTTTTTAGCACCTGACCAAACTAGCCCTCCCTCCTCATGGCACAATGCCAGCACATTCTGAAGTGTATTAAAAACGATTCCATTCCTGCACCACCATGAATATCTCTGAAATAGCTCCAATTTGCCTGCAGGTTTTCTCTCTTACCGCAGTAAACCCATCCAGAAATCTGTCATGTTTCCTGATCCATTGCTTTATTGTGCTATCAAATGTATTGCACAAACTGATTTGTCTAGGCAGAAACCAACATTGTTCTTCTGCTAGTATTACTAAAGATGCTTTGGGACTCAGACTAGGCCAGTGATGGCTAACCTATGACACGCATGTCACTTGTGACACGCCGAGGCACTTTGACTGACACGCCTGTTGGTGTGGGGAAAACCTGCACATTTAGAGGCTGCCTGTGCTCTGCTCCAATCCCTGCTCCCTGCTTGTTGCGTGGAGGCGTGGTGTCACCGCTGCCGCAAGATCTTTGCAGCAGAGAACCAGTTTTAACCGCCATAAACTGAGGTTTGTCAGTTCCATTACCTCAGGAACGCTACAGGAGGAAAGGAGATCCATGAGGTTCACAGCCCTGTCAGGTGGCCTTCCGATCCCCACATCCTGCACCTGCAGCCCTGAGACCAGGGAGACGAGGTTCACAGCCCTGTGTCATCACCCCAGCCCAGTCCGTCATAAACCAAATTATTGATATTTCTTGAAGTGACACACGACCCGAGGAAGGCTACACTTTTTCCCGATTTTCGACACACCAAGCTGAAAAGGTTAGCCATCACTGGACTAGGCCAATTGGTAAGAGATTAGGTAAGAGATTGGGAAATTAACTGGCCATGTTTGCCAACAACCCTTAGAATGTTTGATCCTTCATTCCCTCTGGTTGGTTAAAAAGAAGAAGAGGAGAGGCGTGGAGGCCCACAGGTTCTTAGCATGATCTTGTTACTCTTCTCTTTGTTCTTTTTCATATACAACTCAAGGCGGTGAATACCCTTCTTCCCTCTCCTGGGTTGCCCACAAGAACAGCCCTGTGAGCTGAGTTGAGCCAAGAGAGAGTGGCTGGCCCAGAGTCACCCAGCCAGCTCACCTGTCTGAGGCAGGCCTCGCAGGGGTTTCTCAGCCGGCACCTTCACCAAGACACCAAACTGACATAGTGACCTCTTGTGTCTCTTTCTCTAGTTTTTCCCCCCGTAGAGCAGAGCAAGAAAAGCAGGTTGGAGGCAGAGAAGAGGTTGTTCTTATTGTGGCATTTTGGCTGCAATTAGGCCCTAGAGTAATACCCGTTTCCTTAGGTAGGGCAACTTGGACTAAATGTCCTGGAACGGTCATCCTTTCCCCACTTTGTGTCGAGTTGCCAGCCTCACAGACTGCCTCGCTCGCTCGCGTTGGCCGAAGACTCTGAGAATCTTGCTCATTGTCAAAAGCACGGCAAGCAGATGTGTGGAGCCACTGCCAGAATTTCCCAGCCCTCAGAGGCTTCTGGGACTCAATTCACACATCTAGGGGGGCAGCAGGTGGAGAACAATTGCTCTGTGTGATACACCTGGCAGGGGCTACGTCCTACCTGGGCAGAGACCATCACCAACCTTTTCTGCAGTAATTAGGACTGCCAGATCTTCTTCTGAGAAGCGGGGCATGCTGTCTTTTTACGTCTCCTTGAAGGAGTTGGGAAGTCTGTCCTGAATAAGTGTGAAAAGTCCATTTCTGGCCTTGTAAGACTCAATTTCACACTCTGCAGTTGAAACTGGCCCTGGGACAGGTGAAGAGAAAGTTCCTCTCTTCCTCCATTCCCCCTTGTGTTCTGACCCAAGCCTTGTTCAAATCAAATAAACACAAAGTATATATAAAAGCAAACCTTTTTAATGCGTCTCTATGAATTCTGTTCATTCACAGCAAAGAGTCATTAAAATTAATTGCCCCAGATAAGAGGAAGCCCTTTCAAGGTTACGAAAGGCTGCCAAGAACACAAGATTAATTGCAGGGAAATATCCAAAACCAAAAGTCTCCGAAAACAAACCAGAATAGACAGGACTTCCACAAGAACTTGGAGTTGAAAGAACTTCTTTGCTTCCTGCAAAGAAGCCAACCCCAAAGGCTGGCTTTTATCCCTTATGGGAGGAGCAATCACCTTGCAGTCTTACTCCTGTGCTGCTGCAGCTGCTCTTTCCTTCAAGCAGCCCTGTGCGGATGCGCACTGGGCACAGGCTCCTCGGGAACCTCTTCATCACTGCTGCCAGCCTCCACCATCTCCAAAGGCAGCATTCCACTCCCTGATGGTCCTGGCCCCATCCCTGCATCCCACGCAGGCCCCTCGTCTGAGTCCTCATTCTCAGAGACCTCAGCCATCTGCACCTGCTGCCAGCGAACCACAACACCTTGAGGATCTGGAGAGCCGCTGCTGGCTGTCCGAAGTGGCCTTTTGTGTGCCAGCAGCAAAATGCCTTTCCAATCTGCCTGCGAGCTTATCGGAGGAAAGAGACTCACACCCATGGACTATGGTACCCAGGCACCTCCTGTGAATCGCAGGCCTGTCTCAGTGGTTAGTAAAAGGGGTTTGATCCTGACTCACCTTGTGAAATAGATGCTGCGTTCTTCCCAGCAAAGGAAGAAAAACTTACTTTTATCCTTCTCTCCATACGCCCAGGGGAACAGTTTGCTGTGTTCCGAGATTTGGACGGGAAAGTGTATGTTCTGGACGCTTACTGCCCACACCTCGGGGCCAACCTTGCAATCGGTGGCCGTGTGGTGGGCAACTGCATTGAGTGTCCCTTCCATGGCTGGATGTTCTCTGGGAAGGACGGGAGCTGCGTCAAGATCCCATATGCCAAAAAAGGTGACAGGGTGTCATTTTCTGTTTGGGCGAAGGGAGAAAGCACCAGGGAGTTTAGGCCCGACTGAACGTGACTGGCTTAGAATAGAATAGAATAGAATAGAATAGAATAGAATAGAATAGAATA
>NW_020716909.1:436323-457457 GCF_900518725.1 Notechis scutatus | reverse complement strand
TAGAATAGAATAGAATAGAATAGAATAGAATAGAATAGAATAGAATAGAATAGAATAGAATAGAACAGAATTCTTTATTGGCCAAGTGTGGTTGGACACACAAGGAATTTGTCTTGGTGCAAATGCTCTCAGTGTACATAAAAGAAAACATACATTCATCATGAGTCAAGAATCATCAAGGACAACACTTAATGATAGTCATGGGGTACAGTAAGCAATCAAATCATACTAGGAAACAGTCAATATAAATCGTAAGGATACAAGTGACAAAGTTACAGTCATACAGTCACAGGTGGGAGGGGATGAGTGATAAGGAGTGATGAGAAGATTAATAGTAATAGTAGTGTAGACTTTGTAAAGAGTTGGACAGTGTTGAGGGGATTATTTGTTTAGCAGAGTGATGGCGTTTCGGAAAACACTGTTCTTGTGTCTAGTTGTTCTTAGTGGCTGTGGTGTTGCAACCAAGGGTGTCCCTGAGCATCACGGAGGGCCTTTGTCTGCTATGGGGGTGGGATGGGGTGGGGAGACATCTCATTTTGACTCTCCAGGGGATGAGTTGGCTCAGGCATCAGGTGAGCCATGCCTAGCAACAGGGGAACCAGAATGGATTTTGTTCCTCTAAATTCCTTCCTAGAAATGTAGCTAGTGACAGACCTCCAAAATTTTGGACACAATTTTATTTGGCTGATTATTTTTAAAGCATTAATAAATTGCTAAACCATTTCGGTCCTGTTTTCAGTGCAGCCACGGGGACAAATAAATGAACTTGGCGTTAGCTTGTATGCATCGACGATGGGAAATCCTACACTCCTGGGATGGAGTGTCAGTCCACAAAGAGGCGCTTTTTACCTTCTCGTGCTTCATATCTTCCAGTGCCTGCATTTGCAAGCACCAAAGTCTGGCCATCATGTGAAGTCAACAACATGATCATGGTGTGGTATCACTGTGATGGCACGAGCCCAGCATGGCAAGTAGCCGAGCAGGAAGAGGTGTCGTCGCCCAACTGGGCCTTCCGGGCTGCAACGGAGCACTTTGTCAGCGCGCACATCGAGGTAGCTTGGACCGCCGAGGGGAGGCCAGCGGTGGCACCTTTTCAAACTGAACCTGGGGGTGCGGGATGGAGCGGAATGGGAGAAGTGGCGGGGTGCAGAGAGGCGGTTCTGGGGTTTGAAAGTTAGATGGGCTTCCGCCAGTGGTGACTCTCTTAGTCTTGGCGAAAGATGTGCTTCTAAGTTGCCTCTGGCCAAGCAGGGCCTAGGTGAATGTTTCCTTTCCCTCCCGGGCAGGAAATTCCGGAGAATGCTGCCGATGTAGCCCACCTTTCCTTTCTCCATAATCCTTCGGTCTTGAGTGGAAGTGATCTACGCTTCACGGACAACCACCGCTGGGCATTTTTCAAGCACACCTGGGAGGTAAGGCAGCCAGCAACTGGTTCCAAATCCCGGCGGGCCAATTTCTTGTTGTGAAAGCCAAGGAGGCTGTGCTGCTGCAACTTTAAACATGAACACAAGGGAGGAGCGGGCAAAGCTGCCTACATTCCTATATTTGGAAAGCCAACATTAAACACGCGCCAAAAGCCTCGGCTACTAAGCCTCGGAGGAGGACAGGCATGGAGGAGACCCCCTTCCCTGTCATCCTACGTTGCCTTCAGTTGCGGATAGCGGCAGATCAGCCCCCACCTCCCACCTGGGCTGCTTGCAATGTGTGTGGGGAGGCTCCAGAACGTGAGTAATGCTGGAAAGAAAGAAAGGGGTATGCGCAGGGGTGGGATTCAACATTTTTAACAACCGATTCTGTGAGCGTGACTTATGTGGTGGGTGTGGCTTGGTGGTCACGTGACTGGGTGGACGTGGCTTGGTGGTCATGCAATTGGGCTGGGTGTGGCCAACTCAATATCACATCGAGGCACGCATCTCCTCGCCTGGCCTCTCATGACTGTGGTGATGCTACAACAGTCGTAAGTGTGAAAAATGGTCATAAGTCACTTTTTTCCAGTGCCATTGCAACTTTAAAGGGTCACTCCACGCAAGCAAAGTACCAGCAAAGGAGGGGGAAAAAACTCCAGAGACGTTCTTGAGACAGGAAGTCTAGTCCTGCCAAGAAGGGTTAATGGAGAGGCAGATTCTGTAAGCAACACCAGAATGTTTCCTTCCTGCCTTCCTTACAGGATTAGCCCAGTAATTTCTTCTAACAACCGGTTCTCCGAACTGCTTAGAATGTTAACAACCGGCTCTAGCGAATAGGTGCGAACCGGTAGAATCCCACCCCTGGGTATGTGTGTATGTGTGTGTGTATCCATTTGGGCTGGTGGGGGCTTTGGCGCCAAAGCAGCAGGAGCATTTCCAGTCAATGCAATGCTTGTTTCCCAGGCAGAGTGGCAGCCCGAGCCGGAGCCCAATGGACACTGTTCAGTCATGCTTCTTACCCACCACGTGGTGCTCTTTGGAAAGCCCATCCCCTTCCTAGATCTACATGTTACGGCCAGGCAGGTACGAGATCCTCTCCTTCCAGGGAGAGGGCGGTGTTTGTCCCAAGCCAGGGACTGCATCGATTACTGTGATGTTGAATTGGTTGCCTCTCCCAAAGAGAGAGAGAGAGAGATAAACGTAATAATCACTCTTGATTCGTTGGGGTGTTTTTTGTTGGCTTAATCCCTATCTAGTTTGAATTCAGTTTGGAGGGGAAAATGGACTCTTAACTGGGTGGTTTTTGTCTTCTCCGTTCAGATCGGTCCTGGGTTGGTAACCTTGGCCCTGAGACACGCTTTCCTGGGCAAGGGGCTGATCGTTCAGACTGTCATCCCTCTGGAGCCACTTCTGCAGCACGTGGTCCACCAAATCTACTACCCACGCAACATACCGTCCTTCGTAGCCAAGCTGATACTGTGGGCTGAGGGAGTCCAGGTGAGGGGAGCTGCAGGGATGGTCCTGGGGGAAAACTCGGTCCGTGCGACCTCCTGCCCCCTCAGGGCTGGTGAGGGACAGAGGAGTGCATCTGTTGGGGAGGAAGGGTGTGATGACCCGGGGTGTGACACAAAAATAACAGTCACAAAAGTAGAATAAATTTTCTTTAATGCCTCCAATTTGGGCCCCAATGTCCAATTATCCTTGGCTGGATATCAAACTCTTCCAAAAACAGTCTACGAAGAGAGTAAATGCAGTCCAAACCCAAAGTAAAGATAATTAGAAATTAAAAAAAAAAAAACCCAACACAAACCATGCTGAAGTAATTAACACGGCAGGCCAGGATAATAAATTGCAGACTTTCACATGATAATGCAGCAAGCACAGTTGGGAGGAAGCCAAAACCCAGGTAAGCCTCCACCAAAATAATGCACACTTTGCTTCCAGCGTGGAGCCGTGTGCAAACTCCCCACTTATATCCTGTTTTCCCAGCTGCAACTCATGAAAGGGATCAGGGCCTTTTTCTCTCCCATAAGCCACGTTGCTCCCTTCTCCGTTCCTCCGTGCATGGCTCATGAAGAGGGGTTGGCCCTGGGTCTTCCTTTGAATGCCCAGCTGGACATTCCCTCATTTCTTCCACAGCCACTGCAGCCACTCTCCGTCAGTCGCTAAATCTCCCCCTCAGAATCAGACTCCAAGAAGGGTACGACCCCTCTGGGATGACTCATTGGAGCCACCCTCTCCTGGCCGGAGGGTTGAACAAAAACACAGCGGATACCTGACATTTTTCTGGATTTCCTTATATTGTTCCATGCCTTTTAGGCCAAGGGTTTTGTTCTGCTGCTGCTTCCTGATCATTTGTCTTCCTCTTTCCCTCCTGAACCAGTTTGAGCGGGACGTAATGATCTGGAACAACAAGAAGTTCCTCTCCAAGCCGCTGCTGGTGAAGGAAGATGCCGCCATCCTGAGGCACCGGCGCTGGTTCTCCCAGTTCTACAGCCAGAACAGCTGGAAACTCAATGCCCAGAAGGAACAGCTGGATTGGTGATGACCCTAACTAGTGGTTAGGGACTCCCAATACTTCTACAACCACTTGAGAGTCTATAAACTCCTGTGTGTGGGAGGGAGAAGGTGATTTTTAACTTTTGGGAGCCAAGGGATCCAAGAGTTGGATGTGAATTTGGCTCAGGTAATACTTTGGAATCAGAAGTGACGGCCTGCAGAAGCATTTGAAATGGTGCTACCCTCCCACCCCACAAGACCCCAGCAGCTGACTTGCTTTTTATAGCCTAAAGTGCCTTTTCTTAGCTGAAGGGTATTTTGGTCCACATTTAGGAGTGAAGACTGGAAATGCAACCCCAGCAGGAAAGACCGACTGCAAAAGTGATTTGCTGATGGGAGGAAAACATCCAGAAGTCAGCAAGGCTTCAAGGTTTTCTAACTAACTTGTCCTCTTTTTTTGTTGCACGAATGGAACAGGAGCAAACCGGAACCACTTTTCGTTCACTGTCCGTTTTATTACAGAAGGAAATAGGCAGGAATAAAACGCTCAGGAATAAAATCCCTCCTGCTCAGCAGAGCATAAATCGAGCCAAGAGTAAAAGCAGCTTTGCAAAAGGTGACTTTTAATTAAACCCCATTCAATGAAGTGCTGAAGAAAAACACGTTGAGTGGAGAAAGTCCGACTCTTTTAAAGCCAAAATGAAGAGTATCAGCACCACCGCAGGGAAAGATAAGGAGCGCCCCTTTCAAGCAGCATTTCCATGCCCAGAAAGAAGCGGTGGAGATGTCACCCTTTCATTCTTTCCAACCGGGGAGAGAAAGGCAAGGAGGGGTTTCCCTGAGGTGCCCCCAGAACAGCTGAGCCATTTCCAGCACAAAAAGGAGACCGTTGTGTTTCCTCCCGTTGGCTTTCTCTCCTCACTGCCTCCACCCCCACCGGACAGTTCAGCTCTCCCCTTCTTCCTCTTCATTTCGCCGCTGCTCGTCCTCCTCCTCTTCCTCCTCCTCCTCGTTCTGCTGCTGCTCTTCCTCCTCCTCTTCCTCCATCCTCTCTCCCTCCTCCTCATTTTCTTCTTCCTCTTCCCGATTCTTGTCAGGGTCTTCGGCATCTTCCTTCTTCTCTCTGTCTTTTTTCTTGAGCTCCGTCACTCCCCTTTTGCCTTTCTGCTCATTCCTGTAAGCTAGAAGACCGACAACACAGCATTAAAACAAACCGCCAAAGCAGAAGACCGACGAGGCGCTGTGCCTGCTGTTCAGCATGCTACCGAGTCAGTGATGCAAAGAAGAGCTTTAAGGGATGGGGCAAAAATATTACGCCTTGTTGCGGCTTCTGTGGAAGGGTGGCTCTGCGGAGCTCACCGATATCCGTGAAGAACTATGAATGGGCATCCCTTGTGGGGGGAAGTCAGTCTAAAGAGCAAGCCATTCAGTGCTGAAATCTTTATTCCTAACCCATTTCACAACAATCTTTTTTATGATATATTTATATTTATAGCGTATCTCAAAATAGTATTCCAGCAATAAAGCAGCAAACTTTCTAACAGGGTAATTGGGGCTGGAAAAGTTTCATCTGGTTCTTTGCTTCTGACGCCAAGTCATATTTGGTGTATCGATATCTTTCCTGATTTTGTTTCGGTTGAAGTAATTTTTAAACAAAAAATGCCAAGTGTGTTTAGAACTTTGCACTGGCCTTTGGCAAACAAGTAGCTTAAAAGAAGCAAGTGAAGGGAAGGGAGAAGAGTCGGATGGAGAGTGCAGAAGGCAGCCAGGTGCACTTACCTTCTAAGGACTCCTTTAGAGGTCCTACGAATCGCTGGAATTCCATCTCTTCCATGGCAGAAATAACATCTCCAGCATTCAGTGTCTTTCTCTTCCCCTTCCTCGCAAAGTTGTTGGCGCTAATTTAAAAAGATAAAAGCAAATAAACGTGTGTGTCCCCGTTATACCTAAAAGTTTTCCACTTCCGTTTTGGTAAACTAGACCAGGGGTCGCCAACCTTTTGGAACTCAGGGACCACCAAACTCATCATTTTAAATCCCGCAGACCGGAGACGCTGGGAAAATCCCCCAAAAAGTCTGCAGGAAACCCCCCCACTCCCGTTGTCCTACCGATCGATCGTTCTTTATTTGGGATTGCAGGATACCATCTCCAGCTCCGTTCTCAGGGAGAGGGAGAGAGAGAGAGAGAGAGACTTTTGGCTTCATGCAAGGAAAGCAGCAGAAGCAGCAGAAGTCTTTCTCTCTCTCCCCCAAACTCCACCAGAAATGAGTCTTTGCAGCCTCTTGGAGCAGGAGGCCTTGCAGGGTGCCAAAGATTCATTTCTGGTGGAGTTTGGGGAAAAGAAAGAAACTTTTGCTGCTTTCCTTGCATGCAGCCAAAAGCAGAAGAAAGAAGCAGCCCGGTGGCTAGGCCAGGCGTGTGGGACGAGTGGGGCAAGTTCCCCCCCTCCGCCCTTTCCTCACTACCTCATGTTGTTTGCAATGCAAGCGACGCAAGCCTTGTGTTCTTGCGCAGCCTGGATTAATTGCTTTTGGGGGGGGGGTGACATTTCTCTGCAGACCAGCAAAATTTTCTCGCGGATCACCAGTGGTCCCCGGCCTGCTGGTTGGCGACCACTGAACTAGACGAAAGGGAAATCAGACAAGCCGAGCTTGGCAGTCTTGGCAGGCTTTCAGCCCCAGCGGTAACTATCCGTTTCCAGGATAGTCTCTGCACAGAATTAATAATGATTTGTTAATGGAGAAAAACCGGTCGTCTTAAAAAGTGCTTTAAAATAAAAACCCTGTTGAAAACCAGCCCCTTCCTCTCTTTACGCGCTGCGGGCGGGCGGGGGGGGGGGGTTCCCCCCCGGGGGGGGAAGGAGGGTCGCGGCGGCCCCGAAGGGAAGCCAGGGCGGCCGGCCAGCTAACACAACTATGTATACATTTATACTTATTATCTTGTAAACAATTGGCAAATCAAATAAATAAATAAAATAAATAAATAAAACTCACCACGAGGTGGCATAGAGCACGAAGACGCTGGCCGCTCGGGAGATGGCACTCCGCGCTTCCTTCGAGACGTTCACGCCGTCCGGGAGCTGCGGGGCGGGAAGCGGGTCGGCTGAAAGGCTCCGCGACCGTCTCCGGCACCGCCAGAACCGGAGCCCGCCGGGGGAGGAAGCGCTTCGGCCCAGCCCGGCACCCCACCCGCCCACCCCGGTCCCGCCGGCTCACCGCCTCCTTGATGATCCGCGTGATGACCGCGTTGGGCAGGTTCAGGTCCTCCGGCCGCTCAGCCATCCTGCCGGCCTGGAAGGAGGGAGGGAGGGAAGGCGGTGAAGGGGGCAAGGGAAGGGGTTGGACTAGATGACCTTTGAGGCCCCTTCCCACTCTGATTATCTGTTAAGCCCGCTTCACCCCGCAGAGCCTCCGGCTGCACCCCCCCCCCCCCCCCCCCCCCCCCGGGCGCGACCCCGGGGCCCGCCCGAGCCCGAAGGCCGAGCCCGCATCGCCCCGCCCCTCCACGGCCCGGCCCCGCCCCCGCCCGCCGCTCGCCGCTCGCCGCTCACCGCCGGGGAGCTCGAAAGACGCGCGGAGCCAAACCAGTGGCCGGCGCCCTCTCGCCCAGCATGCACCGCGCCCGGGGGCCGACACGCCCCTTCCGGAGGGAGGGAGGGAGGAGCCATTTGCGGGGCTGCCTTGGTCGGCGCCGCCCCCTCTGCAGTAGGAAAGGAACCTCGCCATTTGCGGGGCCCATCGAAGCACTCGCCGTCGCTCTCTCTTTTCCCGCCCACATCCGGTGCTTGCCTTCCGGCGCAGTGCACCCTGGGAAATGAGAGCCAGCTTGTCGTTGCCTAGCGACGGCGCCTATTTATTTATTATTATTTTTTTTATACCTCGGGCAGGTGGGATGGCGAAGCGCCGCTTCTCCGCTCCCGGCCGGCGGGCGTCGCGGAAAGGGGCCCCTCGCCTGCCCGAGGCGGGCTTTTGGGCGGAGGACGGGCCGGGGCCTGGCCGAGGCCTCACGCCGGGGCCCGCTTTGACGGGTTCGGAGGGGGTTCGGACGCGGCCTGGTTCAGGAGAAGCCACGGAGCGGGCGGGGCTCCTTATTCAGTCGCGTCCCGACCTTGGAGACGGTCCCTGCGGGTTTCTTGGCCAAGTTTTTGCGAAATGGGTTGCCTGAGGCTGAAAGAGAGTGATTGGCCCCAGATCCTCAGGCTGGCTTTGTTCCCGAGGCGAAAGAATTAAGTCAGTCCACCCGGTTTGTAGTCTGAAGCTTCCCCCACGACTGGTCCTCCACTGGGACCATGGGCCTAAGAATAATAATTGTGATAATTATCCTTCATGAAGGATGCTTCTTCCAAGAAGCTAAAGTGGAGGGTTTTTTACACCCGCAGCAGATGCATGCTTGGACAACAGGTGCAATGGTTTCGGTCAGGGCCTAAGAAGGCAGCGCCTCTCTTGGTATCCCGATGCTGCCCTTCCCCATCACAGGGGGAAAAGACACCCACCACAAGGGTCATCCAAGAGGTCCCATCATAATAACCCCCCTCTTTTGCTGTCTTGCAGAAAGAGATGCCCCCAAAGCACAAATGAACTTTGTTGAGGGGTCTGCATCAACATTGGATTATATTCGGATGTCATGCCCTTGTTGGAGTCTGATTCTGAGTGGGAGGTTGAGCAGCTGACAGGGAGTGGGAGTGTGGCTCCATTGGCTGTGGATGATACAAGGGAAGGGCACAGTCTGGCTGGGCATTCAGAGGAAGACCCAGGGCCAACCCCTCTTCATGCTAGGGCACGCAAGGAGGAACAGAGAAGGGAGCAACATGGCTTACGGGAGAGAAAAGGGCCCTGATCCTTTCATTGGTTGCAGCTGGGAGAACAGAATATAAGAAGAGTATTTGCACACAGCTCCTTGCTGGAAGCAAAGCGTGGATTATCTTGGTTGAGCCTTATCTGGGTTTTGGCGTCCTCCCAACTGTGGGTGCTGCGTTATCCTTTGAAAGTCTGCCATTTATCATCCTGGCCTGCCGTGTTAATTACTTCAGTGTGGTTTGTGTTGATTTTTTTTAATTATTTCTAATTATCTTTACTTTGGATTCGACTGCATTTCTGCCCTTCGTAGATTGTTCTTTGAAGAGTTTGTTATCCAGCTGAGGATAATTGGACATTGGGGCCCAAGTTGGAGGCATTAAAGGGAATTTATTCTACTTTTGTGACTTTGTTATTTTTGTGTCATGCCTGGGGTTATCACATCGGAAGGGAAGAGCAACTGTGTTTTCGGAAGGATGGGGGACTTTCTGAACACCAAACTTGTAAATCTGCCACTTTGGAGCAGCTGTTTCACTTTGTTTTGTTCTTCCTTGCATCCTGTTGCAGAAAGTGGCTGACAGCAATGGGGATAATCAATATCGGTGGTCAATGGGATGAAACCGTTTGCAATATGATCGCTTGTCAGCATCCACCCTGCTGGGAGTCTATGCGGAGAATCGAAAGTGGACATCCTCACATTTTGCTGAAGAACGTAGCCATACCTGGAAGAGATTTCCCAGCATCTGAAGGTAAGAAGTGCTCTGTAGAAATTAGATGCCAGGCCACTAAAGCCGACTAGTAGGCAGTTGTTTCCGTTCCTGGCTATGGAATAAGAAAGTGCTATATAAAAGAGGGGCTGAATTAAGCCAAAATGTACCTGTGGGTGATGTGGCTGGCATTTTTTTCACAGCTCTGGCATTTCGCTTTAGGCAAATTTGTTTCACTTGAGGTTTGGGGGGAAATAATCCTAACATAAAGCAAAAGTATGTTGCAATACATGCTTCATCATGTGGCCAGTCCCTAGGAATTTGCTGATAAGCTGTGGGGCCATTGTTATTCTCTTACATCCATCTCTGGCCATAGTAGCAAACTAGGTTTCATAGCCGGTGCTAACTAAAAACCATTCCAAAAAGGCTTAATTTAAGCAAGCAGGTTGTTAAGAGATATTAATGTTCATTTGGGCAGTGGTCAATCTGTATTTCAAACGTTTTGGGAAGTTTTTTTAAAAGATAGATACTCAGAAGAGAAAATGTGTTCCTAACATCATCTTTTCATATAGTCATATTAAATAATATACTTTAAGATATGTGAATGGAAAAGATTAAGAACGAAATGGAAATCTGTTTCCTCTTTAATGTTATATCAATAAGCAAATATGGTCAACACCACATTTGCTTATTGATATAACATTAAAGAGGAAACAGATTCATTGTTCTTCTGCTAACAATAGATCTGCCAATGTGCATGAAAGAAAAAAAAACCCAGTCTTTTTTTTAATACAGATTTGCTTTCTCCTTATTTCAGACAAACTGCCAACTCTGAAGATTGTTGACCTTCCCCTCCTTTATCCTCCGAGAGAACGAGTTAAATGTGTGGGAGGTTTTGATTCCGGCTCTAAGAAAATTTCCAGTAGCAAAGAAGCTAGAAATTGCTTTTCAAATTCTATTCTGAATGATGGTTGGATAATACCCCCCATTTTGGTACTGAGGTCAGCAAATTTGGATTTCCTCTACCTGTGTTTCTGGGATGATAGGCATAGAGCAGCGTTCTGTAAGGAAATTTCCTCCTTCTCCCCCCCCCCCCCCCCCCCAAGGCCTATGCAGATTTTCTTTCACAGCACCCATCTAGTCAATGGAACAGGACAGGCTGTTTCTGCATATATCTGCAATTATGCAGAAGCAAGGCAGAATTCTTGTGCAGGGTTTGTGCCTTCTGCATGGTCTCCATTGTGCGTCTCCCTCTGTGTGCATTTCAGTTCGGAAAGGAATCCTTTCCCAGGTCTGAACTCCAGAATGGAATCTCAGTCTCTCCATTTCCCACCAATAAATTTCACCTGCTCGAGGCAACCTGAGAAAGTGAGTGAATTCAATGGATTGTTTGGAAGGTGGGGAGCAAGGAGAGGGATATGTACAAGTGCTTTCTTTGGCCTTGAAGGAGGCTTCACCCAGACCGTATTCAACACCCAACTGCTTCAAGTTTCTTGTATTCGGTGTTCAGTAATGTGGCTAAATGCATCCTGCAATGACATTTAGAAGAAACTCTGCCGATTGTGGCCCCTCATTGAGTCCTTTGAGGTGAGGGTTGATAGCAATAGGACCATCCCATAGTGCTTTAGTTTACAGCACTCTTTAGGCAATTTACAATGTCAGCCTATTTCCCCCAACCATCTGGGTCCTCATTTTACTGGTCTCAGAAGGATGGAAGGCTGATTCAACTTGAGCCCCGTCAGGATCAGACTCCAGGCTGTGTGCAGAGTTTGCCTGCAGTACTGCATTCTGATGCACATTTTGCCCTTCTGCATTGCTGAGTGGGGCTTCTGCAACTGTGCAGGATTCACCTAAGAACAACTGAAACTGCCACAGCTGTCCTTTTAGGTTGGCACAGCCGTGTGATGATGCCTGTGACTCCATCATTTAGAGGTGGAGTTGCCAGTCCCGTTGTACTATGATTGAGCAAGGACTATTTGTAGTAAATAAACATTTTTCTTGTGAATTTATAGCTGTGGGTAACGAAGAGCTTATTGTCTCAGAAATCTTCCAAATCATTTAATGAAACCAAGTAGACAAGGAGTGAAACCTCATTTTCACTGTAGATGAACAGTCTCTTGGGGCGCTCAACTAGCCAGTTAGCAACCAAGGCAGAACATCCTGGATGCCTTTTCTGGAACTGCAGCAGAGCCTGGGACTGTTAACCCTTGAACAATCCAGCGTTTGTTCCTGTTGCGATCTTCAGCTCTTCTTTTGCCAAATAGTAAGGAGTCGTTCCTTTCGCATGGACACGTTAGGTGCAGGTGGCAGAGCCCTCCGAGTTTGTGGTGCACAGTCTGGTTCCCCAGCCATCCTGTGGAAGCACGGTTTTCCGTTGGGTTCCAGATAAGCGACCCAGATTCCCGCAGTCTCAGAATCCTAATGGGAGAGTGTAAGTGATGCCATAAATATAATTTGGTATAGTCTTGCATTTGGGGGTGGATGTGAACAAGGCTGTGCTCTGCAGGATCACCCTCTGCTTGCTGGCCTTGGCCGCTGCATACCTGATTCATTCTGTTGTTCTCACCTTTGCAAAACATTTTGTATTTGGGGAGACCCGGGAAAGAGAGGTGCTTGCTTAGTGAAGAGTCCAACCTTCACATGGGAGCTTTAATTAAGGCAGCCTGGTGGCTCCTTTCCTCCTTAGAGAGAAATGGGAGGCAGAGAGGTTTTTTTATTCAGTATGGCAATGCTTCTGTTTTAAACTGGTGTTGAATCACTGTATAAGAAATCAAGTGGGCCTTTTTTCCCCCTCCTCTAGAAAGATGCCCCCACAAAATATATGTGTGAAGGACCTTGCTTTGGAAAATCTCCTCTCTCTCAAGGATCATCAAGGGGCTGTGAGTTGCGCCTGGGCGTGTGTGTGCTTTTTGATTGACAGGTCCTCCCCCATTTTTTATCCCTTCGGTTGAAGGAGGGAAATCTACCAGGTGAGGACTTTCCTGGTCTGGCCTGAAGCTTGGGAGCCTTTTGGGACTGCTGGTAAAGGCAGAGATTGGGCGTTCCTGAGATACAGGGAAGAGGTCCTCCTTCCAGAAGCGTCTTGGCCAAGGAGGTTCGAAAACACTTGAGGAGAATGGCCGAGCTGAAAGAGAATATTCAGGGTGCCTCTTCTGTGGTGTTTCTCTCCGTTGATTCCTTGATACTAGGAGCTTCTGATATGAGGGCGATGGGTTGGGGGAGGCACATGCAGAGCTTTGGATGGGATTCTAGTGTGCTTGGGATGTTTTTGTTTTTTTTTGCTTTCTTATTTGAATGATCTCTTTTTGCAGAAAAGAACAAAGTCAAATCAAGTTCCTACAGGGGGTCAACCCTACTTTCGTTATCTAAAGCTGAATCAAAAAGCTAACAATAAATCAAGGTCAGTTCTAAAAAGCTGGGTGACTTTGGAACAGCCACTCTCTCTCAGATACTGTTATAGTAAACATTACTACATCTCATTTTTAAACAGCAAATTAAATTATCACATGAAATCACGGTACAGTCTTTCCATTATGTTTTTTTTTTGTAAAAAATAATTATTTCAGTTTTCCACATTTTAAAAACATCTTTTTTTAGTGAACAGCAGGATTCCAGGTTTTCGCATTTCCATACAAACATGATTTTGATTACAAATTCATCTTTCACATTTAGTTTCATATCTTATCATTACTTTACATATTTTCTATTAATTTTCTCAAATACTTTCCTCAAGCTTATTTTATAAATGTTCAATTCATTTCTAAACCTATTTCTTTTAACTTTAAATAATTCTCATATCTTCATATTCATTGTGCTTTATACTTTTATCTGTCAGGTTGGCAATTTCATCGCATATACTTATTTAACAGTCTTTCCGTTATATCGATAACCAGTTTAAAAGAAAAAAAAATGTACTACTTGAATAAAAATAGTATTAAAAGTAAGAGTCATACACATCTGAATATGAAAAAGCATATATGAACAGGATAAAAAAACTGAGTGTAAAAAAGAAAAAGAGAGGAAGGTTTCCCTTTTGAAGGTTTAAACTAAACATTTTAAAACGCTACTTTTGACGGGACACCCAAGCGCTAATCCTCTTATCCAACAAGAATGCTAGTCGGGTTGAGGAAGTGGCCTAAGGCGGCATCTCTTGTAGAAGGTGGACTCTGCCCTTTCCACCTGGCTCCAAATGCCGAGAAAAAGACAGGTGCATCTTTGGTCCAGAGAGGAAAAAAAAGGCCTTCTGTGCTCCTGTTAACAGGGTTTTTCTGGGGACATTTGGGAAGGAGGGGAGCTGAGATTGTCCTCTGCTGTAGTTCTGCAGGCCAACCAAGGGACACAGATGACGGCCTCCTCAGGACAAGGCAACAACTGGTGCACACTCTGCCTCTGTTGATACAAAATGAAGGTGTGACTCAGGGGAGCAAGAGAGGGAGGTCGCTGCAGGAGACCAAGGAGAAATTAGCAGCCTCCTTTATTGTGCAGAAGGCACCCCGTTTTGACCGATCCGAAGCGAAGGTAAGCAAGACCCAAGCAGCGCAGTGGCAGTCGTCTGTTTTCACGGCCTGGCCCGAATCTGGTTTTTTAATGGCTCACATATTATGGTACATCGTATCCTCGGCAAGGGGCTGCAACCACCCTAGCCCAGAGCCTGGGAGAAGAGTCGGGTCTTTTGGGGGCCTCTTGCTGGGTGGGATCAGCGACTGGCTTTGCTCTCTGGTTTGCTTGCTTGTGTCTCTGCCTTGATCGTCTTACTTGCTTTGTTTGGGGGCTGCGAATCACTCGGAGTCAATTGGAGTCCGGTGAAATACCGGAGAGGCAGAATTAAAGAGGCAAGAGGCAAACCTCCTGGGATTTTTTTCCTGCTGGTCTTTGCTGCAGTCTCTCCCTCCTTCCTTCCTTTTCCACCCCCTCTTTTCTTCAGATCCCCATGAAAGACAAAGATTCGGGAAGAAGCCTAGGCCGCCGGCCCAAGATCGTCTCAGCAGGTTTGCCTCTTTCCGTTGTAGCGTTAGGGCTACCTGAATGTAATTGGAAGGCTTCCCAGCCAGGACTGACCGACTTCTTCTGACTGGCCACAGGCTCACTGATCCTGAGACACCTGAGGGCAGAGCAGCTGGGGAATGCTGGTAACCATCAAGACAAGAAAGGAGGGGGCCTCCTTGAGCACAGCCAGATGTCCCCAGAATCTGTAAGTGCTGCTGACCCTCCAGGGCAGAGTCACTAATTCCCCCCCCCCCCCCCCAATGTGGCTCCTGCATTCTTGACTGAGTGGGAGAAGGAAGACCCAGGCAGAGGCTGAGCAAAGGCAGACGGTAGCATGGCTCTGGGACTTTTGGAGGTGCTGGGAGTAGCAAGGGTTGGTTGCCTGAAGCCCCGTGAATAGGTGACCTGGTCTGCCATGGAGACCACGAGTGGTGGTCTCCGCCCCAGTGGAGGCTTATTGTGCCAGGATTGATCCCTAAAGTGGCAGGGATGAAAGTGCAGCAATGAAGGGAAGCGGGCTTGGGGCGGAGGGCAGTCTGGAAGGATCATCCTGTCAGCATGGGGCATCTTCCCTCTGGAGTCCTGGCCCAGGGGGACTTAAGGGGTCCTGCCTGGCCGGAGAAAGGTGGGCAGCTCTTTCTCCCTCTCCTGCTCTCCACGTGAAAAGAGGCAGGAAACTCAGGTGGTTTAACTACTGAGCTGTCTCTCTCTTGATTATTTTCTGTTGTTTTTGGTGCTCCCCCCCTCCCCCCACAAAAAGAAACAGTTTTGGGGGAAACAGCCTGTCTAGTTTTTGTGGGTATTTTTCCTCCAGGCTGCAGGGAATTGCAAGCTGCAGGCGTCTCCAGCAATGTTTGCTAAGAGAAAATCTTGTGTGAAATTTATGGAATATAAGAGCAATGTGGCAAGGCTGCGCATGGAGGGTGAGTGCAGTGGACTTTTATTCTAGCGGTCTGCCTTATGAATGTAGTTGAAGCCTAAGGAGCTGAGGCCAGGGAAGGTTCAGCATTTATCTTTTCTGTCAGCTGCCCCCTGCTCACCCCCCCAGCAGAAGCCCCGATGCTGCTCTCCTTGCCCACCTGCCCCTCCAGCAAGCTCTCCCGCCAGCTTGTTGGTGGGAGAGTCTGCATGCTGGTGTGTTTTATGTTCTCCTTGACAAGGAAGGAAGTAAAGCACCCTGGAGGCAAGAGGGCTGCAGTGCTGGCCTTGAGAGTAGCCAGAAAGGGATGGTGGAATGCTTGCAGGACGTCATGTTCCCTTCCATTCAGGAGGAGAAGGGGAAGCCTTGGAGGCCGCAGGAGGAGGAAAGGCCTGTTCCTTTAGCTCCACCATGCTCTTCTCTCTTGCCTGTGGAACAGCAGCGGAGCCAACTTACAACATTTCTCCGTTTGGTGTATGAAGACTACCAGGAGAAAAGGCCGTTGCTGGGAAGGGCCTTCACGGGGTGTTTTCCATTTGACTTGGTGGAAAAGGTAGACCTGGGAGCCGGCATGGAGACTGTTTCGCATACTAAGTAACCACAGTAAACATGGCCTGATAGCTCCTCAATGGACAAAAGACATGCCCCCAATGGTGGTCAGGTGCAGGAGAGAGGGAGCCATTGACCCCAGGGGGTGTAAAAGGCAGCAAGCATGCAGGGCAGCCTTTTCTGTCCCTGGGCCGATTCACCTCGGGGGCCGTGAGATGCGCAGGGACCCGTCCTTGTTTGAAGCCTGGCTGCCTTGTCAAGGGCTAGCTGCCCTTCTCCACCGTTTTGAGTTGCTGGGCTTCACACCGGAGCTTTGCAGTAAGTTCTACGCTGCAGGTGCTTGTTATTCAGGGAAAGGCCTCCTTGACCATAGACTCTCAGAGGTCACTTGGCTAGATTGGCTCCTTTATTGCAGACAAGAAGGAAGTCCTCCACAGCCAGTAGGGCAAAGAAGCAGAACTTTTATCCAGGTGTTTTCCTCTCGCCTCTCTGAATAAAGGCGGCATTTCCTCAGGTGGCATAAGTCATGGGGACCCTTTGGTAAAACATCTCTATCCTTAACATTTGCCCTGTTTTGGCTCGATTTTACTCAGGCTGCGATCCCTTTGCTTCCTGCCTACCGAAAGCCGAGTTCAGGTACAGACCGTATTACGATCACCTGGCAAGCTGGAAGGAGGCCACCCCGGCTGAGAGGGATGCTTCAGACTTCAGCAGGGAGGCCTGGCCCGCAGAAGACTCTCAGGAAGCACCCAAGACTTTTGCTCCACTGCAGCCCCCGGGGCCACCTCCCCCCTCCCCCTCCCCCTTGGAGAACAGCCCTAATTCTCCCCCTGGCTTCCCTTGAATCCAAAAGGGGCAGGGAGGCCAGAGGGGACTGGGTGGATAATCAGCAGCCAACTCCAGGGAGGGTTGCTTCTATTTTAAAAGGGGTGGGGGCCCACTCTCGAACTTGCAACCATTAAAATTCCTGCTTTCCCCACTTTGTGCCTCTCTGAGCTTCGTCTCCAAAAAAAACAGCTTTTTGGTAACAAATAACCCAAAGGTGGGGCACTGGACGGCCAGAAAGACAACGTGAGCCGGGTCAGTGGGCATATGCAGCGCTTAGGTTAAGGCATACTTGAAGCCAACTCAAAGGGGAGGTCATTCAAAGGCCCAGGGCGTTCTGTTTGCTAGACGCAGGGGTCACCAACCTTTTGGACCTCAGAGACCACCAAACTCATAACTTTAAACCCCGCGGACCACTGATATGAATTTTGACTGACGGTGGCTTGCTGACGTCGGTGGGAGCGTCGGTCCCATATTCCAGAGCTGCCGTAGTCACAGGACTGGCCCTTTGGTCATCCCGGAGCAGCTGCTCCTCCACCCGGATGCACCGGCCTGCCATGGACTGGAGCAGCTGCTCCGGGATGACCAAAGGGCCAGTCCTGTGGCTACGGCAGCTCTGGAATATAGGACTGACTTTCCCACCAAGCCACCCCGGGGTGGATTTCCCTCCCCCGCCATTGCTCTTACCTTCTTGTTCCAGCTCATGTGGCTCTACTTAAGGTTCGTGCTTGGCCGAAGGGTGGGAGCCAGCGGGTGAGCAGGCCACGTGGGCGGCGCAGCCTTGTGTTCCCGCACAGCCTGCATTAATTGCTTTGGGGGGACATTTCTCTGCGGACCACCAAAACTTCCTTGCAGACCACCAGTGGTCCCCGGCCCACCGGTTGGCGACCACTGCGCTAGAGGACAGCTAAAGGAGCAGACTGGGAAAGGGGAAAGGGGCTCGGTCGTTTTGTGCAGTCACGGGTGGACGGCCATCGTTCGTTTCTTTCCCCTTCTGTGAGCAGCGGGGTTGTTTTGCACAGGGATTTGGAAGAGGAAAGGTGGTTTCTGAAATCATTCGTTTATTTTGAAATGAAAAGGGAACAAATATTCAGGGGTCCCTAAGTTTCGGATTCTGATCTAAAGATTTTACTGGTCTGTTATAAATGTGACCACCCCTCATAAATGGGGCTTCTCGGGAGAAAATAAAAGCATGATGATTCTGCCTCTTGGCTCTCTTCCTCGTGCGTAAAAGGCAGCATCCTGACCGTTGGATCTTCTCTGCAGTCCTCTGCTTTGGGTTACCTATTGTCAATAAAACTCAGGTCGGTTCCTCTTCCTTTCTTCCTTGGTTCATTCTTGTGGTTCTGATAAATTTAGACCATGCTGCTTGCCAATGAGTATTATCTAAAGAAGTCCCGGCTCTTGCAATGTGGAGGCAAGATCCCCCGTGTTTCTGGCTCTGACAGTCCCTCTGGGGGAAACAGCGGTTGTCTTGCCTCCCAAGGCAGCATTTGTGGCCCCGCCAGAGAGGGCTGTACAGAAGAAGCCGAGAGGGTGACAGCCCAGAATTGTCTGCCCAGGATGAGTGATTAAGTATAGCAGAGTGGGGTTTCTGTTGCTACCGTGGCTCTTTGGACCAAACTTTTGTGTTGCTTGTGGAGTTCTCTTGGCAACCCCTTGACTTTGAAGAAAAGGAGAGAGTGGCTCCACCCTCTTGTGGTTAATCTTCCTTGCGTTCTCCCCTCTGCCCAGCTTCCATTCATAGCAGCGCTTCCAGGCTCCCACCAGCAGCTTCCTCCAGGCCTTTCTCAAGGTGGGTGCTTGAGAAATGTTTACCTTGTTTTGAAATTACGTTCTGGGGAGAATGACCAGTCAGCGCTGAAAGCAACAATATGCCTACTTTAAAAAAAAAACAAATGGGGCCAAGAAAAGTTGTAAAGATCCAATTGATGCTTTTTATATAGTGAGACAGTTAATTATGTCTATGAAATAAGCCAGGTTTAGCTTTCTCCAACATTTTAAATGAGCACAATTTCTCCCCAAGTTTTTGGGGCACAAAGTTGTGAGGGGAGCCCCTTCTTTTCCTTGGCAGTCCCAGCTTGTTGGCTGGCGTCTCCTGGGCCCGTCCTCGGAGAAAGAAGGAAGAATAGCTGGGGGATATGTAATTCTCTTTTTCTGGGGATTATTCTATGGTGCGAACCACCCATACAATGCTGGGAGATGAAAAGAATTCCAGGGTGCTCATTTATGAGATCCAGGGCTGGATTTGGGCAAAGCTGTTCCGTTTAATCAGGATTGTGTTTGAACGACCATTGCATTTTTCTCTCTGCGGGCGGAAACCATTTGAAGAAATAATTGCCTGGAGCTATGGATTCCCTCTCTTGCATTAGATGGATAGTGCTGGGCTGAGAAAACCAGGACTTCTGTGCCTCTCTCACCCCAGGCAGTAAAAGGCTGACCAAACTACAGGCCAGGGATGGGACAGGAAGGGAGTTTGGTGCTTCGGTGCGTCTGTCTCTTGACTCTTAAGAAGCTCTGTTTATCCACACTTACGCACTGAAAGCTATGTACTTTTTGCACCTGATGTTCTAGATCGGCGAGGTTTTTCAGACCCTTTCCTTGTGGCTGTTGAATATTGAAAAGTATTTCTTCTTCTGTGAAACTATGCTGGGATGGGATTTCACAATAAATTTAGCTGCCTGTTCTTAACATCTACAACGCTGGGGGCAGGTTGTTCAAGTTAGACAGAAGGAAGAGCTTTATGCCAAAGCTGGCAATGGCCACAGTTTCCGTGGGTTTGGAAAGGGACGAAGCCTGTGAGGAGTGGGAAATTATGGCTGAATAAGGGAGTGCAAAGCCCCTTGTTGTTTAGAGACCACATCTGGATGTGTTACCTCCTGAGTTTGGGAGCAGCAGCGAGAGTGATGGTGCATTTGTGTTTGTTGTGCATTTGCCTACTTTCTGGAGGTATCTGGTTATCAGATGGACGACGCTGGGCCCAGGTGGACTTTTGTTGGATCCACCATCACTGTTTCATCATTTCTCCCAGGTAGAAGAAAGCGGAAGGAACAGGGTGACAAGTACTGTTTTCAGGGCAAATTGTTGGCAGTGGAAGATTTGGCCAACTTTCGAATGACACCCCGGTTGGAAGTGGGCCCTGAGAAGAAGAAAGCACAAAGGCAGCCATCTCCGGGGGCTCTAAGAGGTTGTAAGAGGGGCAGATTCTGCTCCAGTGGAAATAGGGCTGGGAAAACAATGCCTCGCTGCAGAGGATAAGTTACTGTTTAAATCTTTGGCAAGATAAGCCTTGTGGCAACTGATTAACTTCAGCAGAGCCAGAGGAAGGTTTGGTTCTGTGTCCTTTTGAACTCTTTCTAATGGAGCAGCCTCACTTTGTGGTTTTTGTGGGGTAGGCTTGGAAAGGGCTTCCCTCTCACTTTATTTAGCTGACATTTTGGTTTATGTAGCCAGCTGTCTCAGCCCATAACTCTGAGCAGCGAAGAGCAATTCAAGACAATATGAAAATGTGTTTTTAAAACTAGTTATTCCTCCGAATCGGTTGCCGCAGTTCATCTTTTGCCCTGCCTGTGCGAGGAATTGCTTACACCCTCGTCTCTGAAGTGCAGGATTAGGCCAGCCTGAATATTTCGGTCTGAACCAAACTTCAAACCGGCTTCAACGTTTTTGCCTCTTCATTAGAAACGCTGCCAGTTCAAAAGGGGCTGGAGTGACATTTCTTCTTTGGGCCCGACCCCAGTCCGAAGTAGAGTCAGGGCTTGGTAGGCATCCATCTACGTCCAGCCAGCAGATTTCTCGGGATTTCCTTTGGTTGCAGGAATGGAATTCGGGGTCCGTGTCAAAGGCTGCACAGCTGAGCAATTTCTGGGTGGAAACCTATCCCAAGGACAGACTTCTCCAAAACAGCTGCCTGCATTCCACCTAAAGCGACGCAGGAAGATCAGCCAGACTTGTGTTAAAGAGCGGGGTAAGTGCCGAGAATGAAGGCAAGGAAGGGGCCAGCGGGATGTTACATCAATTATTCTCTCTTGGTCAAAGACAGGGAGGTAAGGTAGCGAAGTTTCCAGGTATGAAGTAAAATAGCATTTTCATTTCCACAGTTTTCCTTCCTTCCTTCCTTCCTTTCCTTTCCTTTCCTTTCCTTTCCTTTCCTTTCCTTTCCTTTCCTTTCCTTTCCTTTCCTTCCTTCCTTCCTTCCTTCCTTCCTTCCTTCCTTCCTTCCTTCCCTTCCCTTCCCTTCCCTTCCCTTCCCTTCCCTTCCTCTTCCTTCCTTCCTTCCTTTCCTTTCCTTTCCTTTCCTTTCCTTTCCTTTCCTTCCTTCCTTCCTTCCCTTCCCTTCCCTTCCCTTCCCTTCCTCTTCCTTCCTTCTTTCCTTTCCTTTCCTTTCCTTTCCTTTCCTTTCCTTTCCTTTCCTTTCTTTCCTTTCCTTTCCTTTCCTTCCTTCTTTCCT
>NW_020716909.1:426140-436223 GCF_900518725.1 Notechis scutatus | reverse complement strand
TCCTTCCTCCTTTCCTTTCCTTTCCTTTCCTTTCCTTTCCTTTCCTTTCCTTTCCTTTCCTTCCTCCCTTCCTTCCCTTCCCTTTCCTTCCTTCCATCTTTCCTTCCTTCTTTCCTTTCCTTTCCTTTCCTTTCCTTTCCTTTCCTTTCCTTTCCTTTCCTTTCCTTTCCTTTCCTTTCCTTTCCTTTCCTTTCCTTCCTTCCTTCCTTCCTTCCTTCCTTCCTTCCTTCCTTCCTTCCTTCCTTCCTCCATCCATCCATCCATCCATCCATCCATCCATCCATCCATTCATGCATGGTACAGCTCATCCACTATCTAACAGATTGTTAACAGTCCACAAAACAATAATATTCAGAACTATGAAAACAGATTGCTAAAGACAACCAAACAACAGTACTAAGGAAAATGTTAAAAAACCAACACCCTGTAATAGTCCTCATGTTGACACTGGCACAGAGGCATCAGCCTGTGGATGCTGCACCTCAAATGTGAAGCAGATGAAAGTCAGGGCCAGGAGCCCTCCAGAAAAAGGTCCATGGCTAAAGAAGAGAACATCGTCCCCATGTGGGGAGGCAAAGATGGGAGCACGCCTGCGCAGGAACATGGGTATTCCGTGTGTGCTTTCTTAAAAAGAGGAACAGCCTTTCCCCTAGAAAGTAAACCAGATTACCTGCCAATAAGTTAAAGGTATTCAATAACCGATGCCTACGTCCTTCACACAAGGGATTGCCTCGGCCTTCACCTTTTGATGAGAAAAACCCCAGAAGCAAGAGGACAAAATGCCTAATCCATCCCCTGAACTGTTGCAACATGAGGAGAGGGCTTGTTGGTTAGGGGAGGCGCTGCTCGCACGCGTGGAAAAGCAATCTTGATGCCAAATTCTTCTGAGTCAGGCTGAGCTTCCGCATGTTTTGAATCTTTAGCGTTTGAGCAAACGAGCTTTAAGGCCAGATTGTGTCTAAGCTTCCTTCTACTATATGCGGTCCATGGATGCCTCAGGGCAAATGCGCATCGGTGGTGGCCGAGAAAGACTTGCCGAAGAGCATTTTTCCAGCCTGGGGAAGGGCGCTGCCAGGAGAGCCTCGGGAGTGGAGTGATTGAGGGAGGGCAGTTGGAGGCAACGAGGCGTGTCAGGTGTGGAGCCAAGCCTGTCGCTGTTGCCCGTCAGGTACAGATCGACTTTCAAATCCACCAATGGGCTTTTCGTTCCTATTCAAATAGTGGCGGTTAGAAGGCAGCGGCCTGGGAGGAAAAATTGTGCTTGCCTCCGTTGGGCAGTTGGGAAAAATGGTCTCTGGTCTCCCTGCCAGTTTAAGGAGCTGAGGGGAACTATGGAGCCCAGGCCTTCCCACCGAGGCTCTCTCTGTGCCAAGTCAGCTAACCGTTTGCAGTTTCCTTGCTGCCTGGCAACGTTTGGTGAGTCCTCCACGGGGCGAGGTGGGGGCGAGGCAATGGTGGCGATTTAGTCCCTGTTTCATTGTGCAGTCTTGCAAGAGCCCGTCTGTCCCTCCGTACTGCACCCTTGTCTCCCTCCGCTCCTGGAGGCCCAGACCCCTACGAGTCTTTGCATCGTCCCCCCTGTGCAGCAAAGCCATAGAGGCAGCCGTGACAGCCCTGCCCTTGTCAGCCCTTTCGGGGAAACTGTGGTTCTCCCAGCAGCCCGGTGGAGATCCAGTGGGGAGCCTGTACCGTTTTGAAGGACCAGTCTTGGTTCTGTCGCAACTTTGAACAGTTGCGGAACGAGGACTTGTGTGTACTTGTAAGCTGCTTAAGGGCCACAAATTGGCGTGGGCGACATAGGGCATTTAAAGTAAACAAGCATGAGGAGAGCGTTGTGGGGGAAAGAAACCCACCTCTGTTTCACTGATGGAAGAGGGAAATATTGAGGGAGAGGCTCTGTGTGTGTGCGTGTGACAAAGCAACTTTGCAATCGCCTTCTTTGTCTGCTCTAGGACAGCTGAAGCTCTCCATCCACATGCAAGGCAGAAGGCTTAAACTTCATGGTAAGTCGGTGGGGCGTGTTTACGGTACAGAAGTAATAAAACCCCCTGCCCAAGCAAAGAGGAAACATGAAGCGCTTGGATAGGACACCGCAGCCTGCTGGGGATTTGGCGTTGGGGGCTGTCTGCCAACCAACCGTTTATGCTTCTAGATTTGGCCGAAGACCAGACAGGCCCCTTATTAGCCAGGAGCCAGCGGCGCCCTCCCACCCACCCACTTTCCAAGGTTCTGTGGGGCTTCAGACCCCGTCTCTGTGGCAGGTCATGTGCCAAGTGGGAAAAAACAGGGCTGCCGATGCTTCTTTCCTGTGGAAACACTGAATGCCCTGGCAGAAGGACGGGACTTCCTTGGCTTTCCTTGACAATACAATGTTTTGGGGGAAGCCCATGGCACTATCCAGAACCAATCCCCCTTGCCTCGTAAGCAGGCATACTCGTCACCCATGTTCTTCTTTCCGCCCTGGTGGCTCTTAAGGGCGGCCAAGTCCGGATTCTGCAATCCAGAAGGGCAGATTGTGGACCGAAACATTGTGCGTTTGGAAGCGCCCCAAGTTCATGCCAGTTGTTTTCATAGATCGGGCAGTGAGAGTTGCACTGGGGTTGCAGGAACCGAATGGGTGAGACCGGCAGAAAGTAGTGACAAGGGAGGAGGTGTGTGTGTGTGTATAACGATCGCTGTCACTATTGCTGTCTGTAAAATAGAATTATTTCCATTCATTCCTGTTTCAAGCGCAATTTCTTCTTTCCTTTCTCCACCCGCTCAGTCGTGGAAGCCAAAGGTCTCATGGGGAAACACTATCGAATGTGTGACTCCTTTGTCAAGGTATGGCCGTGGTTCACCCAGAAAGAGGACTGTCTTGGGGGAGGTCACTTCGGAGGAGGAGTCTCCTTAGTGTCCTCCATGGTGGGAAGGTCGCAAATGGCGGCCTGGTGACCACAGCCGGTTGCCAAGCAGCCAGGTAACGATCACAGGACCGTGGGAAGGGCGGGGGGGGGGGGGGGGGAGTGCAATGGCTGGAACCGCAAGGCCTGGTCCCGAGGGCTACTCTTTTGGCGCTGTCACCAACGGCTGAACGAGTGGTCACTAAGTGAGGACTACCTGTATTGTTCTGTTGTCAGAGGGACTTTCTGCTTCTCCTCTGGTTAACCTGTTTTCCTCTAGCTTTGGGAAATGTGGGCGCCTGGAGAGGAAAGAGAACGGAGTCTGGTTTGCTCTCTGCTCTTCTTTCCCGTGTCCACCCAACCTAGTGCAGAACTTGGGAAGGTCCCAGGAGCATTGCATTTGGGGGAGGGGGGGATATATTCCTTTCGTGCTTGAATCCACAGGATTACCCCACTTGTTGCAGCTCAGTTGTGGGTGTGAGTGTGATCTATCCCCCCAAAAAAGTCTGACTGCATTTTTTTTTTCTTCCTCCTCTCCTAACAAAGGTGTCCATTGTGCCAGACACATCGCGGAAATGCAGGCAAAAGTCCAAGACCATTTTGGGCAGTAAAAACCCTGTCTTCCACGAGCAGTTTATCTTGTGAGTATGGGGTGGATTATCAAGACTTGCTGCCCAGCCCCCCACCCACCCCCAATTCCCACAGCGTTGGGCCCCTCCGCGTGGAAGTCGATGGTGCATCTCCCAGGGCCCTTTCCCTCCTCCTCTCCATGGGGCTGGAATCTCCACTGTGGCTGGACCAAGGGGATTCTTGCACAGTGGCATCCTTCAATAGCCAGAACGCTGCAGCTAGTGCTTTATATTCAGAGGTGGGCCGGCATTGTGGCCGAGCAGATGCATAATCCCCTTTCTGGTTCGAAGCGCAGCTCCTGGATTAAAGAAACTTCCCACCCGGAGGGTGTAAGGCTGCCTAAGGCAGAGAACCTCCGGGTTTCAGCCAGTCGTAAGAGAGGGTGAGGATGCCCAGGGCGGGTGATTCCTGAGGGCTGAGGGTCACTTTCTCTCCGCTGCATTCCAGCTGTTTGCAGGAGGAAGATGAGCAGAAGCGCCTCCTTGTCACAGTCTGGAACCGACCACAGGATTCGAGGTAAAAAGGCGGCAGAGTAATCCAGAGGATGATGCCTGTCACACAGCCTTGCACACAGCCTGGTTTCAGGCATGCCACTTGGCCCAGGGCTGGTGGCCTTTGTCCTCCAGTGCCAAGGGTGAACGTCAGCAAGGGAAGGGTGAGAGGGCAGAGCAGGGCAGCAGCAGCAGCAGCAGCAGCAAGATGACAGAGAGAGCTGCTCCTGCTGGCAATCACAAAAGTGTTCCCCTCACACACACACACACACACACCCAGGGGCTCCTTTCTGTGCTGTCTGTTACCCTTTCCCCTGTTTCCTGCCCAGGCAGAGCAGACTCCTTGGCTGCATGAGCTTCGGTGTGAAGACCTTGCTGGGTCCAGAGAAGGTAGGGATGGTGCCTGGGGCCAAGAGTGGTGGGGGGACCCAACCAGAATGGTTGCCTTGTGGAGAAAGGGGTGGTTTAGTAGTAGCTGTGAGCCGAGAATGGTGACTTTGCTCCCAATCTTTTTCCGGAGGCACAGTTCCATCTGCCGGAAATGCTCAGAAGGGACTTAACTTTTCAGACGGCTTAGTAGTGTTATCGTGTTAGGGAGGCCTTGAGAGCAATATGATGATCCCTGTAGGATGGGGTGGGGCCTTTCTGCCTTCCTGGCAGGGCTGGATTCAAACTATGGTCCCTTGCAGCATCCAGAAAATGACATCCCTGTGGGTAAAAATGAAGCCAGTAACTTAACAGTAATTTACCAGTTGATATTTTAAGTTAAAGGATATTGTGTTCCCCTCTAAAATTCTCAAAGCTATCACTAACCTTAACAGAGATATCTTTAAAAAAAAAAAATCTAGATAGAGATCTTCAGAGAAGCAAATGGGATTTGTTTGAGGTACTTTAATTACCTTTTCCATTTGCTTAATTATATTGTATAATTACAGTATAATTGGAGGAAATGAGGCTGGTAGGCAAACACTGCCCTCTGCTGCCTCTTTCGAAAGCCAAGCCTATATAAGAGGTGTGAGTATGATGTGTAGAACTTTAGGGGCCAAAACCTTCCAGTTCTCTGTGCAGATGCTTTCACGGGGATTTCTTTTTTTAGTAGCACATTTAACAGCAAATAGGAGGGAGTGTAAATCCTACAGCTGTTGTTGTTGTTTTCCTCTTTCCTTCCTTCCTTCCTTCCTTCAGAAAATTTGTGGCTGGTATTACTTACTGGGAGAAGATCTGGGCCGAACAAAGCACCTGAAAGTGGGCACACGGCAGCTCAAGCCAGGCCAAGGTGGGTCTGTCTAGGAGTGAGGACTTGGAGAGCTCTCTTATCTTATCTTATCTTATCTTATCTTATCTTATCTTATCTATCTGTCTGTCTGTCTGTCTATCTATCTATCTATCTATCTATCTATCTATCTAATCTAATCTAATCTAATCTAATCTAATCTTATCTATCTATCTATCTATCTATCTATCTATCTATCTATCTATCTATCTATCTATCTATCTATCTATCTATTAGTGACACGGAACAACCTGCAATGTTGCCTTGGGCTTTTTCTCTGTTTCAAGACAGAAGTCAGAAGACTTTGGTGGGAAAAACCAGTAAAACATGACTGTATTGTAAACTATATTCACTGATTTGCATAAGATGTAAATTACTAATTTTAATACGGTAGTGCAGTATAACCATTTTAGTCTTGTTGCGTTATCTTTTGTAGTATTTCCCCTTTATTCTTCTGATTTCTGTTGTACTGGATGCTTTTAGATTGTTAAGCTGTTAACAGGTGCATGATTCATGGGTAGCGGACCCTCATGTACCCCTCCCCATTGGGAGGGCAGGACATACCGAGCTGCCAAAGGTCCAGAAGGGCCTGTCCTTCCTTCTTTCTTTGTGTGCTTCCATTTCTCTTTTTCACCAGAGATGACGTTAGCCAAGCCGGCGGCCTTACTGGGGAAGCAGCAGCTGCAGCAGGACATGGAGCAGATCAAGGTGTGTGGAAGGCGACTGGAGGAGCTGAGACGAGCCCCGTTCTAGCCAGTTTCTTTAGCCAGATGGCTGACTCCATTCACCCAGTAGGGCAGAGGAAGGAAGGAAGGGAGGGAGGGAGGAAAGAAGGAAGGAAGGAAGGAAGAAAGAAAGAAAGGAAGAAAGGAAGAAAAGAAGAAAGGAATCAAACAGGAGGGAAGGAAGGGAGGGAGGGAGGAAGAAAGGAAGGAATCAAACAGGAGGGAAGGAAGGAAGGAAGGGAGGGATCAAATGGAAGGAAGGAAGGAATCAAACAGGAGGGAAGGAAGGAATCAAACAGGAAGGAAGGAAGGAAGGAAGAGAGGGAGGGAGGGAGGGAGGGAGGGAGGAAGGAAGGAAGAAAGGAAGAAAGGAATCAAACAGGAGGGAAGGAAGGAATCAAACAGGAGGGAAGGAAGGAAGGAAGGAAAGGAAGGAAGGGAGGGAGGGAGGGAGGAAGAAAGGAAGGAATCAAACGAGGGAAGGAAGGAAGGAAGGGATCAAATGGAAGGAAGGAAGGAATCAAACAGGAAGGAAGGAAGGAAGGAAGGAAGGAAGGAAGGAAGGAAGGAATCAATCAGGAGGGAGGGAAGGAAGGAAGGAAAGAATCAAGTGGGAGGGAGGGAAGGAAGGAAGGAATCAAACGGGAGAGAGGGAGGGAGGGAAGGAAGGAAGGAAGGAAGGAAGGAAGGAAGGAATCAAGTGGGAAGGGGGCCCATTTTCTGGGACAAGCTCTAGGAGCAAAGGAAGCACCCAACTGGAAACACACTGGGTGAATTCAGTGGGTCCGAAGGGTTTGGAGGGAGCCCTCCAGGTCACAGCTCATGACCTGCGATGGAAAGAGGCTTCTCTTGGTTGAGCTGCCCTGACCTGCCTTGGACCGGAGGAGGATCCAGCAGCCCTGGGAGCTCTCAACTGTTCTCGACACCCCCACCCCCTCCCCAAAATCAGCCTGCATCACTCGCGTTTGCAGGCGAAAGGAAGGCAGCCCTGGGGAAGCTTTAAGCGGCCATGGAAAGTCCAGGGAGAAAGGCTGTTTTCCCGCTCTGCACCCCTCCGTCCCCCCCCAGAGAAAGGAAGGAAGGTGCCTGTGCCTCAGTCCCCCTGATGGGATGAGGGGTGTTCGGGAGGCCTTTGCGTTTGTACTGAACAATGCACCCCACGGGCGGAGAGAAATTTTTTAATGTGAAATTGTGCTCCTTCGTTATTTACGGTCCTTTTCCTTCCCCATGAATATGAAAGTGTGCCCCCCCCTTTCTCTCCCCCCCCCTTTTCCCTGGGAAAGGCCTGGCGGTGCTTCTCCAAGGGCTGGTATGTGGCAGGGACAGAACAAGGGCTGCTGCTGGCAGGAATCGGGCTCTGAACTCTCTCGCCTTCCTTCTCCCTCCGAGTTCTCAGGAAACCTCCGGGCTTATCACAAAGCCGCACATGGCCGCGGCTGCCTGGGAGGTGAGGGGTGGCTTCCTGCCATTCTTCTGCGAGCTCCTGAGTTCCCAGGGCAGCCGTGCGGGGCCACAGAGGCTGGGTCCTCCTCTGGCTGGCCAGACCAGAGTCGGAAGCCTTGCGTGCCTCCATGGGCTGGTCACAAGCCCTGCGGCGTCGGACATGAGCCGTTTCCAGGGACTGTGCAAAGGGTGCTCGGAGCGGCGCTTCCAGCAGGTCGGTTGCAACTGGCCACCGGGACCCCTTCCCGGGGCTCTGCTGAGGCTTCAGCATTTCTGGGGAGCATTTCTGGGGGAGCCGGATTGGGGGGGGGGAGGCAACCTGGCCGCCTGGACAGACCCCAGCTAGCCTGACTCCCCTTGGGCCTGTTGCCTTTCGAGTCAACCGAGTTTCCACATCCTTGGGAGGTGGGAGAAGCTGAAGAGCAGCTGGCCTGTGACTTGGAAGTAAAGTTATTTCCACGAGGAGCAGGGCCAAGCAAGAGCTGAGACAGAGCGATGAGCTAGGCAGCCTTTCGCGGGGAGGTCGGCTGGGCGGTGATGGTGCAAATGAGCCCCTGTAACTCTCCCCGTTCTCCGCTTGGCCTCCTCTTTCTTTCCCCAGCGGGGGAAGCAGGCAGCACTCACTTTATCTGCTGGCACTTTCCTGGGAATGCCGGCTCATCCCCTGGCCCCATTACCTTTCGCAAGAGCTGTTCTCTTCTTGGCTCCTTGGACATCTCTCTACTAGTATGGCTAGCTGCTCTTGGGGGGAACAGGGGAGGGGAGGGCACTCTGTGTGAGGAGGGGCGGCCTTGGGTGGGGGCCGACCTGCTCGGTCTTCCTAATGCTCCCACTGTCGAGGGCGACTCCCCGCCTGAGTCTTTTGGGTTTCCGTGGCCTTGGGGTGAGGGGCATTCGAGCCACCGACTTTTTTTTGGGGGCGGGGGGCTAAAGAAGGAGCTTGATACCAGAGGTGGACTACGGGCTTCTGGCAGGCAGCTCACCCTCAGCTGTGGAGATGGGGTGGGTGGGTGGGTAGGATCTAAATCGTCCAGAAAAAAAAAGAAGACGCAGTTACACACCTAAATAAAATCTGTTGGGTTTTGCGGGACTTAAACACGAAGTAAGTGTTTAGTAAGTAAGTGCATAGGATCGCAACGTTTATCCAGCTGCAAACTTCCAATTGTTCCCCGTTGCCCGGCTGTGTTTAGCATCCTCTTCATGTGTGCATTAGTTGGTGATGAGCCTCTTGAATCTGTCCCGCTTCCATCCTACCTGTAGTTGGTCCCTAAAAGCTGCAGCTCAGACGGCGGGAGGCGCCGTGCTTGTTTCTCCCCTCAGCACAGGGCTTCCTGGAAGCGCTGCAGGGCTCCTCCTCCTCCAGGCTGCCTTTCTCCGAAATCGGAAGGGCAGTTCTTTCCCTTTGGCTGGTCAAACAGGAAGCCCAACGGGGGTCTCTGGAATCTGGAGGGTCTCGCATGGAATAGACGCCTGAGTTCTGCGGGAAAAGAAAAATGCCTTGTGGGGTTTGTTAGCTGGAGAGTCAGCTCGTGTTTCTTCCCTTCCTCCTGGCAGTCTGAGCAAACACTCTTGATTTCTGTATTAAATTAATTTTTTCTTTCCTTTTTTTAAGTAGAAGATACCTAGTTATCAATAAAACATGAGCCTAATTCATGCAGCTTGATAATTTTACCGTTAATGATGTTTGTGTATCAGTTTACCTAGTTAACAAGTAAAGTTATTAGTGTCAGCCTTCAAGATTTCTTTCCTTTCCTCAGATTCAGAATTCCTTTGATGCTACCACTTGATTTCCAGTAAAAGATGTTTTTCTCTATATTAATGGAGTCTAAGTGTTTCTTTCTTGGACTTTGAATGGAGCACCACCTGACAATTAGGCTCTAATTATTTCTTTGTCCAGTTCCTTTTTTTTTAAAAAAAAAATGCTGTTACCTTCACTGCCTGTCGTAATAGTTTTAAAGAATGGGTTACATATTTTTGTTAAAAAATCAATGATATCACATTTAAGTCCCTTGAATGAACACACTTTAATCCTAGCATAGTTTTGTTGCCTTCGATTCTGCTGTGAGATTCAGAAGTAATACTTATTTTAATATATTGATATTGTTTTGAGTTTTAAAAAGTTACAATTAACGTTCTTAATAGACACAACATATTGATACTTAATGGTTTGTGTAAACTGGGCAAGCGTATATTATTTTTGTAGAAAAGATAATATACTTCAAGAAAAAAACACATCTAACTAATAATACAGATTAAAAACAGAGAGGGAAAGTCATATACTACATTAAAATTAAAAAGGAAGAAGAAAATCCTAAAAAATGATTTGAAATAGCTTTAAAAAAAAATAGCAATTGTATACCTGAACAAAACTTAGAAAAACAGGAGTGGCGGGGAGGAAAAGAAAGATAGTGAATAAAAATGTTAAGCTATTCAAATACTGAAATCATTGCTTTTTTTAAAAAAAAAAATCCATGGTTATGATTCAGTTTTAACCAGTTTTTAAAAAGCGTGCAAAATTTATTTTGTTTCAGATTACAATCCCACGTGGGAAGAATGGGTTTGGCTTCACCATCTGCTGTGACTCTCCTGTTAGGGTCCAAGCGGTGGATTCTGGTAAGGATGCGTTCGGGTTTGTCTGC
>NW_020716909.1:402559-416140 GCF_900518725.1 Notechis scutatus | reverse complement strand
GCTGCCAGCCCCCACAATCCCTGAAGGCAGCAGTCCACTCCCTGATGTTCCCGGCCCCTCATCTGAGTCCTCGCTCTCCTCAGCTGTCTGCACCTGCTTCCGGCTAACCACAACAGCAACCTGAGGGTGTGTCTGTTTTCCCAATCGGAATCCTTTGGGAGGGGAGCTGTGCCCCCTTGCTCAGGGCTTCCACCGCAGATACAGGAGAGGGGATCTGCATTGGCGACTCTGCTGCCATTTTCCCACAGTAGAGCAAGGAGGACACTGACTCTGCAAAGGATAGGCAAACCAGCAGGTTTGAGTAGGGGGAGGAATTGTGCGTGCAGGTAGTTTTGTGTCAAAGGGCTTCCGATCAGCTGGCATCCCAGGTGGGCAGCCAACCCAGAGACCAAAGCTGCCCCCGAGGAAGGTGGGCCTTGCTCTCCTAGACGTCTCCCCCTCCCCCTTCTCTGTGTCCCTGTGTGCTAGGAGCTGGAATGTGTGCTCAGCCTGCAGGCTCACTCCCATGAGCAGAAGACCAGGGTGTGCTGGTGTCTGATCGATCACGTCTTGAAGCAGCAGCCAAGAACAACCCCAACAGCCCCTCCAGCGGAAAACAAGGTAAGGGGCAGCAAAAGAGGAAGGGCTGGCAGGGAAAGGCCCATGACCAAGCGCAGTCAGTTAGAGCAGGGCGGTCCTCGCTCAACGGGGAGCGGGCACAGCTGGTCAGGCAGGGCCCTCCTCAGCGCATGAACCGTAGGGTCCATTATGGACCCTGGCATGGGATGGAGGACGAGACCCAAGAAGAGCTCTGCTTTGGTCCAGGCCAAGTCAGCACCGGCAGCCTCCTTCCTCCCTGAGGGGCCTACCGGCGGGCTTCGATCCTCGTGCTGCCATATTCTTGGCGGAGGCTCCTTCGCCACATCGCATGCCTCATCGCTGCCGTCTTGGCGAGTTGCAAGATGCTGTCACAGCCACCAGCCAGGCAGGGACTTGCCCTATTCGGGATGTTCAACACGAAAGAGTAGAAACGACAAGGCCTCCTCACCCACTTGGCCTGCTGGGGCTTTCAATACACACACACCACACACACATGGACGGACGGACGGACGGAGCCTTGCCCTACAAGAGAGGTGGCGCCCCTGGCTTGCTTCCCTGCCGTAGCCTTAGGGGATCGGGCTCTTGCCTGGCCTCTGAGGTCCTCCCTGAGCTTATCTGCCCAGCAGGGGGTGGGTGGGTGGGGAGAGGAGTGGCCCCCGAGGAGCCAAAGCACATCTGGGGCTCTGGGCAATACGCAGGCTTTGTTTCCTTGTGCCTGGCTGGTGCTGAAGGCTCCCCTTTGTTCCCAGGAAGTAAGCCTCTGTCCTGCCTCTGTCCAGCTGATGTCAATCCTGCCTCTGGCGTTGTAGGAGAATAATCGGAACTGGCTGCTTTTTGGCAGAGTTCCTGGCTGCACTTAATCCAATGATGATCTGATTATAGGGAGGCCAATAAAACCCTCAGCAAGTATTGCTTTCTCACTGGCGCCCGCGCAAAAGGGCAGGCCGAGCTGGTGAGCCGCAGCAGCAGCAGAGCCACCTCTCCAGAGGGGCGGCCGCTCCTATTTGGGGGACCCCTCCCCTCTGCCTGGACCCCTCCCCTGCTCACCCTGGATGAGACTAATCTATGGCATATCAAACCATACCCCCCAAGGCTAAGCTCGGGGTGCCCCCTTCTTCCCCTTGTCAGCCCTTGGGGGGCAACTGCAGGGCACTCGCTTCGACGCCCGTGAACTGGCAGGGGCTCCAGGACATCTTTTGCAGAGGTAGGAGAGAAACCACCCGGGCTTCTTAGATGCTTCACGTTGTGTTGATGTCGTGCTGTGATTAGGGATTGTGTCTCGTTTTTTCAAGGTTTGTCCTATGCCTCCCCGCCCTGCCATTCTGAAGAAATAGAACAGTGTCGCAGATCACCCACCCCTACTAAGGTGTTGTTTTGTACTTAGTTTGGGGCAAGAATATTTAGTGGTTGTGAGAAGAGAACAAGATGTGTGGTGGTCCTCTCTGAAGTCCATGCTGTGTGGAAGGAGTGATGCCACAAGGCTGAGGACCAGGGGGGCTTAGCCCTCATGCCTATGGCACTAAATGAGCAGGGTAGGTTTTCGGGCGTTTCATCCTTCCTTCTAGCATGAATCTTCCTTCCTCTGGCCCCCAAAATAAATGAGAAGCAACGTATTTCAGCTCGCTCGATCTGCATGCTAGGAAGGATAATTTCTCTGTGCAGCCAATGGCTGAAGGAGCAGAACCAGTGACCCAAAATGTCAGAAGGACGGGGCATCTCAGGAAAGTGGTGAGGAGTGGGTGGCAGGCTGGTGGCAGCTGGAGGAGGGTGGCTTAAGGGGTGAGTGGATAGGAAGGGTAGGAACGTGAAAAGGTTTTGTAGAAACTCTTTCGCCAATAGGTTACCTGAGGCAGGTGAGTTCAACCCTAGCCCCCTCTCCCTCTCCCACACACCATGAAGGCAGAGATGGGGCTTGTGCTGTCCTTGTTTGACCTCCTGAGGAGGCTGGAATAAAACTTGGAAATTGATCCAGTCGATCGCCCCATTAAAAGCATCGCAAGTTCACTTCTCTTTTTTGGCTAGAAATGCTGAAGACGTTCCGTGTGACGGCTCTGCTGGATCAGAGCTAAGCCTCTTCTGGCCTTAAAAACCCCTGGGTGCGAGTCCTTTTTAACCGAACCGAGAGCGCAAGAGCTGATCCGCACATTTACCACCAGCATTGGTCACTGGTTGTCCATTGCTACCTTTCTGGGGGATATTGGAAGCAGAAATTTGGCCTCTTAGATACGTCAGGTTTTATTCTCTTCCTTCGTCTCTCCCGTAAGTTCTTCTCAAGCGGGTTTTAACTCCGTGTGTTCTAGTAAATTGGGGAGAATAGGAAGTGTTTAAAATCTCTCTCTTGTGGCATCGGCCTCCTCCGAAAGCCAACCCTATGAGTCAGCTCAGTGGAAAAACGGGATGTGTTCAGTGTGTGATCTGTCTCCGTTCCTAGGGGAGCCCCCAGGTCCTTTCCATGATGTGGCACAAGGGTTGATTGAACAACAGGGTGTTTACATTCCCTCTCCTATGTCTCCTGCCCACCCCAAAGGACCATCTCTTGTAATTTGCTCCCACTGAGCCAAGGAGACAGGTTAGAACCTGACCCAGCTCTGTTTTGTTTCCTGAGCTTAAAGCCTTATTTACATCCGTCGGACCTCAGTTGTCCAATTAAGCATTCCGGCTAGTGTGGGACACTAGAGCCAAGACAGGGAACGTCAGCAGCATTCGGATCAGGTGTGGGTCAAGACCAGCGGTATCTCAATTAGCTTCGGGTCCCTGAAAGTCAAAACAGCTCGTTTGGACCAGGACTGCGAGCCAAGCGGTTTTGTAGAGAAATCAGTGGTGCCGCTCTCAGATTTGGGGCTCGGGTGTGGCGTGACCTGCAAACTACTTGCCCAGAAACGGCAGCCGGAAGCACCTACGATTCGTAAGTTCTTGCGAGCTGGTCACTTTTTCCACCCTGCAGAAGCCAAGCATCGCAGCATCTGTGCTGGGGATTTAAGGGCAGCCCCTGACTCTTTGGGGGAGCTGCCATCCCCAGTCCAGGTTCTTTGCCAGTTCCTTGGTTCCTTATGGGGGCAATTGATCTGAAAGGGGAGAGGGAAGCTTCCTCCCGACGGGCTTTTGAGAGTGATTTTCAGAATATAATCTGGAAGTTGGGAGGGCCTTTCACACAAAATTTAGGAGCAAAGACTATAACAGAAGATTATTGCTTGTGGCCAGAAGAGATGCGAGTGACCTCAGCCTGAGCGGCCCCCTCTATGGAAAGGGTATATATATGCTGGGCTGGATGCTAGTTGGTGTTAGGGCTCTGGGCCACAATTCTTTGGTTCCAAAATACAGAATCCGGGGGGGGGGGGGAGAGCTTTATGCAAGGACTGGGGTGGGAGGTGAGCACCTAGGAAGAAGCAGCCTTTGCGGTCTCAACCCCTGGCCCCTTATTGGGAGGAAACGCTCCCGATGTATCTGGGGAAGGCTGTCCCCAGGTGCTTAAGCACCTGTTTGAAGAGGGGGGTCTTCAAACTTGACAGCTTGAAGACTTGTGGACCTCATCTCCCAGAATTCCTCCTCCAGTCATGTTAGCTCAGGAATTCTGGGAGTTGAAGTCCACAAGTCTTAAAAGCCGTCACGTCTGAAGACCCTTGTGTTAGAGTAATACAAGAACAGGAAATGCATCACAGGAACAATAGAGATGAAACCTGGAGGGGCCATGTGATACAGGAAACCATTACAACAGAGGGGAATGATAGAGCTGCGTATCAGATAGAGCAGGGGTCTTCAGACTTGACAGCTTTGTGGACTTTCAACTCCCAGAATTCCTCCTCTAGTCACGTTAGCTCGGGAATTCTGGGAGTTGGAAGTCCACAAGTCTTCAACTTTGCCAAGTTTGAAGACCCTTGTTCCAAGACATCAGCCTCCGCTTGACCTTCCCAGGATCACTTGGGATGCTGGAAACTTTTTTTGTCCCATTTCCAACCATACATTTCCCTTTCCCTTTGTTTCCCCCCAGATGCTTGAGCCAGCAGCTGCGAAATTAGGGGCAGTGCCCCCTGTGGGGCAGGATGACAGCAGCCGCCTTGCCTATCCTGTGAGGGGCAACTCCGTAGAGGGGCTGACAGGGGAAGCTGTGGCAGGAGTCCAGGGCGTCGCGATGGAACAGGGGAAGCAGCCCTGCCACCTCGAGGAGAAGGAGCAGGAAGCGCCCTGCAGTGGCTCCACTGCCTTTACAATCCCAAAGTTGCAGGTGGAGGGTGCCTTTAATCCAGACCTGACCGGCCTCACCAGCCTCAAGCTCAGCGGTCCAGAGGAATTGGCCGAGGAAGAGGAGGAAGAGGAGGAGGACAGCGGGGAGGCCTATCTGGCCAGGGGGCACCGAAAACGCTGCAGCTTGTTCGAAACGTCCGCCTGTCAGCCGGCCTGCACCCTGAGTGTGCAGAACTCTCTGCGGCGTCGGACTCACAGCGAGGGCAGCCTGCTTCAGGAGCCCCGAGCCGGCCATTGCTTCACCTCTGACACCAGCCTGAATTACACCGAGATGCAAGGACCCACCGCCGGCTGGACGCTGCCATCTCCACAGAGCCTCAAGAAACAGCTTCTGAAGAATGGGGGCTCCATCCACCAACTCACGCTGCTCTTCGTTGGGAATCGGAAGGTAGGCAAGCCTCTGGGTGTGCCTGGGTGCCATAACGAGGGTGGATGGGGAGGGGCACTCAATGGGTGCCTTTCGGAGCAGTCGTGCCAGGAAGAGTCAGAGAAAGTTCAGGGTAGGGATGATCTTGAATGCGGATCGCATGCCACTGGCTTCGCACGACGCATGCGGTTGCTTCTGGCCTCTTTTGGCTTCCTTTCAGGGACCCAGGCTGGAGGAGGCCTTTTGACTCAGCCGGCTTTCTCGACATGTCAGAAATGTCAGTTTTCAAGTTTATTTAGAGAGCTACTTTGAAAAATAACATTTCTCGGTCTTCTAAGTCAGGGGTCGCCAACCTTTTGGACCCCAGGGACCACTAAACTCATAATTTTAAATCCCGTGCACCACTAATAAGAATCCAGCATGCTACTCGCTGAAGCGGCATCACTCCACATTATCTTTATCCCTGTTTGTACGCGCAATGTGTGCTGGCTGCCCCCTAGGGCAGTGGTGGCTCACCTTCCTTTGCTCCTGTGCCAAAAATTGTGCGCATGCTTATGCGGGCGTGCTCGCGTGCCAGCACTCAGAAGGCAATGCGCACGCCCACCCCCAAGCCCCCTGTGCAGGCGTGCGTGATCCCCCCATCCCGCCTGCCCCCTTATCTGCATTGCACCTCCCAGCTGATCTTCGGCCCATTTGAAGTCTTTTTTTGGCCTCGCAGAGGCTTGAGGGGAACCTCTGCAGCCTTTGCAGGCCAAAAAACTGGCCCATTGCGTCACTTCCACTATTTCTGGAAATACAGGAAGTGACGAAACGGGCCTATTTTTCGGCCTGCAAAGGCTGCAGAGGGTCCCTTCAAGCCTCTGCGAGGCTGAAAAAGGCCCAAAAATCAGCCGGGAGGTGTGTGCATGCACAGTGAGGTAAGTTTGCCTGGGGCTCGCATGCCTGAACCAATGGCTCTGCGTACCCCCTGTTGCACGCGTGCCATAGGTTTGCCATTTACAGCCCATGGGGATGTGTCCAAAGCGACTGGCCATTCCAGAGAGATGCAGGAAAGAATGATTGCTGGAGAATGATTTCTCCAGTAGAGTTTGCTATGAAGGGCCCAGAGGTGCTTGCGTGGCTTCTGGAGGGGGATTCGGCAGCTGTGCGGGGCTACTCCCTGCCAAGGCAGAAGAGGATCAGCTGCCTTTTCCAAAGCGAGTGACTCAATCTTGAACTCTAGTACCCGTGGAGAGGCAGGGACAGAGCACTTCCAGTGGGGAATTGGGGGGCCTTTCCCATTACCTTTCATATGCCAGGCAGGTCTCTGGATTCCTCAGAGGCTCCAGACTGAAGAAGAAAGGAAACCGCCCGATGCCTGTTAAGAATTATGGAGCAGCTCCCCCTTCACAAGAACTCCAGTCCTGCCTAGGTTACCTCCAGCAGAGAAGCAGAGTGAGAGTTCAGGGCCAGCCAGCCCCCTTGCCCAGAGCCGAGCCCACCCCCCTTCCAGCACTCTTCCTGTCACACACCGTCAGGTGGGTTGCGAGCAGCATAACCCCGGTGCCAAGCAGAGCAGTCTGCCTTCTAGGGCGGCTGCCTGCTGCTGGAAGAGGCCAGCCCTGGCCACTTCCTGCCCCCGGGAGCAGAGAAACCCCTTTCAACAATGAGAGGAAATGCGCTCGAGCCCATCTGGCGCACCCGAAAGGCCCGGGAATGCCTTTGCCAGGCAGGCAGAGCGCTGGCTTCCTGATAGGGCCCGGAAGCCTCCCCTAGCAGCGAAGGAGAGCTTGACCAAGACACGGTTTCCCACGCTTCGCCCCGGTTTCCGGGTGCCGGGGGGGAGATTCCCAAGGAAGTTCCTTCCGCGTGGACTTCGGTCCGGCCAATAAGCCCCGCTTTTGAAAAGATGGTTGGCTGGCTTGCCTCGCAGTGTTTGGAAGTGTCTGCCCAGATCCCTCCCAGACAGCGAAGGATGGATAACCCAAAGGGAGCGGTAGCAAAAGGACTGAAAATGGTTAACTCCTCCGTTGAATTTACCTGCTTTCTGTTCCCCCGCCCACCTTCCCATTGTGGCGATGGTGGCAACAGCAGCAGCAGCAGCAGCAGATGCTGGACCCCGAAGGAGTTTGGGACTCAGGAGCAGCCCACAAGATGAACAAGGCAATGTAAGTGCGACTGTGCTTTGTGGCTCCTTTCCCTCAAACCAGCCTGAGCGGGTGGAAGCGTCTCTCTTGACCGTCGGGTTTTTTTTGGTCTCGGAACACAAGGCTGTGAATCAGGAGCAAATTTCCATTGGTTCAGACCCCGCCCCAGAAGGAAAAGCAAACGGTGGAGGTTCAGAAACCCACCTCTTACACATATGACAGGGGCCATGCTGCCTTCCGTCCCCCTCCCTGCCCCCTAGTCCATCTAGAGCAGGGGTCTTCAAACGTGACAGCTTTAAGACTTATGGACTTCGACTCCCAGAATTCCTCCTCCAGCCACAATTCCTCCTCCAGAAGCTCAGGAATTCTGGAAGTTGAAGTCCACAAGTCTTAAACTGGCCAAGTTTGAAAACTCTTGCTTCTATCTATCTATCTATCTATCTATCTATCTATCTATCTATCTATCTATCCTATCTCTTTATATCTCTTTCTATCTATTCTACCTCTCTTTATCTATTCTATCTATCCCTTCTCTCTCTATCTATTCCAGCAGTCTTCAAATTTGGCAACTTTTAAGACTTGTGGGCTTCAACTCCCAGAATTCCTCCTCCAGTCATGTTAGCTCAGGAATTCTGGGAGTTGGAAGTCCACAAGTCTTAAACTGACCAAGTTTGAAGACCTTGGACTAGAGCAGGGGTCTCCAACCTTGGCAACTTGAAGACTTGTGGACTTCAACTCCCAGAGTTCCTGGCTGAGAAACTCTAGGAGTTGAAAGCCCACAAGTCTTAAAGTTGCCAAGGTTGGAGACCCCTGCTCCAGAGGGATGTAGGGTTCACCCCCTCCCCCTTCCTAGTCATACCTGGCTCATCTTCTGCCTGCCTGCAAGCAAGGGGCAGAATCTGGTGTTCATCTGGGCGGGTGTTAACCCCAGTTGTTTTAGCACAAGCTTTGGTGGCCACAGGGGCAGGGCACCCAGAGGGCTGGAGACCCACTTCCCAGAGGCCACAGCTCCCTGGACAACCCATTGCCCCCCAACCCTGCAAGAAAGGAGGTTTGACCCAGGGGGTTTCTTTCCTACTCCTAACCCCCTCCAAGAAAGAAGAGGGTGGGATGGATTCCCTCACGCAGGGGCCGCCCTCCCCCTTAGGAGGGTTGTCCTGAGTGGGAGCTGAAGGTGTGGGAGAGCTGGCCTCACAGATCTGGGGACCTCCCGTAGGCTCTGGGTGCTCCTTAATCAGGGGGGGCGTTGGGTTGAGAAGGGGCTCAGGCCCCCAACTGCTCCCAGCTGCTGAGCCGAGGAGGAGGAGGAGGTGGGGAGCCCTGCACGGTTCCTCCTGCTGCCCTGAAGGGGGCAGCATTGCTCGACTCCCCGTTTTGGACGCCCCCCCCCCCACCTTCGCTGCTTTGCCCAGCCCTTGGCCCGAGCGGGGCTGCAGCGGCGAGCGGGGAGGGGAGAACCGGGACGAGAAGCACCGTCGGCTTTTGCGCGGGGGGGCCGCACCTGACTGGGCAGGCCTGGCCTCTCTGCTCCGCGGCGCCGGCGGCTTCTGGGGGCTGCTAGTCGCCGTTATCGTGGCGAAGAGGCCGGGAGGGGAGAGTCGGGGGCCGGCGAGGACGGAAAAGGGGGAACGGGGGGGCGGCTGTCGGAGCTGCAAGCGGCTGAAGCAGTCCCGCCTCTCGGCTCCACCTGGAGTGCTGCCCGGACAGCGCCGCGCCGCGCCTCCTTCCCTCCCTCCCGCCTCCCCGCGCAGCCCGGGCTCCCTTCCCGGGCTCGGCTAAAAATAGCCGCGGTTTTGGTGCCTGCCGCCCGGGGGCGGCCAGAAATAGGCGGCGTTCCGGCGTTGAGTCACACATGCGGCGGGCGCTCGGCGAGGGACGGGCGGGCGGGCTCTCGGAGGCGGCTGGCCAGGCTTGCGCCCTCCGGCCCGGGCCATGCCTTTCTTCCGCGACCCGAGCAAGGCGCCGGCGGCGGAGCTCCAGGCGGAGATCTTGTGGGGCGCTCGCCGGGGAGGCCTGCAGAGGCGGCATACCACCAAGGAGTACGTGGCCGCTTCCCCCCGTCCCGATTCCGGCTGGGTCGGTCTGGCTTCTCCGGTCCGGGAGTGCCGAGCGCCTTTCGCTTTGCCTGCCCGAAGTGCTGCTTGGAATTGGGCTGGGGGGGGGGGGGGGGGGGGAGTCGTGACCGCTGCGGCGTCGGGAGCGGAAGAGAAGCGCTGCCTCGTCGGCAGGTCTCCTCCAGGCCCGCAACGGCTGGGCTCGGAGGCTCACCCTCCTTCCCTTGGCTTCCCCGCCCTGCAGGGCCCGAGACGTCAAGAACCGGCTGGGGCTCTTTCGGAAGCGGCAGGAAGCTCTGTGGGGGCAGCCTGAGAGCAAGGCCGACAAAGGGATGAAGCTTCTGCGGTAAGCGGCGGGGAGCGAAACGGGGGGGGGGGGGGGGGAGGCTGCCTAGTCTGAAACCCCCCCCCCGGCCCTCTGTCTCCCTAGACAAGAAGGGCGGGGGGGGGGGGCAGCTAGACAAGGTGCGGGGTGGAAACGACTTGGAAGGTTGCGCTAATGAACCAATCCCAATCAAAGGCAGAAACCTCCTTTGTCTAGGACAGGGCGGTCTTCAAACTCGGACAGCTTTAAGACTTGTGTGGACTTCAACTCCCAGAATTCCTCCTCCGGTCATGGGAGTTGAAGCCCACTAGTCTTAAACTTGCCAAGTTTGAAGATCCTTGGATTAGATAGATGGAGAGACAGAGAGAGACTGTAGATCAGGGGTCTCCAACCTTGGCAACTTTAAGCCTGGATTCCCCAGCCAGCTTTGAAGCCTGGCAGACTTCAACTCCCAGAATTCTGGGAGTTGAAGTCCTCCAGGCTTAAAGTTGCCAAGGTTGGAGACCCCTGATGTAGGTAGGTAAGTAGGTATGTAGGTAGATCGATAGATAGACAGACAGACAGACAGACTGAACGTAGATAGGGAGATGGAGATAGAAGATAGATTCTATAGATCAAGGGGTCTTCAAACTAGACATCTTTAAGACTTGTGGACTTCAACTCCCAGACTTCCTCCCCCAGTCATGTCAGCTCAGGAATTCTGGGAGTTGAAGTCCACTAGTCTTAAACTTGCCCAAGTTTGAAGAGCCTTGGTCTAGGAGGAAACCTGATTGAAAAGCTAAGACACAAGCGATGTGGGTGAGCTTGCCAGCCTCAGTCGTGCCCATGTCAACACTCCATGCTGGGCTGCCAATGGGAAAGGGCACTTTTTGACCACTAAGCCACAAAGCCCCACCCAAGGCCTGTTTTGTCCCAGGCACCTTTGCCTGTTCTGGGATCCCTTGACTGGACACAACCACACATTCAGGACGCTGTGCGTGAGGTGGTGGCCAGCATTGGTGGAAGCCATGGAGGCAGCAAGGGCAGAAATGTACGGGGGGTGGGGGTGGTTGTGGCAAACTATATTTGGCTCTGATTCCACTGATTTTTTTTTCTTATTGTGTCCCTTTGGATTTTGTCACTGGTAGGCAAGTTAAATAAAGTTCCAAATTTCACGTTAGTTTGGTCAACGTATTTATTTTTGTTCTAGCATTGTTTCAGTTTTAAAGAGGAGACGTTTTAATAAACCCCCGTGCTGGGGAGTTATTTTTCCTTCCCGCAGTGGTTCCATCTTTCACTGGCCTTTGTGACACGTGATTCAAGTAATCTCCTTCTCACCATCCCTTGCCTCCCTTCAGGCCCCCTCCTGAAGAAGCTCTTAAATGGGGAGACTCACTGGAAAAGCTGCTGCAGCATAAATGTAAGGAGCCTTTTTCTGGGGTTGAGTTTCTAAAAAAGTCAGATTGCTGTTAAGTGTTTGAATTAAAATTGTCAAAGATTGGACAGCATTTTCCCCCCCTTTTCCTCCTTTTCAGAGCTTTTGAGTAAGCTTGAATAACCTCCATTCCAAACACAGATCTTAAAACATTCAGGGATGGGAATAGAACAAAGCTTTAGGGTAGCTGTTATTTTCCTTACCTTCCCCTGCTCCCTCCCATTCCAGCCTTGGCTTATGGGATCTTGGTACTTCTTTGTGGCAGAGGATACTTAATTTTTAAGTAGATGGCTTTTGCTAACAATAATATCGCCAAGCACCTGGATGACTTGAAAATCAGAGAGTAGCCAGGTGTTGCATGCTGTGACTAGCGGCAAGATTTCCAAAGCACGTTTCCCCATCACTGTGCACCCCCTTCCCCGATGCCCACAGAACCAGAGCTGCAGCAACTTGGGCCTGGGGGCTTTTGCGTGCCAGGTGATTATGCTGCAAGCTTTGTGCACATACGCAAAAAACAATCCTCCAGAAAGACAGATGTATATTATTTGTACCCCTGTATCTCTATTTGAGAGACTCGATTTAAAGAAATTGGGGTGAGTTTTGGAACAGCTCCCTCTCATATGCCCAGAGATACTGAATCGAACAAAAGTCCCCTGAATCCAACTTCTCCTCTGGATACAAAAAGTCCTTCACAGTTTCTTTAAGAGAGAATCTGCTTCTTGACATAAAATAGTTGCCTAGCTGGGTCCTTGGTGAAAAAACAGAAGTACCTTCCCCAGCGGTGGGATTCAAATTATTTTACTACCGGCTCTGTGGGCGTGGCTTGATGGGCGTGGCAGGGGAAGGTTACTGCAAAATCCCCATTCCCTCCCCACCTCACTAACCTGCTTTCCAGCTCCGTTCTCCTGTGCAGGGCAAACCAAAGGAAACCCAGCCGATCAGCTGGGACTCAGGAGGCGGAGAATAGATGGAGGCGGGGCCAGTCAGAGGCGGTATCTGCCAGTTCTCCGAACTACTCAAAATTTCCGCTGCCGGTTTTCGAGAACCGGCCAGAACCCGCTGAATACCACCTCTGACCCTCCCCCTTTATATTTATTTATTGCATTATTTTTTATGTTGCCCGTTTCCCTGGCAAGGTGGCTGCGCCCAAAAAAAAAAGAGGCCTCAGTGCCTTTGCAGCACAAGCACGTCTCACAAAAAGCCGCTGCATCCTCTCATCCCTGCTCAGATGGGGTGGCTGCCTTCCGTTCTTTCCTGCGCACCGAGTTCAGTGAGGAGAACCTAGAGTTCTGGCTGGCATGCGAGGAATACAAGAACATCAAATCCCAGTCCAAGATGATAGCCAAAGCCAAGAAGATCTTCACCGAATACATTGCTGTCCAGTCCTGCAAAGAGGTAAGCCAGAGGATGGGATGCTGGGTTTGTGTTTGGGGCTGGCCTGGTTGGGAGGCAGACCATTTTGTAGAAAGTTTACTCGGCTCAAGTGTGGAATAGAAATAACTTTGCTGAAATTTAAGCACGTTTTTAATGCTGCTAAATGGAGACCCTAAGCGCTACCTCCTGCCCTGATTTCTTCAGAGAAATGAGGCCAAGGACCCTTTTGGAAAAAAAAAAAAAAGACGCTTTTAAATCGGTTCCAAGCTTGTAAGGTAACTTTATCCCATGAAATCTTAAAAAGAAGCTGCCGGAGGCCTCAGATCTTCCCTCTTTCTCTTCTTTTTGTCCTTCTGTGCACTGGAATCTCAGAACAGGCTTGGCTGTTTTTTGAAGCATGCTTCACAACTAGATAAAATTCTAGCAGACATTATGCCACTCATCAAAAACTACATTGTCTCCTCGGTCACCTCAATCCCCACAACGAACGAATGAATGGCTACAAAAACTGATGGGAGTTGGCAGGGATGGCTAAATTGACTGCTTTGATCAAACGGGGGGAAAAATATACAAATACTTTCATTTCTACTTGGAAACCACTTCTGGATTTTGGGCTTGATGTGGAAAATAAAATGAAACTTTGCTTTTGGGTTTTACCAATTAGATAGATTTGTTGTTGCAGAAATGGCTAGTTTCTATTACTATAAAAAGTAAAAAGTTGAGGACAGGACTTAATGCTTTATTTTACTGCACCAAAGGAGTAGGAAGTCAAAATCTTCCCTCCCCCTTGCTTTCCCCCGCTATTCACTTTTTCCTTTTTCCTTTCCTAATTTCCCTAATATTTGCTTTTCTATTCTTTTTGTATATCATATTATAAATTAATAAAACTATAATAAAAAATATAATTAAAAAAAAACTACATTGTCTCTATTTTAGCGCAGGACACAATGAGCTGTAATTATTTGTCCAAGTATATGTTCACCTGTCCCCTCTTATGCAGAGGTCTCCAAACTTGGCCACTTTAAGACTTGTGGACTTCAACTCCCAGAATGCTGGCTGGAGAATTCTGGGAGTTGAAGTCCACAAGTCTTAAAGTGGCC
>NW_020716909.1:387862-402159 GCF_900518725.1 Notechis scutatus | reverse complement strand
CCCACCTCACTAACCTGCTTTCCAGCTCCGTTCTCCTGTGCAGGGCAAACCAAAGGAAACCCAGCCGATCAGCTGGGACTCAGGAGGCGGAGAATAGATGGAGGCGGGGCCAGTCAGAGGCGGTATCTGCCAGTTCTCCGAACTACTCAAAATTTCCGCTGCCGGTTTTCGAGAACCGGCCAGAACCCGCTGAATACCACCTCTGACCCTCCCCCTTTATATTTATTTATTGCATTATTTTTTATGTTGCCCGTTTCCCTGGCAAGGTGGCTGCGCCAAAAAAAAAAAGAGGCCTCAGTGCCTTTGCAGCACAAGCACGTCTCACAAAAAGCCGCTGCATCCTCTCATCCCTGCTCAGATGGGGTGGCTGCCTTCCGTTCTTTCCTGCGCACCGAGTTCAGTGAGGAGAACCTGGAGTTCTGGCTGGCATGCGAGGAATACAAGAACATCAAATCCCAGTCCAAGATGATAGCCAAAGCCAAGAAGATCTTCACCGAATACATTGCTGTCCAGTCCTGCAAAGAGGTAAGCCAGAGGGTGGGATGCTGGGTTTGTGTTTGGGGCTGGCCTGGTTGGGAGGCAGACCATTTTGTAGAAAGTTTACTCGGCTCAAGTGTGGAATAGAAATAACTTTGCTGAAATTTAAGCACGTTTTTAATGCTGCTAAATGGAGACCCTAAGCGCTACCTCCTGCCCTGATTTCTTCAGAGAAATGAGGCCAAGGACCCTTTTGGAAAAAAAAAAAGACGCTTTTAAATCGGTTCCAAGCTTGTAACGTAACTTTATCCCATGAAATCTTAAAAAGAAGCTGCTGGAGGCCTCAGATCTTCCCTCTTTCTCTTCTTTTTGCCCTTCTGTGCACTGGAATCTCAGAACAGGCTTGGCTGTTTTTTGAAGCATGCTTCACAACTAGATAAAATTCTAGCAGACATTATGCCACTCATCAAAAACTACATTGTCTCCTCGGTCACCTCAATCCCCACAACGAACGAATGAATGGCTACAAAAACTGATGGGAGTTGGCAGGGATGCCTAAATTGACTGCTTTGATCAAACGGGGAAAAAAAAAATACAAATACTTTCATTTCTACTTGGAAACCACTTCTGGATTTTGGGCTTGATGTGGAAAATAAAATGAAACTTTGCTTTTGGGTTTTACCAATTAGATAGATTTGTTGTTGCAGAAATGGCTAGTTTCTATTACTATAAAAAGTAAAAAGTTGAGGACAGGACTTAATGCTTTATTTTACTGCACCAAAGGAGTAGGAAGTCAAAATCTTCCCTCCCCCTTGCTTTCCCCCGCTATTCACTTTCCTTTTTCCTTTCCTAATTTCCCTAATATTTGCTTTTCTATTCTTTTTGTATATCATATTATAAATTAATAAAACTATAATAAAAAATATAATTAAAAAAAAACTACATTGTCTCTATTTTAGCGCAGGACACAATGAGCTGTAATTATTTGTCCAAGTATATGTTCACCTGTCCCCTCTTATGCAGAGGTCTCCAAACTTGGCCACTTTAAGACTTGTGGACTTCAACTCCCAGAATGCTGGCTGGAGAATTCTGGGAGTTGAAGTCCACAAGTCTTAAAGTGGCCAAGTTTGGAGACCTCTGCTCTAAGGTCACCCTCGAGTTTCCCCCAATAAGCGGCAGCCCAACAGTGACTCGTGTCTGTCCGCCCTGCTCTAGGTCAACCTGGACTCCTACACCCGGGAATACACCAAAGAGAACTTGCAGAACATCAGCTGGGGCTGCTTCGACCTCGCCCAGCGGAGGATCTATGGCTTGATGGAGAAGGACCCCTACCCTCGCTTCTTGCGCTCAGAGATGTACTTGGACCTCATTAACCCGAGGAAACCTAGCCCTCCTCTGTAGGCCTCCCTCCCTCCCTCCAGGGAGCAGTACGTTTACAAGTCATTACATTTTTGGCTAAGGGATTGTCTGGATAAATAAATCTGTCTTCCCACCCCAAGGGGCCTGGGGTTACAGAAATAAGCAGCTTAGCTCTTCCTTCTTTCCGAGAACCTGCTTTTTCCCCCCCTCTGGTACGATGAAGTCATGGCACCCAAAAGCTACAAAGGAGCAGACCTTCCAACGGACGACCGTGAAGTCCGGCGCTTTCCTTCCGCCCTTCCTTCCGCTGTTCTGGAGGTGGCAGCGCGATGAGTTCTTCCTGCACCCCGAACCTGCCTTGGGACATCCGTGGCTTTCCATAAACGGGCCGCATCCTCACAAGCGCAAGATGGAGGAGAAGGGTCCCTTGCAGACTTTTTTGCATTTGACTCTCGGCATGTTTTCTCTGGACCGAAAGCTCCCTCTTCACCGTCCTTCCCATTAGCGCATCAGACCATGGAATTATCCTGCTTCTCTTCAACTGTCTGAAAGGCATAATCCTTGCTCAGTTTATTTATTGAAGCCTTCTAGCGGGATACCGTGTCTGTGAGAAAATGTCTCCCTGTTGAGTTTCCTTTTAAATTTCAAGTGCAATATATATTTTTTTTATTACCCCATTGCTATCATTTGTCTCCCGGTTTTCTCTCTCGACTCTTGGAGCGTGGAGCAGAATGAATGTAGTCTGTTCTCAGTCTTGTTCCTTATTCTTTGGCTTTTTGACACCTGCTCCAGCAGGTGTGTAAAAAGCTCACGGCATCTTGTTGCACACAACGGTGTGCCTTGGAGAGACTGAAAAACACCTGCACGTTTCTGTGCTGTGTCGTAAAAAGAAGTGTGACACAGCAGCATGTCTGGATTTGTACTCCTACCTACGTTTGGGTCCAGAAAGATGAAATCTCCTACAGTGAATCTTTTGACCAAGTGCCTGGTTTACTACTCAGGCCTATCCCTGCGGTTTAAAATGTTTTTGTTGTTTTGTTTTTTTACTATCTCATGTCTATTTAGGATAAATAAAGAGACAATACAAGTTAACTCTCTTTCCTCTTGCTTCCTGTTTCTTTGCAGCTATATTAATCTGTGAGGCAGATTGGCTGGTTTGTCAGGCCAACAAACGAGCAGCAACTCATTAAACAAAGATGTTCTAAAAATGAACATGTGTAATGCAGAGGTTGGACAAGATGACCTCTAAGGCTTCTTCCAACTCTGTGCTCCCCTCCCGCCAGTCAAGAAGGAAGGAGAAAGGCCCTTTAGCAACACCTCTTTTTCAGGCTTCTCCTTTTCCATAAAGGATGCCGGGACCTTATTTTGAGATTCCCGCTTCCCATTTGACGGGCAAGTCCCTGGGGGCTGGGGGTGGGGAGAGGAAGGTGGGCAGAGCGGGCAGCGCAGCCCTGGCACATGCAGCTTTCCCCTGCTGGGCACTCGGGCACATCTGCCTCCCTGCCAGTGGTGGGATTCAAATTTTTTTACTGCTGGTTCTGCGGGCGTGGCTTGGTGGGCGTGGCAGGGAAAGATACTGCAAAATCCCCCTTCCCTCCCCACCCCACTAACCTGCTTTTCAGCTCCGTTCTCCTGTGCAGGGCAACCAAAGGAGACCCAGCCGATCAGCTGGGACTCAATGGGACGCAGAGAATAGATGGGGTTGGCGGGGCCAATCAGAGGTGGGATTGGCCGGTTCTCTGAACTGCTCCAAATTTCTGCTAACCTGTTCTCCAGAACCAGTCAGAACCTGAATACCCACCTCTGCTCCCTGCCTGGCGGGAGGGGAAGGTCGGTAGAGACCACCATGCTCCGGTGAGCGCCAAGGGAGGCTATGTGGGGCGGGGTGGGGAAGGCAGGCGGGGGGGGGGGAGGGTCGCGGTCACGAGGGCTTGTCTGGGGCTGCGCATTGCTCGGGAGCGTCCCTGCCTGGGTCCCGAAAGCCTCCGACGACTCTTCTCCCCAATGCTCTGGATTCGGGGCACTGCAGTTCCATTTCATGTTGCCTCTCGGGAACCAGGCCCCAGTTAGGGAGCCCCTCCAGCTGCCCTCAGAATGTGGGTCTCTGTGGGAGGAGGAAGGAGCATCCCGTACACTGCCTCCAGCTGCATAAAATAAAGTTGAGCTACAAGTCACCCCCTTCCACCCCCACCCCACCATGGTGGCCATTCATGATTCAGGAGAAGCAAAGAAATAGAAGGTCATGGAATTAGGTACAGAATTCCACATAAAGTTAAACGTCAATACAGCAAAGGTACAAAATGAAGTTTCCAGCTGCAAAGGACGTCATTCATGTAGGGAAAAGCCGGAGAGGTTGTTGAATCAAAGATGCTCCTTACATTTCATTGTCTTTAGTGTCTGCATGTGGGCGATGGAAATGATTGGAAAAGGGCCTCAGCCACTGCATCTCCTTCCTATGTTCCTGTTTTCAAAACATCAATAAATTCGCCTGAGCCCAACAGAAGTCGCCTCTGGGGCGATGCTCTGCATTGTAGAAGACTCCTGTGACCAGAAGGGGGCAGTGTTTCTGCTTTGTCGCTCAGCAGAACTTAGGCTTTTAAAAAACATTATTCTGTACATATATTATCGTCATATTATTTCATGCAATCCAAAAATCAGTCAACAGTTTCAAGAAATTGCCACCCATGTCAAGGCATCACTAGAATTGAAGGCTTACCTGAGGATTCTTACCTTGGGATTAATAAAGGCAGCACCATGCCTTTAGGAGCAATGTGGCTATAACTTTTCCAGGTTCTTCCTCCAGGTAAATCTCCCACGGCTTGCAAAGCAGTCCATAGGAGTATTATCAGCACAATTACTAATATTGACTTCTGGCCCGTGCTGTAGCAGGAGCTCCACAATACCCATGTGACAGTTGTTGCAGGCATTGTGCAGTGGAGTATGGTTCTTTCGGCCAGCAATCAGCATTGGCCCCACTATCCAGAAGTTGCTTTACCACTTGGTAATAGTGGCCAACTTCCCTGCACAACACCCAAAAGAAGCCGACTTTTAGTCATGCAAGCAATAAATAAACTGGCACAGAAAGGCATGGTGCTCTGTTAGGTGCCAATTGCCCAAGGAACCTACTCAACATCCACTGAAAAGCAAGCAATGCGGGTTATGTTGCCATCTCTTACCCTCCACCTGACCTCTAAGGTTTTAGCTCTGTACCTGGATCTATTTTGTTTTTCCTTTGCACTGTCTCAGGCGTGGCAAGCACTGCATGTAACGTGATGGTTTTGGGTAGGGGACACGCAGCACTTTTAAATATTGGTAGTCTCTGCATTCGCTTACAAACCATCCTGCCGTGTTCTATATGCAGAAAAATAAAAACAAGGACAGATAGGCTGAAAAACAGCTTCTATCCCAGGGCAGTAGCTCTATTGAATTCTACTGTATAAGTGCAGTGTTGGTGCGGTTTTGGGGGTTTTCCATTCAATGTGTGGAGGGTGAAGGATGTGTGTTTGTGTTTATTTTCATGGTCATGATGTGCACTGAAGATGGAGCTTGATTTCGTTGCGCAAGATGCAAAGACAATAAGGTAAACTAACTAAAACGAATTACCCAGTTGGGTAATGAAGCATCTGCAAGCAAACAGCCAAGTTCAGAGACGCAATGACAAAGTAAACTAAACTAAACTATGTATGTATTTGCAGCGTGAAAGTAGAATCCGAAAGCCAGTTTTTGATGTAGTGGTTAAAGCATCAGGATAGAAACTGTGTGTATGTGTGTGTGTGTGGGGGGGACACTGTGAGTTGTAGTTCTGCTTTGGGCAAAGAGCCTGCTGGATAATGTTGGGCCAGTCACTTTCCTAGCCTAGAAAGGACACAGTGGCAACGCACTTGGGAAAATCCTTGGCAAGAAAACTTCAGAGTTTTCTACAGGCAGCCTCTGAGAATTGGGCATGATGGAATGGAAGAAAAAAAGGAAGAGAGAAGTTGTTAAGGAAGTTTACAGATTAATAGAGTTGGAAGGGACCTTGATCATCTAGTCCAACCCCTCCCTCCCCCACCCAAGCAGGAGATCCTACACCAGGTTGCTGTCAGTAAGGGTGATATTAATCCTTGATGTAAGCTGTGCCATTGGATACTAAATTCTATTCTATTCTATTCTATTCTATTCTATTCTTATTAGATTCTATTCTATTCTATTATTAGATTGTATTCTTATTAGATTGTATTCTTATTAGATTCTATTCTATTCTATTTTATTCTGTTCTATTATTAGTCTATTCTTATTAGATTTTATTCTATTCTTTTCTATTCTTATTAGATTCTATTAGATTCTATTATTAGATTCTATTCTTTTCTATTATTAGATTCTATTCTATTTTATTCTATTCTATTATTAGAGTCTATTCTTATTAGATTCTATTCTTATTAGATTCTATTCTTATTAGATTCTATTCTTATTAGATTTTATTCTTATTAGATTCTATTCTATTCTTTTCTATTCTTATTAGATTTTATTCTTATTAGATTCTATTCTTATTAGATTCTATTCTATTCTATTCTTATTCTATTCTATTCTTATTAGATTCTATTCTTATTAGATTCTGTTCTTATTAGATTCTATTCTTATTAGATTCTATTCTATTCTATTCTTTTCTATTCTATTCTTTTCTTTTCTATTCTTATTAGACTCTATTCCATTCCATTCCACTCTATTCTCATAGTAACCTTCTTTCCTGCTCAGGCAGGGTTGGCTTGGCTGCTGTTGAGTCTCCCTTTGAAAAAGCGCGGCCGCCGGGATGCTTTCCAGGGTTGCCTGGTCCCAGCGAGCTTGGCCGGCTCCGTCCAGCACAGAGAAAAGGTGGCCTTCCCTGCATGCAGGTGGGGAGGGATGCCCGCTCCAAAGCCCAGCCTTAGGGAAACCACCGCCGGGGGAGACGGAAGGAAGGAGGGCCGGGAAGCCAAGTCAGCCCGGAGGGAAGCGAGGCCCTTTGGGCACAGCCGCTCGCTCCTTCTTCTTCGCAGGGCCTTCGCGGCAGGTGCACGGCGACGCCCGGCTCTCCGGGAAGGCGCCCTGCTTGGGCTTCCTGGAACGAGCCCGCTCTGGACGGGCAGAGGCGCCTCGGTGCGCGCCGGAGGAGGAACCACAACAACCACGCGTGGCCAAAGCGGCGGCGGCGGAGGCGCGCGAGAGGCGGCGCGCCCTGGGCGCAGCGCGGTGCGGCGTGCAGGCCGGGCAGGCTCAGCCGAGTTGCTCGCCTCCTCCTCCTCCTCCTCCTCCGCCCGCCGCCGCCGCCTCCCTCCCGCCGGGGGCCGCCTCCGCCTCCCCCCCCCCCGGGCCTCCCTCTCCACTCCCGCGATGGCGGCGCGCGAGTCTCCTCCGCCCAGGCCGAGCTCGGCCCGGCAGCGCTGAAGCGGCCTGGCGGGGGGGAAGGCGAGCGGTTGGCGCGGCCCATGTCCTCCCAGGGGGCGGAGGAGCCCGAGCCGCCCACCCGTGCTGCGCCGGCGAGGGAGGCGGCTCCGGCGGCCGCCGCTCCGCATTGTGCGCCGCGCGGCATCGGCACCAGCAGAAGCAGCAGCAGCAGCTTGGCGAGCGAGAGCGGCGGCCCGGCCCGGCGGGAGCCCCCTTGGCCGCCCCTCGCCCGCCAGCCCAGCCCCATGAAGGAGCCGGGCGGCCCCGGGGCAGCGGGAGGAGGAGGAGGAGGAGGAGGCGGCGGCGGCGGGGAGGGAGCCTCCGCCGCCGCCGCCTCCTCTTCTTCTCCTGAGGGCGCAGGAGGGGCCGCCGCCGCCGCCCCCGCCGCCCCCGCCACGGCGGCGCAGGTAAGCGCGCTCGACCGCCCGGGCTGCAGCCCCGGCCGCGGGTACTTCTCGTCCCCGTCTCTCCGCCTGGCTTCTCGGAGCAGCCATGTCACCCTCGCCCGCCGGGCCACCCCGGGCCTGGTGGGGGCCCTCAGTGCCCTCGTGCCCCCTTTACTCGAGGGCCGGAGCCTCTTCCTTGCTTGTGTGTTTGTGTGTTTGTGTATTTGTGTGTGTGTGTGGTTTTTTTTCTCTCTCCCTTCTTCTTTCTAATTTTCTCCAAACGAGTTTTTCTCTTATTAAAACAACGCCCCCTAGGGGAGACTATTCCAAAAATAGGAGGAGGGGGAAAAAAAAGAAATTAAATTTTGAGGGGAAAAAAAATTTTTTTTTTCCCCTTCTCTTTTTGTTGTTTTTCCGAAAGGAAAGTTGAAATCGTTGCCTTTTCTCCTTTCGCTTCTCTGGAAATTTTCTTACTCTGAGAAATGCTTGGAAACAGCGGGACATCATCTGCTGCTTGGATGTCAGCAAATTTGTGTTTTAAAACGGAGTCTTTTAATATGCAAATTCAGGTTGAATTGGATTGAAATCGGCGTTCCTTTGCCCCATCTTTTTTTTAAAATGAGAAATAAGCTCTTTTTTTTACAGGAGGGCGGTTGGGAAACAAAATTAAGGAGAAAAAGAACAATTTGAAACAAATCAGTCGGGAATGAAGAGGGAAGAATGGTTGCAAAGCAATTAAGAATTGTACTTGCAAATTCGAAAGGATTTCCTAGTTAAGTATTTGATTTATTTTCTCACGAAGAAGAACTTAATGTTAAAATTTTGAAATAAGTGTATGCATTATATGAAAATTTTGAGGGCACACCCCATTTTTGTGTGTGGGGAATGACTTTTAAGTTTTTATTCAAATCTGATTTGAAAGAGCTTTGTTTTTAAACATGAGCCAATCCTGCAAGTCAAGTTAAGATTACAGGAAAAAAAAGCCTTTTGTTCTGAAATGACATATTTTCTGAAAGCTTATGTTGTTGGCACAATTAAAAGAATGATTCTAGCATTTACTTTATAATCCATGTAGAACTGGGGGGGGGGGGGTGATTATGTTTTGCCTCCACCCTAAAATAACACAAGATAACATCTCTTGAGAGTTCAGTGTAACACTTTATGTATGAATACATCATTAGACTAATAATAGTGTACGCAAAATACTACTGGTTGAGGAAACTGCAGATGTGAAGTTGCAGATTTTAAAAAATAACAAAAATTTGCAAAATTAAATTATGCTTTCTTAAGAATTTCTAAAAATTGTGGGGTTTTTTTTGTTTTGTTTTGCTCTGTAGCCAAACTGAAAATCTGACTAACAACTACTGATTAGTTTGTAGTTAGCAATGCATGTTTGGATTTCTCAGATGGATTTGTGAGTAATAAAATTTGCCTTTTGAGTTTTGGTCGTTGTCTCTGTCTCTTCTCCCTTTTCTGTTTTGATTTGCATTTTATAAAGAATGAGTAACTAATTGACAGAATTTTTTTAGATCTCTGTAGAAAGTGATGTGCAACCTCTGCATCTGAAGCAAAAGGGTCAGAAAAAAAAACCGGCAACATTAAATTGGAAGTGGGGGAAAAAAAAGGAAAGGAAAGGGCAAATCCTGCAGAGTCTCCACTTTAAAATGAGAACAAAATATCAAGATGGCCGACTCCACAGCTGCAGCAGAGAACCTCAAAGGGGCATTTCTGTGCTGGAACAGAATTGATTTCTGCAGCTTAAAATCTTTTCCCCCATTCCAAGAACCTCAGTGTAGAAAAAAAAAATGTTTTTGAAAATTTAAAAGTTTGTCTAAGATGAATTTTTTTTAAAAAAAAAATTTAGAATTTCAAAAAAATTTTCCTGGGGAGGTGGAATTTGATCTGTTAGCTGTATTTAATTGTAATCTAAACTACAATTGAATATTGAATTGAAAATTCAGGGGATGCTATTCCTAAGGGAATGGGGGAGGGAGGAGGAGTGCAATTAGATATTTCATCTCTAACCAATCCCTTTTCCTTCCTTCCCCCATTGAAAGGGGAGGAGATTGTTTGGATTTTTGGGAAGATTCTGGAACAATTAAAAAAGCAAGCAATTTTCCAAACAGCTCAGATTGCTTTAATTTTTGTAGTACTTAGAAATCACGTTTTCTGCAGAATTTCTGTGCAAGAAAGGAGGCTGACAGTTTAAGAATGTTAATGGGGTTGCAATTAAATTTAACCAGTCACAGATTAACAGTTGATATGTTTACTCAAGCAAGCTTCAGCTGGCTGATTCTTACAGGAGACTTTTATGCGTGGGCTACACTATCAGAGTCATTTTATAATGATAAAAAGAAAGCAGGTCTCAAATTTCCAACTATGTCCATTTAAAATAAAATGATATGTCACATGATCAGTTATTTTGTTAGTTTTGCTTGATTATCTTTTAAAATCCTTTCAAGGGAAAAGAAGGGAAGGGAATATGTCCTTGCTTGGTTTGGAGAGGTGGCCTTGGTTATTCTGGTCTGGAATGAATCGGCTGTTCTTAACCCCGAAGCCAAGGAAACCCAAAGAGGAGGAAAATTGACCAGGGATACCATACACAAAAGTCATTAAGCCCTAGAAAGACAGGTGAAATACTTGGGGGAACTTTGAGGAGTTTTGTGTTTTTTTTTCAAGGGTGGGGAGTGGGAATGGCTTTCCATTGCTCTGTCCTTAAGGCAGGCTTTGGCAAAGCTAGTTGCCACCTGTACTGCATGCAGAGGTGTCCTGCAATTTGTGTGCTGTCTCACCTGCAGTCACATTTTTCTTCAGGCTCAGTGTTCATATTTTACAATGAAGGTTTGACCAAAGTCTACGCGTTGCTTCAAATCATTCTCGTAGTTTTCATGGAAGTATTAGAGTCACAGGGAAGGGGACCCTCAATTCTGGGGTGCCTGGCAGTTAACTGGCCTACCTGACAGGTGTGTTGTACAGTTGCTAGGATACAATCCTCATAAAATATTTTTGAGTATGTGATTACTGCTTTGGGCTCTTTTAATGTGTTTATGACTACGGCTACTAATGTTGCAAAAAGAAAAAAAGAATTTGTGCAGTGTCAATCCTGCCATGAATAATATTCCTATTACTACAAATATTAACAATGTTTATATGTTAATACTATAGTCAAATATATTAAAATGCCTATTGTTAGTCTTTAATGGTGCAGAAGTAACGTTTTGAGTGGGATAGCCATTTATTTCAGTTACATCAAGCAGAAGTAGAGAGCCCCATGACTTACTGTACCCCATCACTCCTCTGAAAAAAGAATTAAGCGGTTGTGAATAACGCATTGAAAATAAAACAGCGAAGCAGTGAGGAAAACTATGATCAGCCAAACCTAGTAGAGCAGAGGCACGGAATCCTTGGCTGTTGGATGGTTCCCCCTCTCAGTTGTCTGCTGGCAGGGTTGTGGGGTTCCCTGTCTCGAGGGATCGCTTCCTGAATCTTTGGTTTGATAGGTGGAAGGTGGGACTTCGCTTGTTCAGGTTAGGGTTACGACAGGAGAGTGAACCTCTGTGTGTTCCTGAACTCTCACGATGAGATTTTTGGATGGATTTTACTCTTCTTTCAAATCTCACCTGTCTCTAAAGTGCTTAAGAGGCATCAGCCTTGCTTCTTCATCTTCCTCCTTTTCATAGCGGCGGAGGGAGGGACAGGTCTGGCAAAGCTGCCTACAACAGCTGCCTCTTGGGCACCCTCCCAGAATGTGGGAGACGCATTGCCAAGGGATTGCAATCCCAACACTTCCAGACAACAAACCTGGATGATTTTAGAGTAAATGTGCGTCTTCTGTACACTAACCGCTGCACTAAAAGGGTGGCTGGTTTGGAGTCTTTCATGCAGACGGGGCTAAAAGCTGTCGCTTTCCAAGTCTTTAGTGTCTTAGAACAAAATAATACAAGGCAGTCCTAGGTTACGATGGTAATTTGGACTGGAATGCCACTATGTGATGTGGTCGTAAAGGGGGGATATCATGTGGCCACCACTTAATGCCAGTTCCAGCAGTCCCAGATGTGTCATTAAGTGAGGGCTTTAAGCTAGCACCTCAAGTGACTGACTTTGATTTCCTGCCAGCTTCCCCAAATGACATTGTGGAAAGCTGACAGGGAACATCAGAAATCGCAATCACGGGACTGTGGGTACCTATGGCAGCTGGAATTCTGAGGGCCCACCTCCCTTCTTCAGCACTGCCATAAGTCATAGCCCAGTTTAAGCAGGTTGGCTTAAACTGGACAGCATTGGGACCCTTCCTCACTCCTTTCCCCCATTTCCCCTAACTTCTGATACACGCATAGGGGAGGGGAGAATAAAGACAGTTCCTAGAAAAGACTCGTTTATGTATACCACTCTAGGCCTTTGTTTGGGCAATAGGAAAATGCTGTGTATTGTGAATGAGGAGCACTATGGATTTTAACTCTGTCGGTACATATCAGTAACATACTTAATCTATATGCTGAATGTTGTTGTTTTTTAATTCTCCAAGTCCTGTTTTTAAAAATCCCCTTTTCTGGTGGGCTTGTGAAGGAGCACCACTTTCTCCCAGATAGTTGGCTTTGATAGATGGAAAATGCCAAGAAATGGGTGGATTTCCCCCCCCCCCCCTGTCATTTTTCAGAATTGCTTAAATCTTGCAACTGGCTCTTCAGCTTCCTGACCTGGGAACTTGGAAAGTTAAATAGGATGCTGTAGTAATGGTAGATTACTGCAGTAGGCAGTGGTTGAACCAGGTGGCATTTAAAGTTCAAATCTGCCTCTATGAATGACTTGGTCGATGTGGTGGTGTGTTCCAGTTCCATTCGTCTGGGCTGTGAACATGGGACAAAAAATATCTGTAATGGCGACTTTTCCCCCCCACAGGAAAATTTCTTCCTACAAACACATTGTGTTGTGTATGTTTGCCTGGTTACGTTGGTGAAAAATGCAAATCAGTTAGGCAAATATGATAGTTAAAATGTTCCATGTTTATCAAATGACTATCCTCAGCGAGTATGCAAAGGAAAAAAAAATGCATTATTGATCTGAACATTTTCCAATGCAAACTGGAATTTTTCTATGTGAATTTGCATAGGAATTTTTTCCTATTTACAATTTCAAAATTGTTTTCTTTACCAAAAATAAGTAATGTTAAGGAAAGGGCGAGAAAGAAAATCTGAATTTCTTCCTCTCCGCCTCCATTATTCTGTGGGAGACATTTGGCCAAGAGAGTGCAGGTGTTTTTAGATTCCTTATAACCTGAGCCAGTCCTAGACTGATATTCTAACCGCTGTAACAACATAGGTTGGAAATCGAAACATGTTAATTTTTTTCCAATAAATATTTGTGTTAGACACACATACAGTTGATGTAGAACGCTGAAAGATTTCCTCATTCATGTGTACCTAAGTAGTTTGCAGCTGGCATGGACTGACTGCAAAATGCCTAGCCACACCCCTAGTTCCTTCAGAACAGTTGTGGTGTGAGAGGACAAGCCCATTCACTGGTGTGCTAAAAGGATGCTGTAGCAAAAGACTCAAGGGTGTAGATTGTTCTGTGCCTTTAAGAGATGACTGTGATTATTGAAGAACATCTGGAAGGCCACAGGTCCCTGGCTTGATTTAATAGCTTTAGAAGTGGCAACCGGGCTTTGGTGGGCAGAGATCATCTTCTAACATCTGTAAAGTTAAGTTGCTGCCACAGGCCAGGAGGAGAGGCAGGAGCAATTTTGGCAACCCTCTCTATTTGGGATCTTTTTGGGCAGCTGAACTCCAAATAAGGGAGACAATGTCTTGTCTTGATGTTGCTGCATCTCTAGGTGGAAGAACTGGGCATATAATGTAAAAACTGATATTGACGTCTTAGAGATTTGACTTTCTTCATATTCATGTTTTGAATGTCAACTGAAAGCCTCACTCTTAAGTACATTTTTGATTATACAGATTTGGGAGTCTCTTATGACAACAGTTGAAACAAGACCTTTAAAAGTTTAAAATTCCCATTTCTCTTGTGAGGATTTGAAACTAACTACATTCATTCATTCATTCATTCATTCATTCATTCATTCATTCATATTCATTCACTCACTCGTCAGGTTTCCTAGTGCTGTTTAATGGCTGAGTTTGCAAGATACATTTAACTGAGTTAAAGACTTAGTGGCTCTAATTGATATCAGTATACTTACTTTGGTTTGCTTGGAACATTGGTTAATTTTAATGCATAGTGTGAAGCAACATGTTACGTTCGCTATATTGTGCAAACTGAAAACATGGTTTAAATGAATAATTTAAAGTTTTGCTTCGCTTGAGAGAATGAAATAATCATGAATGGAGACACATCACCTTTGGTTACATTTGCTTGACTTGGTACTTTCAGGAGAATACTGACCTTAATTCAGTGATTTCAGAGCGATCACTCTGTTAAACAAATAATTCCCTCAACACTGTTCAACTATTACAAAGTCTACACTACTGTTACTGTTAATCTTCTCATCACTCCTTATCACTCATCCCCTCCCACCTGTGACTGTATGACTGTAACTTTGTCACTTGTATCCTTACGATTTGTATTGACTGTTTCCTAGTATGATTCGATTGCTTATTATACCCTATGACTATCATTAAGTGTTGTACCTGTTGATTCTTGACTCTTGACGAA
>NW_020716909.1:374217-387852 GCF_900518725.1 Notechis scutatus | reverse complement strand
ATTCCTTGTGTGTCCAATCACACTTGGCCAATAAAGTATTCTATTCTATTTCTGACGGATCAGAACCAACTGTATTGAGTTTAGGGGCATGATTCCAAGAAGGCTATAATCAAGGAAAGCCCACTACAGATCAGTTATTCATGCAGTAATATATATGAAGGAAGAACACTTGAGATCACACATGGATTTGCGGGAGGGCGCCCTTCAGGGATTGTTGCTTGGAGGTCAGTGTGGGTGTCTTTGCATTGTGAGAGTCTCACAAGTGCTCCTGGTTGGGATTCACCAATGCCGGTGATGGCGATGACCAGATGCAGAGTCCCGGTGAGGTTCTCTCGGCTGTTCTGTGCAGAGGTTCTGGGAGGAGCCCTGCTCCATTTGCAGCCAAATTGGTTCCATTTATTTTCAGCCATGCAGCAAGAACAGTTTTGTTCTTGGAGCTCGATTGTCCTTTGAGAAATCTTCATTTTGTTTTATTTTACTTGGCTTATTTCTTTCACTTTTTACCCCTTTAATCACGAGGGATTGTAGGACACAGGAGCTCAACTCCACCCATTTGTTTTCTGCCGTTGAAAGCCCCATTCTGCAAGCATCAGTATGGTGGCAAGAAACTTTTCTCGCACTTGTCTGTTCTGCTTTGGGGAAGGGTTATCATTCAGCTCACGAGGACAGCTGGAATTTGTAAAATAGGTCCAGTCCAATAACGTCCCTCCTGCCTCTTAGACATGCTTTAAGGAAAGGTGAAGATTCTGTGGTTATTACAGCCCCTTTATCTTAATTCACAGCTGACCTCTCCTGGCCAGCTTTGAGATTTTTCCCTGCGGGTAATAATGCGGTACCTTGGTACCCAACTGCTTTGAAATTCATTGAATTTGGTACTCAACACATTTTGGTGTGAAAATTTTGTCCCACTATCCATCATGTATTGGGTAATCAATGCACAAGCAAGAACTTGTCAATGACAGCTGTCTTTGGACTCGCTACATTAATCCTTATGGGAAAAATTAGAATTAGAATTCTTTATTGGCCAAGTGGTATTGGACACACAAGGAATTTGTCTTGGTGCAAATGCTCTCAGTGTACATAAAAGAAAAGATACATTCGTCAAGAATCAAGAATCATCAGGTAAAACACTTAATGATAGTCATAGGGTACAATAGAGTAGAGTAGAGTAGAGTAGAGTAGAGTAGAGTAGAGTAGAATTCTTTATTGGCCAAGTGTGATTGGACACACAAGGAATTTGTCTTGGTGCAAATGCTCTCAGTGTACATAAAAGAAAAGATACTTTCATCAAGAGTCAAGAATCATAAGGTACGACGACACTTAATGATACTTATAGGGTACAATAAGCAATCAAATCATACTAGGAAACAGTCAATACAATCGTAAGGATACAAGGGACAAAGTTACAGTCATACAGTCACAAGTGGGAGGGGATGGCTGATAAGGAGTGATGAGAAGATTAATAGGAATAGTAGTGCAGACTTTGTAAATAATTGGACAGTGTTGAGGGAATTATTTGTTTAGCAGAGTGATGGCGTTCGGGAAAAAACTCTCCAGTTTTTTGTGTCCAGTTGTTTGATACTCATCATTTTTGGTACTCATCGTGCCTCCAGGAACTGATTAATGATTGGTGCTAAGGTACTACAGTCTTGCCATCTGTATCAGGAAAATCACCTGATCAGTTGGCCAGAATCTACTAAGTGACCCATCCAACTGAGAAATCTTAACCAGATGGCCAGGTCAAAGCTGAACCACTGCTAGATCTCTAGGGCCCGTATAGCCTGTCTCTGGGCTCCTGTCAAACTCAGGCTGTCTCTTCCATTCATCTCCTCGTGGAAAACTTCAGATCAGCTCTCTGGACAGGAGGAAGGTGCTGTTGGAACCTATCTGTTTTCTTTTCCCACAGAAAGAAAGCCGTCTTTCACCTGATAACCTTTTTCCTCCTGAAATCCATCTTCGCGATGCTCCTTATGTTGTCTCCTACGCTTTCAGGGCACCCAGAGGTCATGTATGAATGTTTGTTTTCTACCTATAATAAGTCTCGTCTTTTTAATGGAATTCTCCTCCGCTTCTGGGCTTTCCCTCAACATTTTTTTTTCCAAATGAGAGTTACAGACCTTTTATAGGAGCTCCACTTAGGTTTATTTAATTAAAGTAGTGTTGAAAATGCTGACTTTTGTGGGGGGGGGGGGGAACCACTGGAAGGACACTTAAGTAGGTGTGTTTCTGATACTTTGAGTTAGGCATTGTGCTTGTTTGCAAAAATTGAAGGATTTCGACTTGCACATTTCAAGCTTAGATACACATTCTTGGGTATGAATGGGATCCCTGTATGCCCTCCCCAAAAAACTGAACCTGAAAGTCATTACAGAAGTCCTACATAGAGTGTGAACAGGCCACCGGGAGCCTGAAGGTTACTTTTGGTAAGCAAATACAGTAAACCAATATATGTGAGAAGCCATCCCTCCTCCTCCCAATTTTTCCCATTTTATTCAAGAACAACTGGGTCTTGGAATGAGCGTGTGTGTTAGAGGAGGGGGCAGGGCGGTGAATTCTAGATTTCTAGATGTCTATTAGAAGCCTTGTAAGCAACTTGGGATCCTTAGTCTCTCTCTCCCCACTGGTAATTAGTGCAGCCAGCAAAAAGGGGGGAAAAAAATAAGAATTCAACCGCTTTCCTACAAGTCATTTCACTTGTTAAAGTCAGGAGGATCAGCAGCAGCGGCAACAGGAAGGCCTGAACGAATGGTGGGTGTCAGGATCTCCTATCTGGCACCCCATAATAAAGCCTCCAGAAAAGAGGCTTACAAGGGAAGGAAGAGCGTGAAGAGGCCTTTCCCATTTAGGGCTGATGGAAGTTGGAAACGAAGCCTTGACTTTCTCCCTCCCGATAATGTCCAGGGAGCTGCCAGCTGCGGAGAGGTCCATACCCTGGGGCAGCGATGGCTAACCTTTTCCACGTCGCATGCTGAAAGCACGTGGCTGCATCCATGATGCAATGTGTGTGCACCTCCTGCACATGTGCCTGTGTGACCCCCTTTGTGTACATTGCACGCCTCTACTCACGTGCATGCACACTCTCGCAACCCCTGCCTCTGTGCATGCACCCCTTCCGCGCACGGATCTCCGCCCACGCAGATACCCGACAGCTGGCTGGCGGTGGTGTGCACAGGGGTGGGATTCAAATTTTTAACAACTGGTTCTGTGGGCGTGGCTTGGTGGTCATGTGACTGGCTGGGCATGGCCAACTCAATATCACTCACATCGAGGCACGCATATCCTCCCCTGGCCTCTCGTGACTGGGGATGCTGCAACAGTCGTAAGTGTGAAAAATGGTCATAAGTCACTTTTTTCAGTGCCATTGTAACTTTGAATGGTCACTCCACACAAGCAAAGTGCCAGCAAAGGAGGGGAAAAAAACTCCAGAGAAGTTCCTGAGACAGGAAGTCTAGTTCTGCCAAGAATGTAATAAGGGTTAACGGAGAGGCAGTTTCTGTAAGCAACCCCAGAACGTTTCCTTCCTGCCTTCCTTACAGGATTAGCCCAGATTAGCCCAGGAGGGCGAAAAAGGCCTCAAACGGGCTGAAAATGAGCTGGGAGGTGCTCATGTGCAGTGGAGTTAAGGGGCTGGGGCAGGGGTGTTGCCTGTGCTTTCGGTACACCACAGCAAAATGGGTTGTGATTACTGGTCTAGGCTGTGCCTAGAGATTTAGCCCTGAGATCATCCCGCTGAAACAATCACCGGAGTCATGGATTTATAGGAATCAAAGTGGGAAGTGTGCCAGATGTGGTCTCAGTCGCTGTCCTTCTAGGTCCTCCTGTGATGCTTTGTTTTTTCCTGAATTGTGGATCTGCCGATAATCCAGAGATCTTTATGGGAAGAGATGGCTAAGATTCCTTTTCTAGAACTTGGCTTTGAACAAAGTCCTCTTAGCCCAGTGCAGCAAGAACAAATTTGCCATTTTTCCTCTTCGCGGTTACAATTGGGAATGAATTGTATTTATTAGGAGAAAGCAAGTCTGCCAAAGGTTAATATTTCCCCACATTCTAGTAAATTTAAATTAGAGTCGCTGCAAGTGAAGGACTCCCAGAATCTGGAAAAGGGCTACTGCAGGATCTATTGTTACATTCGTTCCTAGCCTTGAAAGTTTCAGTAGATTGCTTAGATTCCTGAAGGGCTAATCAGGTGTGGCGCTGAAGGATTTGTCTTTTCTTTCCAAGCCCTGAAACCATGAAGTTCTGATTATTTTATCCAATTGAAAACCAAGGTGACATTTCTTTAGGTTGAATCCTACGGAATGAAATTTAAAAAAATAAAAATAAAGGACATGTAAATAAAAGTATTTCAGTTTTCGTATTTGCCTAATGCACGTAGGATCCAGAGAGATGTCTACTGTTTCTTGATGTAAGAGAATTTTGATTTCTCCCCCCCCCCTTTTGGTAAACTTTTAAGTTTGTTTATTTTTATGCTCGCTTGGGAAATTAATCTTGAGTATTTATAGTCTTTGTGGTCAGCTGAAGCGAGTTATTTTGCTACAGAGATTTCTAAGATTTCCACATGAACTATGCTCTTTTCTCGTGTTTGGTTTTTGAAGCTTAGGCCCTTTTGCCTTATAATTATTCCATTTTGAGCTTTTTTTGGGGGGGGGGGAGTGAGTTCTATTTTACGGATTCATCATTTGGATTTGGGTTACTCCTCTTCCTGTTTTATTTTTGTTTTTAAATCCACAGCTAATACAGAATGAGAAAGTTCAAAAGCCCTGATTGTGATCTCTTTTAGATGCCGCAGCTGTTAAGATATTTCCACATAGGCTAAGCTCGTTCTGAGCTCGTTCTGAGCTGGTTCCCTGTTGGCTGCCAGAAATCCAGAAGTCAATCAGAGCAGAGTGGAGTCTTCCTCTTATGTCTTAAGAGGAATAACAACATAAAAAAAATCAATAGGAGCCAAAAACAAGCGTGGGAATTGGGCACAACACGCAAAAATATCAGACATCCTCCAGCTGTCCATCTCACCAAGGCTTTGCTGTTTTCAAGTCATGACACCAGTGTCACTTTACTTCCATTTAAGCCACGATGCTAATGTCAACTCATGAAACATTTCTATGGTCTTTTCAGAGCTGCCAACAGAAAGGGAGGGAGGGGGGATAAATAAATCCTTTTTAAGTTTTGGAAGTTTGGCTTGAGACGCACGATCTCCATTCTGACAGCTAACTTACCCTCTGCTGTTTGACTTCATTGGCACCGCTCTAGAGACCGTGACAGTTTGGGAGCAGAGTCATCTTCATCTGAATTCCCTCCGTCTGATTCGGGCTACAATTAGAGTTCAGGGTTAAATTCTACAGCTCTGGATTTTCTTCCTCCTGTCAGTTGGAGTTGAGCTCAGGCCGATGCCTGTGACTCCCTGCATGTTTCTGAGGGAGGCGTCAGAAACACCGGGCTGTGGAAACTGGCACCTTTCCCGTCCTCGAGCAGCAAGGTTAGTTTTGGTGATAAGTTACATATTTTAGTTAATAGTTCAGCAAACTTGCAACTGGCCATATTTTAAGATCTCTTCGGGTGAATGCAACCTGGCCCAGGGGCCCTATTACTTTTTAACTTAACCGTATCTAAAACAAAATTCTTTGGTACTTTATATTTCGGCAAAATTCTGCGGATGTAACCTCAGGAAGAAATAAAACAGAAATGTGTTGCTGCGGTATAAACTTTCCTCCATTTTTGCCTCCCAAAAGCCACTTTGGCAAAGAAATAATTCTACTTTTTTGCAGCTTTCCAGCTTTTTTTTTTAAAAAGTGGTCTAGTACAGTTAAGAATGGAGGAGTCATTCCTGAAAAGGTTTTTTTTTGAGAAGGCAGCTTAATACCGTTAAAAGTGTCTCACCTTGCTTGTTTTCCCTTTAATTCTTAAGGCTCTTCTGGGTTGTGGAGTTATTATTGCTCTCTCGAAAGCTACGTAATTGCCTTGTTGTCGACTGTCAAAAGTCACACCCGCCTCCAAAATCAGATCCAACAGCTAAGAACACATAAGTTCTAGAAAATAGACAACTACAAAGTTCACAAATTCAGGTAACAACACATTTAAATCAAAACAGACACAGCCTTTCTGTGAACTCCCTTCAAACAGAAGTCAGGTGGCACCCTGGATGGGTTTCATACGGTGGTGGTGGTACTCTACCGGTTTGTCCCGGTTTTGCCGAGCCGGTAGCGCCAATGAGCAGCGGGAATCGAACCAGTTATCTCTGCCGCGCTTATGTTGGGCCCACCTGCTGGCCCGGGCTCCCACACTCACCTTTATCCTCTGCTTTTGAAGTGCAGCCGCTTTGCACGGTACAGCAGAGTACCGTGTGGCAGCTGCTGAAGCGACCGGAGAGTGCAGGCTTGCAGGAAGTGAGTTGGAATGCCTCTGTGCCTGCGCAAAGCGCGCGTTTTAAAGCGCGCCCACCAAGCCATGCCCACCGAACCAGCGGTAAACAATTTTGAATCCCACCGCTGGTTTCGTAGCCTTCTGCGATTCTCTGCTGCTGTTTTCTTGCACAAGGGGACAGTCTAGGCTTGCCATGCCAGCTAGTTGGTAGAACATTCATTACTTTCCTAATTACTGGGTGGCTGGGGGAGGGGTAGATTTCCTGTCTTTATTTTTATCCATTCAGTACTACGCCATGTTGTTTTAGCCTCTAATTAGATAGGGGTTTTATGTTATAGGATTTGAAGGGAAGAATATTGCAGCTTTTCTACAAACGTACATACATACATACATACATACATACATACTCATGACACTTTTCTTCTTTGGGGAAAGCAGCATTATCTAAAGCAGAGAAATGAAGTAAGATGCAAGGCAGCCAGAGAAGGTCTGCAGGCTAGATATCCCTGAAGAAGCAGGGTTGGTAATATGATGGAGAGTGGCAGCCAGAGGGTGTGTCCAAGCCAGCAAAATCTCTTCGGTGGAAGGAGAGATCGTGAGATCACCCACTTGTACTCCAGACAGCTGCTTCTCCAAAGAAGAATGCAAAAACTGACTAAGCTAACAGTCATAATATAGTCGTCAGGTCCATAAATTCAGACCATCTCTTAATTACTCTTTTTACTGTTTTTCAACTATTAAGAACGGAACGGAAAATCTTATGACATTCACCGGGTGAGTTTTCTTCAATCCTTAATGGAAGAAGTTTCAAGTATGAGTTTAAGGACTTAAAACGTTTTTTTAATCAATGGCAAAAAAAATTATAGTGTTGTTTTTTGGGGAAAGTTATAAATGGTGGACTGAGGTCCAGATGGATTACAAATAAAAATTTGAAATTAGTTACAGGTAGCCCTCGACAACTGAGCCCCAAATTTATGCTGCTAAAACATTTGTTAAGTGAGTTTTGCTCCATTTTTGCAACTTTTCTTGCCAGCCTTGTTAAGTGAATCACTGCAGTTGTTAAGTGAGTAACATGGTTGTTAAATGAAATCTGGCTTCCTCATTGACTTTGCTTGTCAGAAGGTTGCAAAAGGGGATCACATGCAACCATCATAAATATGAGCCGATTGCCAAGCATCCCGATTTTTATCACGCAACCACGGGATGCTGCAACCACCTTAAGCATGAAAAAGGGGTCGTAAGTCATTTTTTTCCAGTGCTGTTGTAACTTTGAAACTGTTGTAAGTCGAGGACTACCTGTGTAGGAATCCTCCTTTTGGGAAAGAACTGTTTGAATTCTGAAGAAAAAACACGATAGGATGGAATTTTAAGAACGTCCGCTCTCATAGATAGACTCTGTGTGTAAATCAAAATTTTAGGTGCTGAAGTTTTCTACCTGCAACATATAAAGGAATGGTTCAGCCATACGACTTGAGTCTAGGGCTGTGATGGCGAACCTATGGCACGTGTGCCACAGCTGGCACGCAGAGCCATTTGTGCGGGCACACGAGCCCCGGCCAAACTTACCTGCACTGAGCATGTGTGCACCTCCCAGCTGATTTTCGGCCCGTTTGAGGCCATTTTTGCCCTCCCGGAGGCTCGAGGGAAAGCCTCTGCAGCCTCGGGAGGCCGAAAAATGGGCTGGAAATACCAGAAGGGCCTAAACAGGCCCGTTTTTCGGCCTCCCAAGGCTCCAGAGGCTTCCTTCGATCCTCCGGGAGGGCGTAAACGGCCTCAAACAGGCTGAAAATTAGCTGGGAGGCCCGTGCATGCACAGTGCAGGTAAGGGGGTGGGGTTGTTGCACGCGCATGTGCAGGGGGTGGGGTGCATTGCATTGTGGGTGTGTGCGTGCTAGCGCTTTCGTCACATCACAACAAAGAGGTTTGCCACCACAGGGTCTAGGGCTTACTTATTCCATGCTTTGTTTTGTGATGATCAGGATGCCTTAGTTGGTGAGTACCTGTTAAAAGTCGTGGTCCCTTCCTCAGGTAGCTCGGCGATCCATAGTTTTCTTTTGGTGCTTTTTGGCTGATGCTTTGGTTTGTGCTGCTATGGAGCCTTAATTCCTCCTCGCCAGGAAGCATTATATTTCTTAGAAAGGGAATTAAAGCTGTAATGCTCGTTCTGTAACATTTCCCTTCACCTTATCCCTGACTTCAGGTGGGTTGAAATACAAAATTCGTAATTTTGTATTTTTCCCCCTATAGCTATTTTTCACCACAGCTGTGAGCCATATTTTTTAAAAAAATTCCCACTTAGATGTAGTTACCAGACTCTATAATTATTTTTAAGTAACCTGAAATGGTGTCGGGGTCTCTCCAGCATTGTAGTAATCCTGTCCATATCTTATGGAATGCGTTTCTGCCATAAACACAACCTGGCAAAATGCAGCACCCTGGTTTAAGAAACCTTTTATTATTTGTGTCCAGAGGAATACTTTGGAATAACGAAACATAAATGCCTATATGCCTATTACAAAGTACAGAAGCTCTCTCTTTTTTTTCTTATGTTGGATTAGGACATTAGAAGTTTTGTAGGGAGGGGTTGAAGTGCCATAGCTTGAGGTGGTATCTGGAAACACATATGGACATCACTTTTCTGAAAACTCAGAGTTCAGGACTTGTAAATGTGGTTCTGCCCCTAATAAAGGCAATTTTTATTTTTATAATTGGTTTGTTAGGTGTCTCGTACTGCTATTAACACAGGGAGGTTGAAGAGATTGGAGGAAGAGAGGATTGGAGCAGGTGGTCAGCTTGGGGTCTTTTTCCAGGATACCTGATCTGCCTTTAAGGCCTGTCAGGTGATGCTCAGCAGGTGAGCCCTTGAGGGATTTGTTTTCCCAGGGCAGTCTTATTTTTCAGAAAAGATGCTGTTTTGTTGCGTGAATCTTTGCATCAGAACGTTTCCTGTGGCAGTTTATCAATTTATTCTTGGACTGCAGTTAGATGTAGAATTTTTAAATGAAAATTGCAACAGCTCTTCCATTTTGATGATCTGTATTTTGATGATTTGCATGGTTCAGGACTTAACGGATCTGATAAATGCCTCTTTCTGAGGCATCCTTGAAGCCTGTGGCAAATGCCTCTGCTAGGAAACCTCATTCCTAGCATTAGGACGGCTACTTGGTAAGCGTGGACAGTATTTTTACCTGTGGGAGCAGCTTTGCAGGAAGGTGGGAAGAATATACTCGGTGGGAGGCACAGCACTCAATGGGCCTGACCTTGGGATTCAAATTTTTTTTTACTACTGGTTCTGTGGATGTGGCTTGGGGCCGAGGTGGTTGAATTTCACCCCTGGTCGGTGACTGTTTTGTGGAGTAGGTGTTGTGGTTAGCCGGCAGCAGATGCGGACGACTGAGGAGAGCGAGGACTCAGATGAGGGGCCAGGACCATTAGGGAGTAGACTGCTGCCTTCAGAGATTGTGGGGGCTGGCAGCAGCGATGAGGAGGTTCCTGAGGAGCCTGTGCCAAGTGCAGGTGCGCACAGGATTGTTCGTAGGAAAGAGCAGCTACAACAGCATGGGTGACTTGGGAGTAAGGCTGCAAGGTAATGGCCCCTCCTTCAAGAAGATAAAAGCCAGCTGTGAAATAAATGTACTTTGCAGAAGGCAAAGACATTTTGAAACTCCAGCCTCGTGGACATTCCAGTATCCTGAGTTTGTATTTAAAGATTCTTATTTTTTGCAAATTATTTCTTGTCTGTTATCTGTTGGCAAGTCTCACACAGTTTGGCAAGGCTTGTGCTTATCACAGCTAAATATTTTGTAAAAGCATTAACAAGGTTCCTGTTCCTTTTGGATTGTGTTTGATTTATTGGAAAAGGGCGTTGGTCAGAACAGTATGTCAGCATCAGTGGTGGTATGCTACCGGTTCAGCACGGTTCTGCCTAGCCGGTAGCAGCAATGAGCCGCGGAGACGGAACCGGTTCTCTCCACCACTCTGTTGTTGACCCCGCCCACCCGCCTGGGCTCCCATGCTCACTTTGATCCTCTGCTTTTGAAGCGCAGCCGCTTTCCGCGGCACATAAGGGTGCCACACGGCAGCTGCTGAAGCGACCGGGAGAGTGCAGGCTTGCAGGAGGTAAGGTGGAACACCTCTACGCCTGCGGAAACACCTCTGTGCCTGTGCAAAGTGCGTGTTTGGCGCACGCATGCAGGCAAAGTGTGTGCAAAGCGTGCCCACCAAGCCACGCCCGCCGAACTGGTGGTAAAAGTTTTTGAATCCCACCACTGGTCAGCAGGCTAATCACCCAAACCTCACAGGGCCTAGATCTCCTGTGTGGCGGGCAAGGTACCCACGGAGGTTTTAGCCATTGGGATTGTATCATGGCCTTTGTCACTTCCATCTCCCTTTTGTCAAGTTCCTGCCCGCCCTTTGTTCACTCCAGGTCTCAGGTGGAAGAGCTGCTGGTCCAGGATCACACAGGGTGGTGTGTGCATTGAGTGTGAGCTTAAATCTCGTGGATCTCAGTGGCCTCTGCACTCACCGGCCTCTGGGTGCCTTTTCAAATGAGAATGTCCTGGTGATTTGGACAAAGAAAAAAATCGTTTTCCTTTGAGAAAGCCCAAGACATCCATTAGTTTTTGATGGGTTGCCATGAAGCTTTATAAGAATTGGCAATTTCTGTAGCTTATCCGGGGCGGGGAGGAGCTGCTATGGCTTGCAAGTTCCTTGATTTATCTTAATGAGAAAATTCTGTAAGGCAAACCTGTTTTAATTGGGAGAACTTTTAAAATTATGAAAAAATAAATAAATCTTTGTATATATGTTTTACCACTTCCAGCCTTGGTTGCTGTGTAAAAGAGAAATCTTCTATAAAAGGAATCAAAAGAAATATCTAGAATTGTAATTTTCTACCCCCCCCCCTCATCCCACCCTGTTACGTGTATTTATGTAAGATTTCAGAATTGTGCTGATGCACCGAATATGACCTACATAACTTTTAATTTAAAAATTTATACCAGGTGGAAATTTATGAAATATTTTAGCATGAAAGAGAACCTTTTTTCCCCCTTAGGAAAATTAAACAATAAATCACCCAGCTTTCAATTTATCGCCCTAAGGCTGCCCATAGATAGCGTCCATTCCCCTACATTGTTATGGGAAAAAAAATATAATTGTATAAGACAGCTTAGCTTCTGTCCTCCTCCTCTCTAGAATTTTTAATTTCAGCTGTTTCTGCTTGGATTTATTTCCAATATTCCTGCTTGGCTTTTCAATTTCCTCAGTTATTAAATTTTAATTCAGTGCATTAGCATTTAAATTAAAAAGGGGGTTATTTTATTGAACGCCCTTTCCCTGCAACCTCTGAAATGGCCCGTTTCTGCCATAGATGTATTTCACCCCCCCACCCCCCCACCCCCGAAATGCAGCCAATCTCTTCTAATGCACATTTGTGCAAATTCATGGGGGGAGGGGAGAGGGGTCCAAGGTTTGAAAGAAGGCTGTTATCGAGGAAAGCCTTTTTTGCAGATTTTTTTTAAATAAAAAAAAAAAATTGGTAATTTCATAATTTTTATTATTAAAAAGGCAGGGGGAAATTTAAATTACAAGGATTTCAAACCACAGTTTTGTTAAGAGAGGTTGGATTTAAGGAAGGGTTTGGACCGTTTGAATTCCAGGGAATATTCGCAATTTGGCTGGGGCGGGGACGACAACAACACGACCAATGATTCCTGCCGATCGTTGTTGATGCATTCACAGACTTCTGCTTTTAATGGGATGTTCTGCTTTCATATATAAATTATACCGCTCCAGAAACAATTTTTCTGCACAGAAATTTTTCCTTATGACAAGGTTTTCTGTTTTTCCATTTTGTCCAGATGGTCCTGTGGCGATGGGGGGGTGGGTGCAGGGGGGTAGGATGGAGCGTGGTGCTCTGGAAGAGTTCAGAAGGCTACCAGGGAAGTTGTGTGATTGTCCCTGTGAAGGTCACTGTTGTGATTCGACAGCAGCCTGTGCAGATGGCAGCGGAATCGGACGGCGGGGAAGAAAGGGGACCAGTCAGGGAGTCTGGAGAGGACTTGGACGAGGGTCCCGCGTTTGATGCAGAGATCGGGCCAGGACCATCTGGGAGTGGGGTGTTGACTCTGGAGCCTCTGGAGTCTGGCAGCAGCGAGGCAGAGGACCCAGGGGAGCCTGTTCCCAGTGCGCGTATGTGCAGAGCTGCTAGAAGGCGAGAGCAGCTGAAACAAAAGGGGGCGACTCGGGAGTAAGGCTGGGAGGTGATTGCCCCTCCCATAAGGGATAAAAGTCAGACCAAGATGACGAAACCTTTGCAGGAAGCAAAGTCGTTCGTTCGGTTCAGATTCATTCTTGAAGCTCTTTATACTTCGGTTGGTTCTTGCTCTAGTTTATTTGACACTTCTGTTCTTGGCAGCACTTCATAGGAACGAAAGGTGGGTGCTTATCTTGAGGAACGGTTTGAGATTCATTACCGGCTGGGAATGAAAATAATTCCCAGCATTGCACTGAAATAAGACTTATTTTTAAAACAAGCGTGTGCATAATTACGGTCCCAGAAGCCTTGGTCAGAACATATGCCTGAAGGCAGGAATCACATCAAAACTAGACAAGGGGCATCTCTTGCTCTTCGGAAGTCAGCCAGAGGCGTGTGTGTGTGTGTGTGTGTACGTGAGAAAGGGTGGGGGAAGTCTGCCTGTACATTCTCTCTTTCCGCAACTGATCCTCTGTCCCTGGAGCTGGGCATTGCCTCCCTTTTAGGCAGCCCGATTGGATCACTTCCCTCTGTTGACCTAGAAGGAAGCTGGCTCTTCCTCCTTCCTTCCCTGCCCTACAACAGGAGCAGAAGCTGGGGCGCGGGGCAGCACATACTCCCTACTGGATCCTTCTCCTTTTCCCTTGGGGAAAGCCATCCACCTGCGGAAAGTGGTCGAAAAAAGAGATGGAAAGGAAATTAAAGGAAACAGCCCAAGGTTAATCCGTGGAACTCACTGGCACAAGATGCAGTGATGACCACAAGCTTGGATGGATTGAAAAGACTGGGAAGATGATTGGATAAATGTGGGATAAGCTTTTAGGTTGGAGACTCAGCGCTACTTCTGGGTTGGAGGGGTGTGTGCATTCCGGTTGAAATGGAGCAGAGGAAGGAAAGAAGGAAGGAAAGGAAGGAAAGGAAAGGAAGGAAGGAAGATCAGAGCAAAGAAGAAGAAGAATAGAAAAAGAAATTGGAAGGAAGATCAAAGGAAAGAAGGAGAATAGAAAAAGGAGGAGGCG
>NW_020716909.1:354243-369145 GCF_900518725.1 Notechis scutatus | reverse complement strand
TTGTGGACTTCAACTCCCAGAATTCCTGAGCTAACATGACTGGAGGAGGAATTCTGGGAGCTGAAGTCCACAAGTCTTAAAGCTGCCAAGTTTGAAGACCCTTGCTTTAAGGGTTACAAGTCTTATGTCAGTCTTTCTCAACCTCAAACCTTCTCAAGAACTATCTCAGGGGAATTCTGGGAGTCAAGGTCCATCTTAAACTTGGCAAGGTGGAGAAACACTTGAGACTCTAGCACAAGGCTCTTTAAACTCGGCAGCTTTAAGACTTGTGGACTTCGACTCCCAGAATTCCTGAGCTAACATGACCGGAGGAGGAATTCTGGAAGTTGAAGTCCACAAGTCTTAAAAGTTGCCAAATTTGAAGGCCACTGGCGTATAAGAAAGAACAGAGCAGGCCCTGCAGGCCCGCTAATTGCTGTTTCCAGGTTGAGGAAATAATCACTTCAGTTGAGATCTAATCTATTAATCGGTTAAATTGCATTGGCTGTTTTTGCCTTAAAATGGTAAGTGGGGAGAAAATACATTTCCTTTCTGTGTAAATCACAGCGGGCATTGTCTCAAAAGAGGCATTCCTCACTATATGAGAGGAAGAGAGGAGTTTTGGGGAAACCCATATGTAACCCTTCAATCTGGGGCAACGGGAACACGTTAGATCAAGGGTCTTCAAACTTGGCCAGTTTAAGACTTGTGGACTTCAACGCCCATAATTCCTGAGCTAATATGACTAGAGGAGGAATTCTGGGCGTTGAAGTCCACAAGCCTTAAAGCGGTCACGTTTGAAGTCCCCTGCGTTAGAGGTACATAAAACCTTATACGCTGCAGAAAATAAAAGTTTTATCTTTTTCACCCGGTTAAGAATCAAGGTAATCTATTCAACACAAGGCAATTCAGGAGCAACAAAGGAGATGACTCTTAACTAATGGGGAAACTATGGAGGGCATTAACTCCAGCTATGCTGACAAGCAATTAATCTGGGGAACTTTTAAGAAGAAACTAAATCAACTGGTAGCAAGTAGGGGGACCCTTGACAACGGCTGGTCTTAACAGCCTTAGGCTACCTCATAGGATGGTAGCTGGGATGGTAACCTTGGTTGGGCAGAGCTCTAGATTTCTACTATGCCTCAGTTCAACAATCCTCTAGCATGGAGCCATACGTGGACTTTGGAGGGAGTGGCTTCCTCCTTCAGTAACCGGACAGTTGCAGGCCGAATAAGACCAGCAAGCTTCATGTTTAAAAGTGGTCCACCTTGGATAATCTAGTGTCCACTGGTTAATTATTTTCACTGTGATGAACTTTCTCCTTAGTTACAGGTTGCTTCTCTCCTTGATTAGTTTCCATCCGTTTGCTTCTTGTCCTGCCTTCAGGTGCTTTGGAAAATAAGTTGACCCTCCCTCTTCTTTGGAACACTGCTATCATGTCCCCTCTGGTCCTTTTTTTTCTCTAGACCAGTGATGGCGAACCTTTTTGTGGTGGTGTGCCGAAAATGTCGGCATCCACAATACAATGCACCCTGCCCCCACCCCCCTGCACATGCGCGCACAACACCCTCCCCTTACCTGCACTGTGTATGCACGCACCTCCCAGCTGATTCCCAGCCCATTTGAGGCCGTTTTTACCCTCCCGGAGGCTCGAGAGAAGCCTCTGCAGGCTCGAGAGGCCGAAAAACGGGTCCGTTTAGGCACTTCGGGTATTTCCGGAAGGCCTGTTTTTCGGCCTCCCGAGGCTGCAGAGGCTTCCCTCGAGCCTCCGGGAGGGTAAAAACGGCCTCAAATGGGCTGGGAATCAGCTGGGAGGCGCGCGCATGCACAATGCAGGTAAGTTTGGTTGGGGCTCGCGTGCCCGCGCAAATGGCTCTGTATGCCACAGGTTTGCCATCACGGCTCTAGACTTAAGATCGAAGCTTTGCAAATGTGGTGGTGGTGAATAGAGCCCCTCTTTGCCCCTTTCCCGGCTGCCCTTTCTAGCATTTGCTACTCTGTGGTCTATTCCAGTGGAGGCAGTTACGGCCATGCGTGGTGAGGATGGCTGGGGTGAGAGGAGCCTCCCCTTGGCGGGTTTTCCTTTGCTGCTTCAGCACAAACAGATGTCTTCTGATTGCTCAGCCACTCTGGTCCTAGCAGCTGCCTCTACTTTAGGCTTTTGTGGCATGTCAGCAACTGTACCTGGCCAAGGAGGAGGGAGATTGTGATGACCCAGAGTGTAACACAAACGCAACAAACTCCAGAACGTAAATAAATGTCCTTTAATGCCTCCAACTTGGCCCCACTGTTCAACAATTCTCAGTTGGAGATAAAACGTACTCAGAAATAGTCTTCAAAAGAAAGCAATACAGTCCGAACTTAATGAGCAGATAGAGGTGAAATAAAAAACCAAAACAAACTACAATGAAGGAATTTCCACAATGCACCGGGATAAGTAATTACCAACTTCAAGGAGATAACAAGGCACAGTCTGTTGGAAGGACACCAACCAAGATAACTTCAGCCCAAAATAACAGACGCTTTGCTTTTGGCAACGCTGTGTTGTAATCGTCTCTTTTATATACTAGTCTCCCCAGCTGCAACCAATGAGGGGGATCATGGCCGCTTCCTCTCTCGTAAGCCAAGTTGTTTCCTTCTCCGTTCCTCCCTGCATGTCCTAGGATGAAGAGGGGATGAGCCTGGTTCTTCCTCTGACTGCCCAGCCGGCCTCTGCCCTTCCCCAGCCTCCTCCACAACCTCTGGAGCCACACTTCCACTCCCTGTCGGCTGTTCCTCCTCTCCCTCAGAATCCGACTCTAACAAGGGCATGACAGAGATGGTACTTAATATTACGAATTTCACCCAAGCTCCGTCCCTTTAAATATGATTTAGGTTTGAGTGATCTAGTAGAGAGTTCTATCTGCCTCTGTTTACAGCTGCCCTAATTGTTCCGGTGTGAATTCTTTTTTCTTTCTTTCAGGGTCGTATGAGTGTGGAATATGTGGAAAGAAATATAAGTACTACAATTGTTTCCAGACCCACGTTCGAGCACACAGAGGTATTGATCTCTTGTGCACCCCCTGAGGGGTTCTGGGAGTAGTTAAGAAATGCGGGCGGGGAAGAAATTTGTTTCTGTGACACTGTTTGCATTCACAAATGGGCTTTCCCAGGATTTTGTCCAATCACGTCTGTGCTCGAATGGCACGGCCAGTTTGATATCTTTAGGCAGATCGCAGAAATATGCCCCGTATTATTGAATTTGGCATGCGTTTAGAATACTGAACAAAACAACCGGGGGGCTGGGGGGGGAAGAAGGGAGGAGGAAATAAAATGCTGGTCATAGCAGAAAAGCCCCACCTCATTGGTTGCGTGGCAGTCTTAAGGTGGAAGACACAAGGGAGATTTAATTAAATTAGCCATACATTTGTAATGTTCATGGAGAGGTTTAAATTGCATCCCAGTGCTGCAAAGAACAAGCTACCAGCATTGCGGCTGCTCCCCCTCCTGGTCCACTAGTATAAAGCCTCCAGCCCTAAAGTGGGGTGAGGGATGCATATAACCCCTTTGATGGGTGAGGCCTTCGCCCTTCAGGCCTCTCATCTGCCCGGCTTCCCTTCTCTTGGCCGTCCGCTTCGCCGCAGAAGATTAAACGCCCGCCCCAAATAGCGAAGTTAAAATAATTGCAACGAGGCGCCGCCACTTTTCACGCACCAAAATCTCCAGCCGGCGTCACGGATTTACCTGGCCTCTTGGGTGTAGTCATTCTACCTTTTGGTTTTGCTTCTCACGAAGGGGAGGGGGAGGATTTGGATGGCCACCGGTTGCCCCCTTGAAAAACCGTACTGCAAACAAGCGAGGGGTTCTGCCTGAGATGAGGGGTCTTCGGGCTATCTGGTCTCAAACAGACACGTTTCTTTGGCATCAGATCTGGGAAGGAGAGGCCTTTCGACCTCACGCCTGGATGGGAGGGTGCTTATTCCTGGGCATGCATTCTCAATGCGGTTCTTCTCTTCGCCTAGACACAGAAGCGGCATCAGGCGAAGGAGCCTCTCCTGGGAGTAAGTATCGACACTCTCCTTGAATAGCGCGGAGCGATGCTTTGCGAGCAAAAGGTCTCCCCGCCCCTCCCCAGTTCCAGGTTACTGGGAGAGGAGAACGGAAGTCCCTCTTTGTGCCCAAGACCCCAGAGCGCTGCTGCCAGTCAGGGCCCAGAGGGTTGGGCATGTTGGACCCAAAGCCGACCTGAAGCCAAACGGGGTCAGCGGTCGCCACTCGGTTGCAAAAGAAGCCTTGTGCAGCCCGTGGGGAACACACACACACACGCTGCCAGTTGTCCAGTGTGAAACGTAGCGGCTGTGTTGTGGTGCCATGTGCAGGTGAAGAAGAGGCTCCATCGTTTGGCGACTTTTATCTTGTTTTGCTCCCGTGCTGATCTTCTCTTCCACCCCTTGCTCTGTATTTTTATTTTTTTGCCAAGTTGTTTTCTGCCTTGGAAAAACGCTCTTAACCAAAGAAGGAAACAACAACCTCGTTTATAATTTGGATTTCGCGAAGGCCGGTGGTCTAGTTTTCCTTACTTTGGATCCTCTGATCCGTCTGAATGCGGTTAGGGATTGGGGTGTGTGGTTGTCTCTTTATCACTGCATCTCCCCCCCCCCCCCCCCAAAAAAAGGCATCAAAACAGAAGAAGAAAAATGCTGCTTTCTTTGATTTGGAGCATGATTTTTCTCTTCTCCAAAGTTCCTTGGTGCCAAGAGATGTTGAGTCCCCGAGATGGTTCCGTCCGTTGCTCAAGATTACAGCTTTTCAGGGCCTTTGGTGGGGTTGAGGTGTGCGAAGACCAAAGAGCAGCCAGAGGCGAGAGTGTTGGTCCAAAGCCAGGTGCTGGTAGAGGGTTCTGTGCATGGGGACTCCTCGGGGAAGCCCTGGGTTCTTCTTGGAGTGTCTCGAACATTGTGTGCTCTTTCCTCCCCACAGATAACTTTAGGTACACGTGTGACATTTGTGGGAAGAAGTACAAATACTACAGTTGCTTCCAAGAGCACAGAGACCTGCATGCAGTCGATGGTGAGTGGTGTCAATGTCTGGATTGCTTGGCGAGGAGAGGACCGTCCTCGTTCATACCTGATGCTATGCAGGAGCTCGCTCAGCCCTCGTTCCCACCTTCCAGACGGAGTTGTAGGAGTTGGGAAACGTGGACGGCTAAGCTCAAGCAGCAGCTTCTCAGAACAAGCCAGGATTTCCATTTGGCTTGAATGTAAGAGTTGCTCAAAGAAAGGAATAGAGCTTCCCGTCTCCTCGCAAGGAAAGGGGGCAAGGGGGGCAGTGTGATGACCCAGGGCGGGATACAAAACACACAGTCGCAGAAAACAGGTGAATCCCCTTTTATTCCTTCACTTTGCTTCCGAGCTCCGAATAGTCTTGACAGAAGACAAAAAACTCCCACACAAACAGTTACAAGAAGGAGGAAAAAAGCAACACAAACCAGGCAAGATAAGGGCTGGAGGACGTCCACAGATAACACACACTGGGAAGGACACCAAACTCAGAGAGGAACTATAAACTAGAGCTATTTCCATGCTTTGTTTCCAGCACTCGCCAGTATGCATGTCCGTCCTCTTATTCAGTTGTCACAGCTGCAGCCCGTGAAGAGGATCAAGGCCCTCCCCTCCCAAGGAGACCACGTCTCTCCCTTATCCTCCCTGCGTGTCCTAGGATGGAGAAGGGACTGGGTCCTCCTGGGTCCTCCTCTGACTGCCCAGCCAGACTCTGCCCTTCCCCAGCCTCCTCCACAACCTCTGGAGCCACACTTCCTCTCCCTGTCGGCCGTTCCTCTTCTCCCTCAGAGTCAGTCTGCACCAGGGGCATGGCAGGCAGGCAGGATGTCTTTAGCTCTTGCTTAAAACTCTTTGCCAGGTTTATGGAAAGAACCTTGGGAGGAGAGCTCTTGTACAGGGCTGTTGACACCATTGTGGTGATGCAAATAAAAATAAAAATTAAATAAATGAAATCCAAGGGAAACCGTTAGAATGTGGTGGTTGTTGTGTGTGTTTATCTACATGTACCCAGTTAGTTTAGAGGCATAACACCCTACAATTTTTGGCAGTAAAGTTGCAGCCAGTAGAAACTTTATGGCTAAATGATTCCAACCCTTTAAGAAGACTTGGACGGATGAGCATTCGGGTGAATGCTCCACGGATGGAGGAGCGACCAGGCTGGAATTCCTGCCTCGTTGCAATTTGAAGCACCCGTGGGCATGTGCAGAGATCAATCCGTTCAGTTGAGAGAAGGAGAGTATTGGGGCATCTTGGTATAGGCATCTTGTAAGAATGACTGCAGTGCATTGCAATCGTCACACTTTAAAAGGACATAATTAGTGCAAATTTTATATTTTGAGTTGGAATTATGCAGGTTGTAATTAATCCCTTTGATCGGCAGATTATTAAGAAAAATACGATCAGTAAAAAAATACCGATGCGTGTGTAAAATGTATGTTAAACCTATATAAATCATTATCAACAACAGTATGTTGGTCCTTTTTCTTGTTCTTTTTGATTATACTCTGTTCAGTGTTTTCTTGCCCAAGTTTTCAAAAAGTTTTTTTTAATATAAAAAGCTTCAAACAGGAGGAAGCTAAAACGCTGCTTGGGTTGACTTTATCCAGCTTCTTAAACTCTCTCGTGGCCAATTCTGCTGAAGGCGGGAGTGACCCATCCGTGGCAGCGGATGAGAGCAGGGCTCTGGGGGAGGCCTTTCCACGTGCCCCGATCAGCTCTCTCCTCCTTCTCTCCTATTGCAGACCCCTACGACCAAGCAATGATTGCCAAGGAGGAGGTGAAAGAAGAGGACCCTGAGCCCTTTCAGAAGATTGGTCCAAGTACGATTGACCAAGTTTGCAACTTAAGTAATTAACTGGCTTTCATGGTCTCAGAGCTGAGGTTTCAGGGCCAAGCCAGGGATGGAGTGGTCCTCACAGAGGCAGGAAGCTCTCATTTATTTGTACCACAGAAAGAGCACGTGCTTTGCCTGTGCGGCTCTCTTCCTTTTGGCATGGCTGGTGATTGACTGGAAAAATCTTCCTTGGATGCATCTTTCTCAGGGGTTTGTTGAAGGAGCAGCAATAGCTAGGTTTTTCCAAGGTGTAGCAGGCAGAATAACTCTCAGGATGCCCGAAAGCTGCTTGGCATCGGGTCTTCTCATGGGTCCATCTGCCCCACGACTATCGGCACTGACTGGCTCTAGGGCTCTGGACATCCATCCAAGCAGAGGGGTTTTCCCAAGCCCTCCCCTGGAAATGCAGGGGTGAACCTAGACCTTTTGCACGCAAAGCAACAGCTCGAACTCAGGACTGCGGCCGTTCGTCAGGAGACAGGCAACCTGCTTGCAAATAGCACTCCTGTGTAAACAGAAAACGAATCTTCCACGATTTGACGTAGAGAGGAAACAAACACGATTGATTTGGGGAATTATAAAAAAATATTCTTGCTTTAATGTTACACACTTTTTATAAGCATCTAGTTAAAACAACCCAATTTGTCCCAAAATATTTAGATGTAAAATACTTCATTGCAAGGAGAAGGAATTAAGTGCGTGTTATTTATTTTAGTTATTATATTCAGACATGTGCAAAACATTCCACTTGCCTTTCTCGTGGCTTAATTTTAGAATTCACAAAGAGCTCTTCATTAAAAGGGAAGATATTGTCTAAGTATCGTCCTCTGGGATAAGAAAAAAAAAGTCAATTACAATTTTGCAGTGTTCTAATTTGATTGCTACTTCATTCGTTGTTACGTTACCATTTTTTCCCCTCCAGAATAGGGGGAAAATGAGGAGGGGGGGGGGGAAGCAATATTAAAACTAAAAATCGATCTTAGACGATAACTACCCCTCGTAGGGCACTGATGAGAGAGCGACTTGGCCTTTGCCGTCTGCGAGGGTTTACACAGCCCACTCCCCAGTGCAACTTTTGCGAAAGGAAGTATTGCCTCTGTAAGCAGAGCTGGGGAAAAACAAAGGAAACAGTTACCACGAAGGGTCCCCCCCCTTGTTCAAGAAAAGTTGGAACCTGTAGGAAATGTCCACCCTGCTATGCTATGAGATCCATATTTGGGTCGTAAACATGTTTGGGAAAAAATATCTTTTCTCCATCCCAAAATTGTTCTCTGTCGCTTTGCAGAAACGGGCAATTATACCTGTGAATTCTGTGGCAAGCAGTACAAGTACTACACGCCATACCAGGAGCACGTGGCCCTTCATGCACCAATCAGTGAGTATCCACCTGTGACACGACAGCCGGGGAAAGCCGGGGATCCGGGATCTTTCAAGGCCAACCACACAACCAAAGTGATTACGAGGGACAGACCCATACTAGCATATCTCCCTGATGATAGCTGCACTTTGGGGGGGGGGGGGGGATATACTTTGAAGAGAGGGAGCTGTCCGTATTTCAGTGCAAATATTCAGGCCGGATTGCCTGTAATTGTTGATACTATTATTCTATAAATAAAATGTAACAGCTGTATTTTGCAGTTTACACATTTTTGATAATGTTGGTTTTTCAGCTGGACCCCTCAGCTGTTTACGGCTTGCGTAGCTGTTTCTCTCAGTCAATTGAAAGATTCAAAAGCATGGGATCTGCTTAGTGGTTTTAGCCCTCCATTTCCAAGGCCCCATTCTCCTCTAGGCAAGTGGGGGAGGCTGACCGCCTCTGTCGTCCACGAAGGCAACCCAGGCTCCTTTGCCCTCAGAAAAGTGGCAAACTCGGCACTCCTACTCAGTTAAAGCCTGCTAGGACTTTGCTCCCGGTTGAAAGCCCCAGAAGTAGGATAGGAAAGCCTCCTTCAGCTCAAGCATCTAACCCTTATTGCCCCTGGCAGCACGCCATCTCCAAACAAGCCACCGCCATCCCCTTTTCAGTCCGTTGCGTAGCTTCTTAGGGGGATCGGTGGTGTCAAATTCAATGCATCCTTTGGTCTTCTTACACTGCAGAAGCCTCCCAGTGTCATCTTTATCAGGGAGATGGACAGCATATAAATGTCATCAGTAAATAGTCATTTGTCTTGACTGAGGCTGACTTGGTAGAGTTTACTGTACCAATAAGTTACTTGTCCAAGCCATTGCCAGTGGAATTTTGGAGGTCAGATAACAGATAAGGAAGGGACCTTGTAGGTCATCTAGTCCAACCCCCGCCCAAGTGGGAGACCCCACACCATTTCTGACAATTGGCAGTCCAATCTCTTCTTGAAGGTCTCAAGTGATGGAGCTCCCACAACTTCCGAGGGCCACTTCTGTTCCACGGGTTGATTGTTCTCCCTGTCAGAAAGTTTCTCCTTATTTCCAGGTCGGATCTCTCCTTGTTCAGTTTCCATCCGTTACTCTTTGTCTGGACTTCAGGTGCTTTGGAGAATAGCCTGAGCCCTTCCTCCTCTCTGTGGCAGCCCCTCAAGATATTGGAAGACTGCTATCCTGTCTCCCCTGGTCCTTCTCTTCCCCAGACTAGCCAGGCCCTGTTCCTGTAACCGTTCTTCATTTGTTTTAGCCTCCAGTCTCCTAATCATCCTGGTTGCTCTTCTCTGTACTTTTTCTAGAGTCTCAACATCTTTTTTGTAATGATGTGACCAAAACTGGATGCAGTACTCTAGGTATGGTCTTACTAAGGCTTTATAGAGTGGTATTAGTACCTCCCTTGATCTCGATTGTATCCCTCTATTAATACAATTTAGGATTGCATTAGCTCCTGGCCTGAAGACCCTTGTTGACAGACCTGTTGAATTACGTCTGTTCTTCCTCTTATCCTGCACGCTGTTCTCCTCGTAGGTTTTTTTTCTCCCTTGAACAGCACCCCCCTCCATTGGGCCCCCTTACCCCAAAGTTCAGTCCAGGTCTTGTCAGTGGCACTTTAGGATTGTAGGCAAGCTCTCTCTCTCCCACCACCCCAAATTCCCCTAATAGTTGCAGGATCAGATTGATATGATAAGCCTTGGCTGGAGCCCTGGTGGTTCAGCAGGAAGGGATGTGAGAGGCAACAGTGACCAGGGTGATTGCCCACCTCACTCGCACTGTTCTTCCGCCTGGCAAAGGATGGGCACTCTAGGCAGTGTGTCAGAAAGTTTGGGGAGGCGGGAGGGGAATATTGTTGCATTGCCTACACTGCTATTTTCCACCCAGTCTTGTGGTTTCAAGGAATTAGGACATCTCCGGTAGCTTCTTAAAAATAAAGAACAAATACCATCACAAGGCGAATTTGTATTTGTCTTTTATTTATGGTTTCTTTGGGTGGGTGGGAATCATGATGCAATGAACAAGGGTCTGATTAGAATCCAGATCGCATTACAGAAAGGTTGTTTTGTAGGGGAAATTGGGCGAGACAGTACTGTCGATGTAGCCTTAAGATGCTGGCATTGATGCAAGATATAAATAACTGAATAGAATACTAAATCATGTTTACACATTATACTTCTTTATTTTCACTCCCACCACCCAAAGGGCACCTTGTCCCCTTTGCCAGAAGTTCCTGTGGGGATCTGGCAGGGGTCTGCAGGTGACATGAAAGCTGACTGAAAATTGCAGAAGCCAGAAATTCAAACCGCTTGGGTTATGCTTGAAGGAAGGGGAGGGGGCCCTGCAGTGGGACCCCGTTTTTTAAAAGCTTTGGGTAGGGGGAGCATGGACTTCTTGCAGAGAGGGGGAAGCGCCCCGCAAGAGGCAGGTTCCGGTCACCGACTTGTCTATCCCGGCACTAGTTTTGAATGTTCCTATCCAGAGTACTCTCGATCTCCACTCTTCGTGGCTGTGAAGACCCAGGCGAGCCAACCGGGCAAAAAAACACCGACGGCACCCATAATCCGGTGCTCCACCCTCCTCCACCGCACTCCCTCTGGTATCCCACCGGCGGCGTCTCCGTCACAGACCTTCCGCGCTCCAAATTCTGGATCCCCAGGAAGCAAGGCCACCACAGGTACAGATCGCGCTTTCTACCATCCCAATGGATTAACCCCCCCCCCCCCCCACCCCCCCCCCCCCCGACTGCCTATGTGCCCCCAGGCCCCAAAGGGATGGCACCAGTGGTTCCCGTGGAGGGGACCAAGGTCCCGAGAAGGCCCGAAGGTCCCATGAGCCGACAAAGAGCCTGGCTGAAAACCTCTTTTCGGAATACAGGCAAAGGATGAGGAGCAGACTGAAGAAAAAGCGTCCTTAAATTGAGTGAGGGTGGTAACATTTTATGAGTTTATCGCGATCTAACCTTGAAGTTATTTTGACATAAACTTAAGTATTATTTTTATTGGGGGAAAAGGAACAGAATCCTATCGGATTTCCTTTTAGTTTAGTGCTTTGTCCTTTTTAAAAATACAAACAACCTTAGAATTTGCTAAATCTTGAATGCCATTTTTTTAACGTTCAACTGGAGGCATTTATTGTGGATTATGGAATTTTTTATATGTATATAATTTTTAATGGACTGTTTAGGAAAAGCACTATTGCTTAGGTTTAGTATTATTTTAAAGGACCTTTCGACCCTCCTTGTCCCTCTGAACTTCTTCCCTACAGACCAATCCAAAATTGGTGGCATTAACACGCATGAGTGAAATGGTAGATGAAGGAAGAGAGGCCGGATTTATTTATTTTTATTTATTTATTTTACTTGTCAAGCGATTATAAGATAACATGTATAAGTAAAAACATAGTTATGAATACATGGATACATATAAGAAAAATAAAAAGAAACAATAGGACAGGGACGGTAGGCACGTTGGTGCGCTTATGCACGTCCCCTACAGGCCTCTTAGGAAGGGGGTGAGGTCAATAGTAGGCAGTCTAGGGTTAAAGTTTTGGGGGTTTGGGGAAGAAACCCCAGAGTCAGGTAGAGGATTCTAGACATTGACCACTCTGTTGCTGAAGTCGTATTTCCTGCAATCAAGTTTGGTGCGGTTTACCTTGACTTTGTTCCGCACCTGAGCAGCAGGCCTGCTTGGGATCAATGCTCACCAGCCCCTCTCTGTCTTTCCTTAATTCTCCCACCCAGCAGAAAGCGTTTTCAGTCGAAGAGTGGAAAGCAAGCTGCAAAACAACTTCGAAGAAACTAATAGCAGTTCCCAGAACTCCAGTGGTGAGTACCTGCCCTTCCCTGGGCACCATTGTGCAAGGTTGCAAAAATCTGGGTCTGGACTTAAAGGGGGCCCAGGGCAACAGGTGAGCAAAGAGGGACGGTGCCTGGTTCCTTGGTGTTTCTTTCAGCCATGTAAGTCGATGTCCAGGACTTTCCCTCTTTCTTGATCTGGCCAACTGCCGGCTCTGTGGATTGATTAAACTTGGGTGCTGCCAATTCTCAATGACTCTGTGCAGCTCACTGTAATCAAAAGAGATTTCAATAAAATCAACACATTAAAAAAAATCAAAAGTACTGGCTTAAAATTTTTAAAAAAATGTTTGCAAGAGATCCTTAAGAAACAAATAGAATTGGAACCAGAATTATTCTTGGTAGGGATACTTAAAAAGAAATGTGGGAAAAATATAAAATATATAATATTACACATTTGCCTACGCTCAGTGTTGGAAGCACAATTATATACGTTCAGACGAATTGATTATTCAAAAAATAATGGTGTGTGCTGAGATGGATAAATTAACCCTGATGTTATGAGAAAAAGAGGACTCTGAATATTATAGAATTTGGGAAAAATGGTATGATTGGATTGAATTAAGACATGGATGATGAAAGAATTAACGATAAGCAACCTATAGATTGACATTCGCATAAATTCTATATATTTGTAAATAAGCACAAAATAGAAGTCTATGAGATAGATGTCACATACTGTTAATGTCATAATATGTATATTTTTTGGTTTTTAAAGATATAAAAGACTAATAAAGTTTATTTTAAAAAAATCAAGATAAAAGACAGCAAACTAAACGATGTGTAAGATTTCCTTTGGAGAAAACCTGAGTGAAGGGGCAGGTCTTCAGAGCGCTTCTAAAAAACAGTAGAGTGGGGTTAAATCTAGATCTTGGGGAGAACCTTATTGCACAAGATAATGACAAATAAATTGGATAAATAAAATTAAAAAACACCAGTCACTTTCTAAAGTGTGCCATTCTTGGTGGTTTGGGGGCCTTATTGCCTTTAAGTACCCAGCGTAGTGCTTGCATTCTTCATGGGGTGACTCTTCCATGTTGCCTCTCTTTCTTTTTCGCAGAAACTGCCAGTCCTCTGGTTTCAAATCCTTTACCACTTTTGCAAAGTAAGTGCATTGGACGCCCACACTGCGTGTCCAGGGGGTGCATGCATCCAGCCCTTTCTGGATATAGAACTTTTAATTGATTAGTATTCGTTTTGGTCCCGTTTTGCACCTTTGTTACCCTGAATATAGTCGACTGCCATTTAGTTCACCAGGGCCAAGTCCTCTAACACTCTTTTTTTTGGGCCTTCCTTCCTTCCTTTTAGAGCCATACACCTGTGGGGCCTGTGGCATCCAGTTCCAATTCTACAACAATCTCCTTGAACACATGCAGTCTCACGCCAGTAAGTCTCTTGGTTGCTCCAAACATCTTGAGCTCCGGACCCACAGGAAAATTTGCTGGAATAGTCGGTGCAATATTGATCTCTCTCTCTCTTCTCCAAAAACCTTTTTTCCCCTTTTCTGCAACCAGGGACAAAACCCAAGCAGTTCTCCTCTCACCCAGCAGTGTGAGTGTTGCCAACAAGCAGGTGAAGGCCAAGATGAGAAGTCTTAGAAGCTTCTACTTTTGATGGATAGGCATAGTGGAGAGATTTGATAAAAGAGATGACCCTGACTGTTTTTTGGAAATGTGCAAGCAACGCAGGAGGTTGCTGGGATGGAAGCTAGGGACTGAATGGTTACTACCTGGCAGCTTTTGGGGAAAATGCCATGTCAAGGGCAGGGCATGCCTTGAAAATGTCAGGATGCCATCATTAGTAACATAACTGGAATGTGCGGTGGGAACTTGCAGTTGCCCCCGTGGCACACTTCTCCCGCACTCCCTTGTCTGGATTTAAATATTGCCATGAAATATTGCCATTCTACATGCGTAAGACTTACCTACATCTTTTGGGGGGCGGAAATTGTAGAGGAAAGCCCGTGGCTTGCTTTGGGAACCAAAAGACCATGATAGAGCAAACTTGGGAAAGAGGGGTGGGGGGCTTTAGAAAGGCTACTTCCAAAGCAAGCAAATTTGGGTCCTCAAAAGACAGGCTTATCCGCTCTGCTTCTGTGTGGCGCTAAAGTAAAATTGTAATCTGCGTGTGATTGTGGAGGTGCGATGTAAGGATTTCGGTCTCTTCCCTGCAATGCATCTGCATCTCTCAGGATAATGGTGTGATTTTTCACCAGTGCAGTTTTTAGTGTGTTTTGCCACTATGGAAAACTCACCTTTCCAACAAAAGGCAGCAAAAATTTTAAGCTTGCCCCTGCTGGAATATGTGGCACATGGTGGAGCACGCCTCCGTTGCAGGTTGTTTTTTTTGTTGCCAAGAGCCACTTTTCCTCCTTGGGGCCCCACCTTGGACTCTTTTGCAAGGGAGTATGGCCCAATCTACCTCCTTGTGGCCATCGTTGCCCTCGGTCAAGGCAGCCTTGCCTTGTGGAAGCTGCCCAGGGAAGCAGAGGGCCTGGGCTGCTGCTGGGTTTTGGGAGGTGTTCGCGGTTGTGTGATTCGGAAGGCCTGCATTGAATCGCCCTCTGCTGCTCCCCGGAGGCAAGAGTCATTGCAGTCACTTCCTGTCCTCTGTGCCTCTTTGCCCTGCAGCTGACAATGAGAACAACATTGCCTCAAACCAGCCCAGGTCACCTCCAGCTGTGGGGGAAGAAAAGTGGAAGCTGCAGCCACAGAGGAACAACTCCAACAACAGTATGTGTACTACGGGACAACCAGTTAGGAGGAGGAGGAGGAGGAGGAGGAGGAGGAGGAGGAGGAGGAGGAG
>NW_020716909.1:295564-312485 GCF_900518725.1 Notechis scutatus | reverse complement strand
TTCCTCAGCCAGCTGGCTGAGGAATTCTGGGAGTTGAAGTCCACAAGTCTTAAAGTTGCCAAGGTTGGACAACCCTGGTATAGGGGTTCTTATAAATCATACATCCTTCTTACATGGGCTTTCAAGCAGCTGTCAATCTGAAGATCTTTCTGCCATTTATTTACCCAAATGATGCTGGATCCATAATACTGAGCAAATACTGGTTGTGTTTCTTGCACAATTCCAGGAAAGCCAATTGCTTGAAAGAAGAGTTAATCTGGAGTGCTAAATAGCCCTAGTATTGGCACCTTTAGCAAGAACATTAGACTCATAGTTTGGTGTTTCAGGGTCTGGCTGAAAATATACAGAAACTAGGAGCTGGAAAAGCCAAAGAGAGACAGAATTTAAAAAGATGTTTAAAAAATAAAGATTGCATCCAGCTTTTGTTCTAGCTCCAACCAGTACTCTAAATAATCTTACCAGAAATTTGGGTCCCTAATTTCCTGTGTTACTCACCTGGCAGGGGACTTGTAGCATTGACATCTCCTGCATGTTCAAGATCTTGAAGTTCACCGAGATCAAAACCTTGTTCGCCTTCTTCCAAAAGGTGTTGATAGTCCTTCAGTTCCCCCAAACGTTCTTCATCTTCCAGGATCTCCTGGGAAGAAGACAAGGTCCAGCCGTCCAAATTCCCAATAAGGCTGTTTTCTCCCAACTGGAAGTCTCCATCTCTTCTCCCTTCAACTCCAGCACCTTCTTCTGACTCCTTCTCCTCGTAGGGCTGCTCTCCAAAGCCATGGCTTCCTCCGTTGGCCATTCCTGCATTCCCAGGAAGGGAAGTTTAATGGTGTGAATGGTGGTGGAATGATTTCCTCAATGCAAAAAAAGAAAGATAAGCCAGATCCTTCATTTGGGCCTTTTCATCTGCCAAGAAAGTAGCGTCACATGGAGGCTTCACTCAATGCTTCCACCCCAAGGAGAGTGTCGGAATAAATAACGATGCAGAAAAATGGGTTTAGACGGGGTCCAAAGTTCCATGGTTTATCCATAGGCTGCCAATTCAATGAGAAGATGGAGGCTTCTGAAGTTCTCAGGTTGGGGTGGTGAACTTGCAATTCTCAGGGTAGCTTTAATGATCTTCTGCAGATTCTCTCAATATGGAAAGCGCCACCTGCCTAGAGAGAGAGGGGGGTGGAATTGAGAGAGAGAGAAGAAAGGAAAAAGAGATGTCACTTTGACCAGCCCATCCTGTTCACCTCACTTGCAACTTGAGGGTTTCCCTCCAATGGAATTCTACTTCCAAGCATGTTAAAAGCTCTGGAAGGTATTAAGTAAGGCTAATCTTGAATTAAGCTCCTTTAAGACATGAATGTTCAGCGAGGGGAATCTTCTATATTTGAAATTGGCTTGGAGTTAGCGTGGTTCCAGGAAGTGCCTCCCCTCCTCTGGCTCTTCTATCTATGCAGCTGGAGATGCACAGATGTGGCTTCAGGCAGTGCCACTTACCACGCAAACACAAAAGGGGCAGCTTAACCCCCCCCCCCAATCACAGAATGACTGCATTGATTCCATCAAGTTAAGAAGAAATGAAGTCTCCCACTCCAGCGAGCTGCCCAGAAGAGAATGGATGCTTCTGAATGCGTGCTTTAATCATCATCTTCCTTCTTTCTTGGTCAGTTTAATGAAAAGAAGGATTAGGGGTGGCATGATGATGGCAGTCTTCCAATATTCTGCCCCAAAGAAGAGGGGGTTCAACCTATTCTGCAAAGCACCTGAAGACAGGACAAGAAGCAATGGATGGAGGTTAATGAAGGAGAGATCCAACCTAAGACTTAAGGAGAAATGTCCCAACAGTGAGAATAATTAATCAGTTGGAACAGCCTGCCACCAGAAGTTGTGAACGCTCCAACACTGGAAGATTTTAAAAAGATGTTGGATAACCATTTGTCTCAAGTGGCAAGTTGTTTGCTGCTTTTTGTTTTTGTGACATCAAAGGAGGATTTTTGGCGAAGTTCACTTCTACCGTCTTAACTTTTGGGAACTATCTTGAGTAGCCGCTGAAGGATTTGGGGAAATGGTCGTCATCCCTGTTTCTAAATCTTTCGCCATCTGATAGCTTCTCTATTAAAACCAAGTAGATCTGAGTGGCCCTGGGTGATGAACTATTTAAGTAAAGTTCACAGCGTTCTGGTGAAAGTACTTTTGAGGAAGGGCAGGGGAAAAAAAAGAAAGCGTTTTGTACTTCTTTTAAAATGGGGCTCCACGTTTAAGCCACGGAGGCTACGAAGGAGGGTATTTTTGGTAAGGGAAGAATAAAAAAAACCTTGCTGGATTTGTATGCTCAGGTTCCACACAGTTGTTTACTATGTCCTGGTGCTTTCAAATAAGGCTTTTCTACATTTGCCACATTTCAAGGAGGCTGAATAGGAATATCTTTTTTATTTTTTTTTATCTCCCCTTTATTATTTTTATAAATAACTCAAGATGGTGAACATATACAATACAATTTCCTCCTATTTTTCCCATGACAACAGCTCTTTAAGGCAGGTTGGGCTGACAGAGAATGACTGGCCTGAAGTCACCCAGCTGGCTTTCGTGCCTAAAGCAGGACTAGAACTCACCGTCTCCCGGTGATTGGCCCAAAGTCACCCAGCTGCTTTCATGGCTAAATCAGGATTTGAACTCGTGCTCTCATGCTTTCTACCCTGGTGCCCTAACAACCAGTCCAAACTTACTCACATTTGTATCCGTATTTATGAATCTGTGCTTCATTTGTATTGTATTCTAAAATAGAAGAGAGTTAGAAATATCTTCCATTCGTAACTCTCTTCTATGTTCCCTTATGTAATTTTGGTTGTTTTGGTCTTATGTCCACATAGGAGAGGAAAGAAGAATAGATGTTTTGTGGATTATTTATCTGGAAGGGTCATTGCTGAGGAAAACAGCCCAGGGTCCCATTTTTATATGTTTCCAAAATCCGTAAATCTTTCCTTGTTCTAAACCTCTTTGGAAAGCTGCCCTGATATGCTCAATCTCCAAAGTGAATTAATATGCTGGTTTGTGTTGGTTGGTTGGGTTTATTTTCCCCACTCTGGACTCTCATTCTGAATCTGGCTGTGGTCCCCTTAAGTGCCCAGTGAGCTCCAGTCAGTAATTCGAGGACTGTGCAGAAAGGTGGATTTTACTTGGATTTTATTTTAGTTTGAGGTTGCATTGGTTAATTCAACAAAACTCTTGGATGCTGTGTGGAGGATACAGAAGGTTCTTTGCATCAGATTGGATCTGGTCCAGGCAGTGATCCAACATTTGACCCACAAGGTTAAGATAGGAGAGAGAGAGAGAGAGAGAGAGAGAGAGAGAGAGAGAGAGAGAGAGATTGTGTTTGTGTGTCAGATTGTGTGTGTGTCTGAGAGAGAGAGATTATGTGTATGTATGTGTGTGTGACAGATTGTGTGTGTGTCTGATGAAGAGAGAGAGATTATGTGTATGTGTGTGTGAGATAGATTGTGTGTGTGTGAGAGAGAGAGGGGATTGTTTGTGAGAGATTGTGTGTGTGTCTGATGGAGAGAGAGAGAGATTGTGTGAGAGAGAGATTGTGTGTGTGAGGGAGGGGATTGTGTTTGTGTGTGAGAGAGATTGTGTGTGTGTGTGTAAGAGAGAGAAAGGGATTGTGTTTGTGTTTGTGTGTGAGAGAGATTCTGTATGTGTTTGAGAGAGAGAGAGAGAGAGATTATGTGTATGTGTGTGAGAGATAGATTGTGTGTTTGTCTGATGGACAGAGAGAGATTGTGTCTATGTGTGTGAGAGATTGTGTGTGTGTGTGAGGGGGGGATTGTGTTTGTGTGTGTGAGAGAGAGATTGTACCATTCCAGGTAATTGGTTGTCCATCTCTTTTGAAAACCTCCATAAATTTCGGGGGCAAAGTCATCCCACTGTTTAATTGTTCTAACTGTCAGGAAATTTCTCCTTAGTTCTTTCTCAGCATTCACCTTGGAGATTTAGCCAAAATGATGAGCAAGAACACCTTTTTTGCAAAGGCTGCAAGACATTTGCAGCAGTAACAAGTTCTTGGAGGTATGCAGCTGCTTGCTAGAACGTCTGCACTTTTTAAAGCGTTTCTTAGAAACTTTAGAAATTGTTCTTGGCAAAGTTCTGGAAAGTGGCCTCATTCAAAATGGGCAGATAAAATAAGGAAAATCTTTTTTTTTCCCCTTCTAAAAGTGAGAACAATTAACCAGTGGAATGGCTTGCCTTCAGAAGTTGTGGGTGCTCCATCACTGGAGTCTTTTAAGAAGAGACTGGACAGCCACGTCTGAAATGATATAAGGTCTTCTGCTTGATCAGGGGGTCAGACTGGAAGACCTCCAAGGTCCCTTCCAACTCTGTTATTCTGTTCTTTTCTAAATCCCTCCACCATGTGCCAAAGCTATCCAAATTTCTGAAAAGCGCCTTACAGAATCTGCAAGTAGCTCTGATTACAATTTCTGCGATGATGCCAAACATATTTTTTTTTTACTATGGTTCCACCCTCAGAAAGTGTCCAAAATCCGTTCCGATCATTTGATTCAGCAGTTGGCTTTGACCCTGCCAAATTTTGCTATTGTTATTTTTAAAAAATTGTAAACACATCTATCATAACACCTTTTTCTTTTAAGAAGAAAGAACGTTGCAATTGTTATGAAGTTGAATTCCTTGCGATGTTATGGTTTTGAAGGGAATAGCAATAATAAATAAAGAAATGTAGTAGAATATATTATAGCATTAAGTAGAAAGCTACTCTATAGGCATTTGTTATCTTGCTGTTGTAAGAAACGATTTCCTTAACCATTCACTTGTTGTAAAACAATTGTAAACTCATGCCTGCTATCAATTACATCCTTCTCCTATTAAGGCCTATGTCCTCCCATCTAAATCAATCTGAATCCATCTGTTTTCCTGGATTGACAGATCTCATGGCATTCTCTGCAAATGTAACATCTCCTAAACCTCCCAGAGTAATCCATATCTTTGAAGTGTACTCCTCAAATGATCAATTAGGGAGACAATGGGAGAAAAGATAATACAGCCAATAGAATCTGCTTGTTGCAGGAAGATGTAAATCTTAAATTAGATTACATGACTAGTGTTTTACAACTAGTTAGATTACATGACTAGAGATTTACAAGGTCATTAGAGAACTAAGAACAAAGACTTTTGCATGTATAAAAAGGACAGGACATCTTTCTGCATTTTGTAGAATTTTCCTCCCATGTCTCTTGTGATGTGCTAGGAATTTCTTACCTAGAACTTTAACTTTGATCAAATATAAAGTCCGCTTTCTTTGATTTGCAAGCCTCCATTTAAGTCTTTGTTTTGGTTCATTTTTAGCTTAAGCGTACTGCCACACCTTACAGTTTGGTAGAAGAATCCGGGGACTTGGCACCAGGCCTTAAAAAGTTGTGGCTTTTTTAAAAGAGAAAGAATGGCCCTGCCATTGAGCCTGTTAGACTCCGATAGCATCTCTATGGAGACAAAACCTTGAGATACCAAACTGAAGTCTTATCAGATACCTCCTGCCTCGCTCAGGCTTTTCTCATGCAATGTTTTGTTTGAGGAAAGGGTTGCCCTGATCACCAGTTCTGAAGGTAACCTAATCCAACGACTGGATGGGACTCGCAGAGATCATCTAATCCTTTCCCAAGGCAGGATTTAAAAGGGTGAAGAGCTTGGTCCTAGAGACCCTGGTTTATTCATTTTGAAAGCATCTCTTGCAAAGGTTAATCGAGATTTGAACAGAGCTACTAGCATTATCTGATGTAGGTTTACTTGATTGCATATAATGGCTGGAAACGCAAACAGGAAGGGTAAGTGATAGAAATATCACTAAGACAGTTGGGGAGAGAGGGAGGGAGGTTGAGAGAGAGAGACAGAGAGAGACAGACAAACAGAGAGAGAGAAAGAGAGACAGAGACAGAGACAGAGAGAGAGGAGAGAGAGAGAGAGAGAGTTGTGTGATAAAATCTTACTCAATGGAAGAATCTAAAACAATTTGCAATTGAGGTAGAAAACCACAAACTCTTTAAAATGGAAAAATAAGCCTGTCAATTACCAGAAATCTTTTGCACCCAGTTAATTCTGCTCTAAGCCAGGTCACAGAAATAAAACACAGGAAGTTGGACTCAAGATGATCCGAGACACACACCTGCAGCCCGAAAAGACAGACCCGAAGTGTGAAGAGGAAGCTCAAAAAAACCCAAAAAAAAACCAACAACTGTCGCCAAACTAAAAGCAGAATTGCCAAAGACTGATGGAGAAATAGGCCACGGGGGAAGAAAATGAGGCCTAACCACAGAGGAGTGAGAAACACATCAGCAAAATAGCAAAGCTAAAGAATTTCTTGCAAGCCGCAAAGGAAACCTGAAGCAGCAGCTGTGCAGAGGACAATTCTTTGGTGCAAAAATCTCTTAGCAGCTCAGCAACGTTGGTTTCGAAGTTGCTTTGAGCACCAGAAGTGAACACCGTGTTACAGTCACCCTGGAATGCTCAGGCTCACGAAACTCTGGCTGTAGAGATTTTTAAGCTGGTGGGTTTCTTCCAGATATTAAGCCCTCAAATAATTCTCCAGAGCTTCCAGAGAGAAGATACAAGGACCACCTACTTAGCTATCAAAGTCTATCATCTTTTTTTTTTTTTTCATTCTGATCATCATCATCTCAACCAGGGATTCAAGATCAGATGAAATCTCCTCTACGACTTTTGAACCGAGCTTAATTGGTCCAAAACATCTTTTGGAAACAAGAAAGGCATTGGAAATTATACCACGCAGCAATATTTTCAGGATTATTTAAGAAAGGTAGTTCATCCTTCCAAAAAGAAGGTCGCTCCGTCAGGTTCTTCAACCTTCCAGGACACCCTTTGAAACCTCCAATGGGAAAGTCCACCTTCTTCTCCTTCCCAATCCATCGGTCTATCATTGGACTACAATTCCCACCCGCCCCGAAGAGCAGTTAAAAAGCTATCAGTTATTCTAAAACCTTGCTTGGGTCCATCCGATCGGGCATGGGTCTATGACAATTCACCACAGCCCACTCACTGTGGCCAACTCACCACGAGGCAACTTGCGATGGCCAACTTATCATGGGATAACTAGCTGCAGGACAAGAGTTACATTAATATCAAAGAAATGGTGGCACGGAATCCTTAAAGAAAGGATGCAACAGGAGGGACAGAATGTAATGTGAATGACAAAAATGTAAATATTTTATTTATTTATTTTAAATAATTAAATTGAATTGTTAAATTGCCATGCAGAGAATTGGCCAAGGCGAGTTGGCTGTGGTGAGCTGATGATGATGATGAGTTGGCCATGGCGAGTTGGCCATGGCGAGTTGGCTGCAGCAAGTTGTCCCATTCAGTCAGGGCACAAAGAATGAGGACCACCGTTTAGGTTGCAGCATTGAAGATTGATTCATTGATTCACAAGAATCTGGCCAACTAAAGTTCAACATTAAATTGGTGCCTGATAAGGGTCAATGGAATTCAGAAGGGGTTCGACTTGGATTGTTTGTAGCATTGTAAAGACTCTAGGTTGATGACTTGCTTAACTCCACCCCCCCAGCTCTGCCTGTTTTTTTTCCCCCTACACATCTATGATTGATGGATTTTGGAGCCTTTGACCCTAAACTCTAAGGAGAGGCATTTTGAAGACTCTTAAAAAGGCAGAGGGGACCACCAAGAAAAAAGAAAGACAATTTAATTAGAGTGACACTGATTAAATGCAAAACATTGCAGTTCAGGACAGAATACCTAGTCTGATTGGCTAAATAAGTCACATATTCAATTCTTCTCCAGATGGGGCCCTGAAAAAGATCCATCTGAAATTCTGGACAGCTGCCTTCCATCCCCATGGAGAATCCAAAGCTGGACAGCTGTTAGGTCAGCCAGTAAAGCAACAATGTTCTCTATTCCTATTGTTCAAAACCATGTTGTCATTTTTAAAGTGAAGATTGCCAGTTAAGTGTTACAACACAAGCTTGAGGACTAAAAAGACTAGTCTCGCTCCCTCCTTGCTTATCAAACAAGACAAAGAGCATTGACTGAAGCCCACACCAGTAATAAGACAGGTCTTGTCACTGCTAACCTAATTAATATCCATTTGCTTCCCCCCACAACTAACTGTCCATTAGAGGCACTCATTCATTTCCCCCACCCCCTAATTCATTTCCCCCTCCGCCTAATTCGCAAGCATCTACCCTCCTCTGTAATTACACAAACATCTGGCTGGAAAGCTTACAAAAAGCCTGCGGCATGTCTCTTAGATCCCCCTACTTTAGTTAGCCAGCCAAATGTAAAGGACAGGGCAGAGGGGAGAAAAATCTGATTTCTCCCAGCTCACAGATGACTTTTCTAAGATTAACGGACAATACAAGGTCAAAGAGACACCAAACAGGGCAAGAAAATTGAATGGTGCTTGGTTTGTATTCCTTTAATTGCAAAATGTCACCTCCCTCCTCCTATACATATACCATTGCAAAACAAGTTTTTTTTTTTTTTTTAAAAAAAATCACAGAGTATGTTAGGGAAGCACCAGCCAAAATAAAATCTTTTTTTTTTTAAAAAAAAAATCTATTTATTGGTAATAAGTCACCGGCTGCCAGAATCTGTAACCTAGAAAGTCACTTGGATATAAAATATTATTTTACTGCTAGAAAGCCCTCAGTATATATTTTGTTGCTGTGAATAACCAGGGGGATCCTTCCCTTCCTTCTCTTTCTGGATTTCAACTCTTTTTTGCAGATCCCCCCCCCACCCAAGCTGCAAATGCCAGTTTGGTCTAGTGGTTAAAGCACCTGGCTAGAAAGTGAGAAGTCCCATCCTAGCCAGGAAAGCTAACTGGGTAACTTTGGGCCTCTCATCAGGAGATGGTGAGTTCTAGTCCTGCTTTTTGCATGAAAGCCAGTTGAATGAGTTTGGTCCAATCACCAGGAGACAGTGAGTTCTAGTCCTGCCTTATGCATGAAAGCCAACTGGGTGATTTTGAGCCAATCATCAGGAGATTGTGAGTTCTAGTCCTGCCTTAGTCAGGAAAACCTTTGCAAAATTATGGAAAGGAGCTAATATCCCTTCAGAAGATTTAGTTATAGAAAAAAATATTGGAATGCGCCGAAATGGATAAGCTCACATTGGAAATGAAAGACGAGGAGGATTCCGAATATTATCTAACATGGGATAAGTGGTATGAGTGTTTAAAAAACAGATATAAAGATTAGAAAGAAGGATTATAGTAAATAAAGCAAGAGACCTTAAAGGAGTATCAATGTAGGTATGTATATAATAATGTATTTGTCGATGCCAAACCGTTGCTACAAATATAAGTGAGATTTGTATTTTTGAAAACTGTAATAAAAATTATTTTCAAAAAAATAAAATAAAAGTGGCTTTTATGGCTAGCTGAAAATTTTTATAATCCAGGCATGTGCATGAACTCTGCCTGATTAAAAAAAAACCTTTTGGCTTTTGCTGAAGGCCAAGCCATAATTCATCTAACAACTTAAAATGATGCTTCAAACAAAGGAAAATGATTCCATATGCAGCCAAGGGATTCCCTTCCCTACCCACCTAGCTAGGCTGCCAGACAGCTCTGGTTTGCAGACCCCTTGACTTGAAGAAGCTTCTTGGGAACAAAAAAGAGTTTGTCAAAACTCGAAAGCAAGAAGAAAAACTAGCTGTCTTTCACGCGAGAGTGGATAGGCTTCTGTTCTAAAGCTCACACCTTTCAAATTTCAGGGATAAGGGAACAGAAACTGGACATAAAGGCAGGGATAAATAAAATAGGTTTCTTTAATTGGCTGAGTGTGATTGGACACACACGGAATTTGTCTCCGGTATAGAAGTTCTCAGCAACAGAGAAAGAAGTTAGGGCTACCATGTTGAAGCTGTACAAAAGTCTAACAGTTAGAAAGCTGTTAAAAGTACAGATCTTATCTTTCCCCTGTACTGTTTGCTTCTACTAAATTGTTTGCATAACCGTATTATTTTTGATTAAGTGCCGCAGGGAGAGTTTCGTGTGGATTTTTTGCTGGGTTTTATTCTTCTCTTTCTCTTGAACACAGTCCGCAAGCAAGCCATCTGGTAGAGCCCTAGGATAAGCAAGAGGCTCCACTGTTCCCTTGAACAAAACCTGGTTAATCTTCATAAGTGCCCAAAGATACACAATCCACCCCAGGCAGCATGAGCTTGGCTCAAGATTTAAAAGAATGTTTTTTTCCCCCTAATCTCCAAAATAGGTATGTAAGTGGAGCTACGAAGCTTCCACAACCAGAGAGCTTGCACATTTGGAAGTATTAATTTTTTAAAATTATATTTTGGTTACTAACTTTGGCCTCCCTTTGACTTTGCTCCAAGGCCTTCAGAACAGCCCAGGCAGATCTTTCTTCCTTAGGCTTGGTTGCCTTGGTGAATCCAAGAAGCTGTCCCCCAAAAGTGAGGTCCTAACCCCAGCACTGTATGGCTAGGAGAGTTGGACCATAAAAAACCAGAATTACTACCAACCTGCCTTCCATTGAGCCACCTGTATGCTGCACGAATCAAAAAGAGGGCTGTGAAAATATTTACAGACCCCTCACATCCCGGACACAAACTATTTCAACTCCTTCCCTCAAAACGACGCTATAGAGCACTGCACACCAGAACAACTAGACACAAGGACAGTTTTACCCCAAACGCCATCACTCTGCTAAATAAATAATTCCCTCAACACTGTCCAACGATTTACAAAGTCTGCACTACTATTACTATTAATCTTCTCATCCCTCCTTATCACCCATCCCCTCCCACTTGTGACTGTACGACTGTAACTTTGTCGCTTGTATCCTTACGATCTATATTGACTGTTTCCTAGTATGATTTGATTGCTTGTTGTATCTTATGATTATCATTAAGTGTTGTACCTGATGATTCTTGACTCTTGATGAAGGTCTCTTTTCTTTTATGTACACTGAGAGCATTTGCACCAAGACAAATTCCTTGTGTGTCCAATCACACTTGGCCAATAAAGAATTCTACTCTACTCTACTCTACTCTACTCTACTCTACTCTACTCTACTCTACTCTGCTCTACTCCATTCCATTCCATTCCATTCTATTCTGTAAGGAAAGTTGAGTGCCAAAGAATTGATCCTATTGAATTGCGGTGAAGACTCAGTCAATCCTAAAGGAAATCAACCCTGATGGTTGAAAACCTCTCAGGATCCTTCCAGTTCTACGATTCTACATTTCCTCTTTTGCTGCTCTTTAGCTAGTTACTAAAACCAACCATTTTGTAGGTTTCCATCAGGCGATGAGCTATGGAGTTTGCACAACCCAGGAAAGCCACAGAAAACTAAAGTTAAGAGGAACCCATTCCAGCACAGGCAAATCATAACAATAACACAACTAAAAGGGACCTTGGAGGTCTTCTAGTCCAACCCCCTGCTCAAGCAGGAGACCTTATACCCCGTTTCAGACAAGTGCCTGTCCAGTCTCTTCTTAAAAACCTCCAGTGATAGAAGCACCCACAAGTCATTCCACTGATTAATTGTTCTCTGTCAGGAAATTTCTTAGTTCTAGGTTGCTTCTCTCCTTGATTAGTTCCATTGCTTCTTGTCCTGCTCATGGACTACATATAGACTCATAAGGCCGGGAGGGACCCCAGAGGTCTTGTAGTCCAACCCTCTCTTCAAGGCAGGAGCCTTATACATTATCCTCCCTGAACAAATGATTGTTCAGTCTATTTTTTGAAAACCTCCACCCACAACTCCAAGGAGGCGAAGTTTATACCATTGTTCTGTCAGAAAATCTCTCCTTCTTTCTAAGTTGGTTCTCTCTTTAAGATGAACATAACTAATAAACGTGACCAGAATAGGGCCTCCTGCCTTGGGAGGGGGGGGTGTTGGACTTGATGACCTACCCTTCCAACTCTATTAACCTATAATCTATGACAAGCCTTGAAATAAAAGCCCCTTCCCCTTTGATAAAGAAGGCGGGGGGGGGGGGGGAATCTTTAAAAAACTCTTACATGGTTAGGCGGATCCGCTCACCAGGGGCCTGAGCGTTCCCAGCCGTTGCTTAGCAGAGCCGAAACCAACAAGAACTTCTCCGCAAGGCGCTTTTGCTTTCCTCCCTCCTTCAAGGTAACCAGAGCAACAGGAGGTTCAAATCCAGTCTGGGCAAACACACACACACACACACACACACTACTAGGCAAAAAGAAAAAAAAAGCACGTTCCTGACCCTCATGAAGGCAGCGCGATTCTTTCTTCAGCGTTAGGGCATCTCTCATATCTCGCGCAATCGTTGCTACCCAGACCTGAAACGGCGCGGGGCGCGTAAGGAAGGATGGGAGAGCAAAGGGGTTGGTTAAAGAGGGCGCTTCGTTTCGGGGGGGGGGGGGGATCGCCCAAATAAAACGGGGGGGGTGGGGAAAGAGTGTCCCAACTAAACAGTGACTAAACAGAGCCACGTTTCCCCTCCCTTCTCCCCCCTCCAAAAAATCTGGTTCCGAGCCGCATTAAAAACAACCTTTCCACAGAAAGAGCGCACAAACCAGGAAGAAAAGAGGATGCAAGGGTGGTCTCCAGTCCCTTGTTTTAAAAACATGCCCCCCCACCCCCACTCCACAATTGCAATGCCCACCCCGCCCGGATCTTTCTGCAAACCCGCCAACCTCCCCAAGCAACCAGAGAAGAAGGGCAGAGACTATACAGGGAGCCCCCAGCCCTCAAGCCCCAATATTTACTTGGCCAGCGATGGTTGGCTTCTCTTGGCTCCTTGGAGCCAACTTTCTCCTCGAGTTTGCAGCCTGCGAAGTTTTGCAACAGGGCGGATCGTTTCCTGGAGTTGTGAATTGGCGGCGGCCAGTGTAGAAACGCATCTGGAGGAGGAAGGGGGGGGGAAAGGAGGAGCCAGATGGGCAGAGCTGCAGATGACCAGGCTCTTCCCCCAATGGCAGCTTGAGGGAGGCGGGCAGAGCCCGGGGTCATTAACATAAGAAGATTCTTGAATGGAAGGTAGAAGCCAGCCTTTCCTTAAGTTTTGGGTCCAAAGGGGAGGGAGGGAGGTGGGAGTTATAGTTGCCTGCAGGGAAAAGGGAGAGAAGAAGGAAGAAAAGAGAGAGAAAGGAAGAAAGGAGAGAAAGGGAAAGAAAGTTAGGGTAAAAGGAGAAAGAGAAAGAAAGGAAGGAAGGGGAAGGAAGGAAGGAAAGAAGGAAGAAAAGAGAGAGAAAGAAAGGAAAAGGAAAGGAAAAGAAAGACAGAAAGAAAAAGGAAGTTAAGAAGGAAGTTAGGAAGAAAGGAGAAAGAGAAAGAAAGGAAAGATAAAGATGGAGAGAAAGAAAGAAAAGAAAGAATGCACCCACAACTTCTGCAGGCAAGTCGTTCCACGGGTTAATTGCTCTAACTGTTAAGAATTTTCTCGTTAGTTCTAAGTTGCTTCCCTCCTTGGTTAGTTTCCATCTGTTGTTTCTTGCCTTTGGGGGCTTTGAAAAATAGTTTGACCCCCTTGTCTTTGTGGGAGCCCCTCAAATATTGGAAGGCTGCTATCGTGTCCCCCGCTAGTCCTTCTATTCATTAGACTAGACATTCCCAGTTCCTGCAACCGTTCTTCATATGTTTAAGCCTCCAGTCCCCTAATCTCTTTTATATTTATTTGTTTCGGCAAGCATGTTTTGGATAACAGACATAATTAGGAACATGAAATGGGTACATATAAAAAGGGAGACATTAGGACAGGTAGGCACGTTGGTGCGCTTATGCACGCCCCTTACAGTCCTCTTAGGAATGGGGTGAGGTCAACAGTAGACAGTCTAAGGTTGAAGTTGTTGGGGTTTGGGGAAGAAAAGCTGGTGTAACCAAAATAACAGCCACGGTTCTTTTCTCTAACAGGTTTATTGAAAAATTAAACCACAGTCTCTCTCTTTTATGTACATATATAGTGAAATCTGGAAGGGTTCCCCCATTATTGGCTAGGGACCGACGACAAGGCAGAATCCAGGCAAGATGACTGCAGAGGCGTCAATCACAACCACAGATGGTTCTACTTCCCTCTGACGGTGCCCAGATCTTTTCCTGCCCAAATTTCTAGGACCTGCCGTGATCGTTAGATGTTCCCATAAGATACAAGAAGGGGAAGAAAATAGAAAGAGCTACGGGAGAAAAGCAGGGGACGTTTTCAGACAGCTGTCTTGCCAGGTTATTCGAACATGGAGGCAAAGGAGCAGGGAGAGGTGAGCTAACTGATGGTTTACGAACCAGATTATAGATTAATAGAGTGGGAAGGGACCTTGTAGGTCATCTAGTCCAGCCCCCCCCACCCAAGCAGGAGACCCTACACCATTTCTGACAGATGGCAGTCCAATCTCTTCTTGAAAGCTTCCAGCGATGAAGCTCCCACAACTTCCGAAGGCAACTTCGGTTCCGTTGGTTGATTATTTCCAGGTTGAATCAATCAATCAGAATAGAGCTGGAAGGGACCTTGGAGGTCTTCTAGTCCAACCCCCCTCCCCACCCAAGCAGACCCTACCCCATTTCTGACAGATGGGAGTCCAGTTTCTTTTTGAAAGCCTCCAGGGATGAAGCTCCCACAACTTCTGAAGGCAACTTCTGTTCCATGGGTTGATTGTTCTCACTGTCAGAAAATTCCTCCTTATTTCCAGGTTGAATCTCTCCTTGATCAGTTTCCATCTATTATTCCTTGTCTGGCCTTTGGGTGCTTTAGAAAATAGGTTGACCGCCCCCCTCCTCTCCATCAAGGATGATCGCTGGGAAGAAGGACAATGGGCTTCTCAAGGTCTATTTGGGAGCCTTTAGAAGTGGGGGCACTTAGCAGAGAGACAATATGTTGAGGAGAGGTCAACCCAACCCCACGTTTCCTCAGTGGGAAATCCTGTGTAGGCTTTACCTGGGTGAACAGGTGTGCACGCGACGAGATGCCTCAGACATCCCACAAGCCTGTTCTTCCCTCCCATCTCTTGGTCTTTTGGCTTCGGGGGTCTCGCAGACCCCTAAAGTGCAACATTGAATTCTGTGACGAGGAAATCGATGTAGTCCTTCTCCTTCGTCTTGAAAGCCTCGGCGATGATGCGAGCGGCTTCCCTGTGCTCCTTGTCGCAGAGGGCCATGCCGTTGATTTCCAAGATCACTTGGCCCACCTTCAGCTGGCCGCAGTTGTGAGCGGAGCCGCCCTTCTGTGGCAGGGAAAGAAAGACAAGAAAGAAAAGAAAGGAAGTTAGGGAGAAAGGAGAAAGGAAGAGAAAAAAGAGAAAGGAAGGAAGGAAGAGAAAGAGGGAGAGAAAGAAAAAGGAAAGAAGGGAAAGGAATGAAGGGAGAGAAGTAGGAAGAAATGAGAAAGAAAGAAAGAAAAGAAAGGAAGGGAAAGGAAAAGAAACACAGAAAGAAAAAGGAAGTTAAGAAGGAAGTTAGGAAGAAAGGAGAAAGAGAAAGAAAGGAAAGATAAAGATAGAGAGAAAGAAAGAAAAGAAAGGATGGAAGGAAGGAAAGAGGGAGAGAGAAAGGAAAAGAAAGAGTGAAAGAAAGGCAAGACCAAGTGATAGAAAGAAGGCAGGTAGGAAGACAAGGAGGCAGGTAGGAAGAAAGAAAGGAAAGATGGAGAGAAAGAAAAAGGAGAGAAGAAAGGAAGAAAGGGAGAAAGAAAAGGAAGGAAGGAGAGAGGGAAGGAAAGAAGAAAGGAAAGAAGGAAAGGGAGAGAGAGAAAAAGAAAGAGAAAAAGAAAGGCAAGACCGAGTGATAGAAAGAAGGCAGGTAGGAAGACAAGAAGGCAGGAAGAAAGAAAGAAAAAAACCAAACAATTAAATGGTTTTGTTGGAGTTGAGGGAAGAGGTCCTTTCTTTGGCTCTTCAAGGTCAGTCTAAGAGCAAAGCCATGGAGGAAACGTCTCCAGCATTTTCCTAACCCAAAGAGAACGTCCCTTGGATGCCCTTTCCGCGTTCTAGAGAACCCCACTTCCTTGAGGAACCCCTGAATTCATACCTGGATCGTGACGATCCTGGGCAGGGGCTGTCGCGTGTTCGCACCCCCTTCGATGGCTATGCCCAAGGTCGGGGCGCTCTTCGACACCCGGACTAGATGAGAAGTCGGCTCCCGGAGGCCTGGCTGTAGAAAGGTGGAGAGGAGAAGAACCTCAGTGGAGGAACCAGTGGAGTTGGCAACAAGAATGATGGACGCAAAAGACACATCTCCAAAACTTTGACTAAAATCCTGAATCTCGGCGGCTCCTCTTTCCTGGAGAAGTCCTTTCTTGAGTGCAAATTAAACCAGCGCTGCAAAATATTATGCGGTCTACAGAGGATACCATGTGCGTGTGTGTGTCTGTCTGTCTGTCTGTCTGTGTCTCTGTGTGTGTTGTTGTTGCAATTTTTCCTTCTCCTTTTGGGGGCCACCCTAATTTTAAAAGGCAATGCTGCCCTCTCGTGGAGGAACATGGCCTTTTAATTTCTGCCAAAAATCGATGCTGTTTTTAATAAGCGTGCCGAATCCTGTACAGTTACTCTATTAAAATGTATAATTCACTGGAGAGTGGCATTTGTTTTCTATAAATCACGAGGATTCGTTTCATCTTGAGTTTTCATCCCATTCTCCTTGCCTAAGAGGGAGTTTGGGAGTGGTGGTTAAAGCACCAGACTAGAAACGGAGAGGTCCTGAGTTCTAATTTTGCCTTGGGCAGAAAACCTAAGGCAAAAGCTAAAACTAAATACTACTCTACTCTACTCTACTCTACTCTACTCTACTCTACTCTACTCTACTCTACTCTACTCTACTCTACTCTATTGCATTCCATTGCATTCCATTGCGTGGCATTGCATTTCATATTCTGTCCTGTCCTATCCTATTCCTAAATCTATTCCATTCCATTCTATTCTTTCCTCTATTCTATTCTATTCTATTCTATTCTATTCTATTCCATTCCATTC
>NW_020716909.1:261674-280163 GCF_900518725.1 Notechis scutatus | reverse complement strand
CATTTTCCTCCCCCTCTGCCTCTATTATTCTTCTATTCTCCCCCTTCCTCCTCCTCTATTCTTTCATTCTTCTCCTCTTCCTCCTCCTCCCTCCATTCTCCTCCCTCCTTCTGCAACCGGCATCAAAAGGGATGAAGATATCGGGGGAATCTTCCAGGGTCTTTTGAAATTCTGTGGGAAGCAAGCAAGCAGTAAAATGCTGCTCTGTTGGAACCACAATAAAAAAGCCACTTCATACTCCCAGGAAACCAACTTTTCTTCTTCTCAGTCGTGACCCTGCTGAGTTGTATAGCTTAGTTCTTCTCCTCTGGGTGCCACTTTCCTACGCACTGCAGCTCCCGATGCTTCACCTAGTGTCGAGAGCAGATTCGTATTTGGGAATCAGCTGTCCTTGAAGAGTTGCATTGCACATAGTGCCCAGAGTTAAAAACCTAAATTGGTTCTGAATTTGGACCTGAATTTCTGCTGTTTGCCTCTTTAGGGCTTATTCCTGAAATTGCTTGCTCTCTTATCCCTAGTTTGGAGAGTTCTCAAAATCCTGAAGGACCATTAAGGGAAGAAACCTCAACCTGGCATCTCCTTGAGTACTGAATAATAATTGGCTTTCTGGAGTCAGAATGGGGATAGTCCATAACGCTATAATTGCAACTAATCCGTATGTGCCTCTAAATAAGATACACCTGTGATGCTGTTGTAGGAGAAGCATAGCCTGGGGGAAAGAGTCAAGAGAGGAATCAGCCTGGAATCCTTACGTTCCCACAAGTGGGTCCTAAATGCCTTTAACTCTTATCTAGCACCAATTTAGTGCTGGCCTTTCTTTGACTAGATTCTTGTCCATAGCCTTCATCAATAAATCTTCTTAGCTGGAACTTAATGCATAATCCTGAAGGGTGTGAGATTTGCTGAGTGGAGGAGGAGGAAGAAGAAGAGGAAAACAATGACCACAGGTTTACAATAGTTCCTGTGATGATCCGAGGCATGACACAAAAATAACCAAGGCACAAAAATAGCATAAAATTCCTTTAATGCCTCCAACTCGGCCCCAATGTCCAATTATCCTGGAAATCAAACTCTTAAAGAAAACAGTTTACGGAGGGAGTAAATGCACTCTGCATCCAAAGCAAAGTTAATTCGAAATAAAAAACAACAACACAAACCACACTGAAGGAATTACTGCGGCAGGCAAGGATGATTAATTGCAGACTTCTACCAGATAACACAGCAACCACAGCTGAGAGGAAGCCAAAACACAGATAAGCTCCGACAAGAATAATGCACGCTTTGCTTCCAGCAACTTTGCCATGCGCAGTTTGTCCTTTTAAACAGTCCTCCCAGCTGCAGCCCATGAAGGGGATCAGGGCCCTTTCCACGCCATTCACGTTTCTCCCTTATCTGCTCCTTCCTGCGTGCCCTAAGCTGAAGAGGGGGTGGGCCTGGGTCTTTCTCTGAGTGGCCATCTGGCCTGTGCCCTTCCCCAGTTTCCTCCACAACCACCGGAGCCACACTCCCACTCCCTGTCAGCTGTTCCACCTCTCCCTCAGAGTTAGTCTCCAACAGGGGCATGACAGTTCCTTTAATGACCATTCGAATTTACAACGACACTGGAAAAAGTGACTTATGCTCATTTTTCACAGTTACAACCATTGCAGCATCCCCATGAATCAAAATTCAGATGCCTGGCCACTGACTCATATTTATGACAGTTGCAGTATCCCACGGGGTTCCCCCTTTGGGACCTTCTGACAAGCAAAGTAATTCAGGAAGACGGATTCCCTTAACAACCAGGTCACTAATTTAGCAACTGCAGTGATTTCACTTAACAACTGGAGCAAGAAATGATGTAAAATGGGGCGAATGTCTTGCTTAGAAACATAAATTTTGGGCTTGATTGTGGTCGTAAGCCGAGGGATACCTGTCTTTGATACTCTCTGAGCTTCTTGTAGATGTCTCATTACCAAACTAAGTAACATCCTCAGTGCTGGAAGGGAGGGGACCTCACCATTCAACCCCGAGCTGCAAATATTCTCTTCTATCATTTCCAGAGCTGTTATCGTGTTTTATTACTCCCCCTCTGCCTTCCTGAAAATTCAAACTGCTTATCGTGCAACTTTTTGCTCTGCAGGAAATGAAGGCTAATCAGCTCCAAGGGAGCACCACGGAAAGACTCTCGTAAATCTTTGCATCTACAGAAGCCACCTCTGCAACTTCAGCAGGTGTCCATTTTCAAAAGGTTTTGAATCCCAGAGAGGGTATGTGTGATGATCCGGGGCGTGGCACAAAGACAACCCAGCCAGAAAATAAGTAGGGGTTCCTTTATTAGCTCCAACTTTGCCCCCAATGTCCTTGTTACATTCCGGTTTGGAGAAAAACTCTCCCAGGAACCTGCAACAGCCTTTTGGCTGCAGATATTGTAGTCCAAAACTTTGTAAACAGAAAACTTTAAACTATAAATCCAACAAAGCAAGATAAAGCAATAAATCTGGTAGGGCGTAAGAAAGAGTTCCAGAAGTGAAGCAACATGGCAGTAAATCAAACCAGTTGGGAGGATTACAGGAAGGCAGGCAACAGCAGCCAACATTTAGATAAACTCAACATTTGTTCCCAGCAAACGCAGCTTGCAACTGCCTCTCCTTTAAACTCCCTCCCCAAGTGTGCCTTGTAAAGGGAATCAGGGCCCTCTCCTCCCTCATAAGCCACACAACCCACGTTGCTCCCTTCTCCATTCCTCCCTGCATGCCCTAGGATGAAGAGGGGGTGGGCCTGGGTCTTCCTCTGAACTCCCTTTCCCTTGTTCTACCTCTTCCCTGCTCTGCCCAGCAGGACTTTGCCCTTCCCCAGTTTCATCCATAGCCAATGGAGCCACTCTCCCACTCCCTGTCAGCTGTTCGTCTCTCCCTCCTTGGAGTCAGACTCCACGGGGGCATGACATTTACGCTGGTTTCCACTGGAAAAAAACACTCAGTCTTGACAAAGTTCTATCCATCACTAGCAATCCAAGAGGAAAAGAAGCAGAAACACAAATCAACTTAGCTTACTATCCTGCCTAAAGGAGTAAGAGATCCACTTAGTCTCCTTAGCTTTTAGGGATCATAATTGTTATACAATATGCATGCAAGGAAAGCAACAGAGCCCTTCTCCAATTGTTCCACTTTAAGCTGATCTTGGAGAAGGGATGGGCTCTGGGATAAAACAGCAGCCTGAGTCTAGTTGAGGCATGAAGAATGAGAAACCACAACACAACAACAACAACAACAAAAGCAATTAAGGAACGTCTTTCTGATTGGCAGACACGAAGGGCCATGGCTCAAAGGTGATGAATCCTGCCTGCTGTTCTCCATGAGATCTGAGGCTCAAAATATTTCATTGTCAGGTAGGACCAGGGAGGGAGGGAGGGGAAAAAAAAAGAAGACCTTGCCAATAAATAAAGATGCTGCCATGCCAACCAAATGAGACCTTGCGAAGGCTTAGTGGAACGAAAGACACGACTCAACGGAGAACAGTTTTCTCCGTTCCCATTTTTATTTGGAGAATTCATGAGAATTCACCATGAATAACAACAGCTTCCATGGAAGATCTGTCTACTGCACGAGTGTTCTGACCTACGGTAGGTAGGCTTCCCAAAATCTTGAAGCCGATTCCTCGTCCCGGTAAGACCCCTTCTGTTCGGGTTCAAGGGAATTCCTCTCCAGCAAAGTCCCAGCAAACAGCCTTTCAAGAGAGCTCACAACTACAGACCTTTATCAGGCTTGCGGAGTTGCCAGGCTGATAGCTTCCAAACGCCACGCTGTAGCAGAAATTACTTGGCAAGAAGTCAGGAACAGATCTTCACCCTAATGAATTGAACTAATTGTCTCCTGCAAAATCCCACTCCCCCTTCGCTCCTCTTTTATTCCCTACGGGAGGGGACAATCACCGTCCACCTGTGGCTTTACTCCTGAGTTGACCCTTGTTCCTTAGCTGTTCCCTTCTCCTGGCAGCTCTGTGCATGCGCACATCAGGAACAGGCTCCAGCTGTTCTTCTTTCCCACTGATCTCCGACTCCGAAGGCAGCTGATAACTGTTGGACGGCCCTGGCCCCATCTCTGCCTCTGATGCAGAGCCCTCGTCAGAGCCTTCCCCAGACTCCAGGACTGGCCCATGTTCCTCCCCAACCTCCTCACTGTCTGATTCTGTTGCCGCTGGCGGGCCACAGCACCGAGCCAGAAATAGGGCTGTGAACATTTCTACAGACCTCCCTCGCATCTTGGACATAAACTTTTTTCAACTGCTCCCCTCAAAACGATGCCATAGGGCAGTGCACGTCAGAACAACTAGACACAAGGACAGTTTTTCCCCCACCCCACGCCACCACTCTGCTAAACAACGAATTTCCACAACACTACAGAAGTGTTATTCTCAATACAGAGGATGAGAATAATGATGGTAATACTGCCTTTCTAGATAGTTTGAACAGAATAGGACACTCACTTCAAAATCTCCACCTTACCTTTGGTATCATCTCCCCCATGGGATCGTCAGAGGCCCTGCAATGAAAGACAGCTGTTATCACCAAAAAGAAGGTTGGGAATGAAAAGAGATGGAGATCTTAGCCATTGGGTGATGTTACAGAATAACGGAAAGGTCCTTGGAGGTCTTCTAGTCCAACCCCACCCTGCTCAAGGAGACCCTATACCATTACAGACCAATGGCTGAAGGCTGAACGTTGACAAATGTGGAAGGTCAGATGTGCATCAGGCATATCAGAAGATCGGGGTCATGTCAAGTTTTAGCCTTCTGTATCTCAGAGTGGTCCAACAGATATTACAGATTAACAAGAGTTGGAAGGGACCTTGTAGGTCATCTAATCCACCCCAGCAGGAGACCCTACCCCATTTCTGACAGGTGGCAGCCCAGTTTCCCCTTGAAAGCCTCCAGGGATGAAGCTCCCACAACTTCTGAAGGCAGTTTCTATTTCATCGGTTGATTGTTCTCACTGTCAGAAAATTTCTCCTTATTTCCAGGTTGAATCTCTCCTTGATCAGTTTCCATCCATTGTTCCTTGTCTGGATTTCAGGTACCATGCAAAACTGCTTGACTCCCCTCCTCTCTGTGACAGCCCCTCAAATATTGGAAGACTGCTATCCTGTTTCCCCTGGTCCTTCTCTTCCCTAGACTAGCTATGTACAGTTACTGCAACCGTTCATTGTATGTTTTAGCCTCCAGTCCCCTAATCATCCTGGTTGCTCTTCTCTGCACTTTTTCTAGAGTCATTTTTATAGTGTGGTGACCAAAACTGGATGCAGTGTGGTCTTACATATATTTAAAGTGTGGTCTTACATATATTTAAGAACTTCGAACATATGGGCTGGATGGAACAATCTTATCTAGTTGGTTTGTCCCTTTTGCAGATGTATCCATTACCCCAAATGTAAACCCACTATATATTTATGTAAGATTATTCCTTATATAAGGGGAAATTACTTTCCTTCTGGAGGATTCAAACATTGGACTAATATTTTAGTGTTGGGTTTATGGAGATTATAATTGGTGCTCTCTGAGCTTGGTGGTTTTATTGCAGATGTTTCTTTAACCAGGTAACATCAACCGTGCACCAGCACATCACCATTATCATGCCCTGGTCCATCCTGATTTGAACTGATCCATTTCTATTCATAAGAAGAGTGAAAATACATCATAGGCATCTCCCCATACTTATGGTTTAGGGAGACCTGGTACTATGATTATTTTATTTGCTTTCCTGTTTTTCCAACTTTATCTTCTCTTTCTCACATCAGGAAATCTCAGCCATCGGATATCACAGAAGGTAAGAATGTTATTATTATTATTTCCAATCTGCACCATTATGGTGAACCTGAACTGGCTTGTCTTAGCACGCTGTAGAAATCCAAGCAATGCTTTAAAAACTGGTCATGTAGCTCCTTCGTGCTTGAATATTGACAATATTGAATTTGAAGCAGGAAATCCATGGAAGTGTTAGTGTGAGTTCTGAAATATTCATGGGATCTCATACAGAACAAAAAAGACTAATTTCTTTCCCTGGACCAGCCATACCATCTAATTTACAACAGCCACCCAGAGTTATCTTGTGGTAAGATGGCCAATAAATTTTATTACATGTCTGTCTGTCTGTCTACCTAGACAGCTAGACAGACAGCTAGATAGATAGACATACAACTAGATAGGTAGATAGATAGGTAGGTAGGTAGGTAGATAGATGATAGATAGATAGATAGATAGATAGATAGATAGATAGATAGATAGAGATAGAGGATAGATAAATAGATGATTAGATAGATAGATAGATAGATAGATAGATAGATAGATAGATAGATAGATAGATAGATAGATAGATAGATATAGACAGACAGATAGATAGATGATACATATATGATAGATAGATGGTATAAGATAGATAGATATAGAGGTAGACAGACAGACAGACAGACAGACAATTTGGAATCCTTAATCCTTTGGCCAAAGATTGGCCTTCCTTAGTTATCAGGAAGTTGTCTACTCCAGTGTTTCTCAACTTTGGGAACTTAAAGATCTGTGGACTTCAACTCCCAGAATTCCCCAGTCAGCCATGCTGGCTGTGGGATTCCGGGAGTTGAACTCCACACATCTTCAAGTTCCCAAGATTGAGAAACCCTGGTCTACTCCATTACAGAGCTCAGCATTCTTCGGAAAGAGCCCACGGTGCTCAGTCCAACCGACTGTGCTTATAACAAGCCACTCTTGCAAAGGAACTCTCGTTCTGGGGATATATACCAACCCTGCAGAATTGACCATTGTTTCTCCCATCTGGGAGCTGGGGATCCACTTGGTCTCATCCACTGTGGCCCGGGCATGAGGTAGCCTTCCCACGTCTTTGACGGTCATGATGAGATGGCGGGAGGACTTGAGGAGGTTCACGGCCTCGTCGTGGGAAATGCTGAGGAAGCTTCGCCCGTTGACCTCCAGAATCTGGTCTCCAACCTGTAGGGAAAGGGGGAAAGAAGTTCCCATTGGAAGTCCCCAAAGTGCATTTCAAAACGTTGAATTCTTGGACGAGAAGCGTTTTCAAGGGGGGAACAAAACCAAGGGAGTCCAGTTGCCTTTTGAAAAGCAGCTTTGGGACAACCATGACCTGGATGATTGAGGAATTCGATAGATCTTCTCCCATGGGAAGGTGGAAACCTTGGAAAATGAACCCACCAAAATTATTTTCACTGATTCCTCAAGACAGTAATATCAACAGTAGCTCTTTGCCCCTTCTAGCGACATTGGCCATCAGCTGTCATATTGACCATGATCCATGGTTAGGAGTTATCTTCAAGCAGACACAATGACTGATGGGTTCTTTAGTGCTCTCTGAGCTTGCTTGTTTTCTTGTAGACGTGTCATTACCCAAAGTAGCTAACAACATCAGTGCTAGAAGGGAGTGAATAAGAGGAATAACAGCAAACCTCACTCCCTTTTAGCACTGATGATGTTACTTGGCTGGGTCATGAAACGTCTGCAAGAAAACCACCAAGTTCAGAGAGCACCAAGGACCCCACAGTCATCCTTCTTCTGGTCCTCCTCCCCATTGTCCTCCTCCTCCTCCTCCCCCCCCCTCTCCACAAACCCCACTCCCTTCTAGCACTGTTGATGTTACTTAGCTGGGCCATGAAACGTCTGCAAGAAAATAAGCAAGCTCAGACAGCATCAAGGACTTCTCCTTTCAACCCGAGCTACAAATATTCTCCTTTTGTTTTTGGACAATGACTGATTTAACCCGCCCTCCCCCCCCTTCAAATTGCACACCGACAAAATGCTCTCAATTCACACAACACCCTAAACCACACACATTTAAAAAAAATAATGAGCTTGACCTTTGGTTGAGGCCCGGTCCTTGGGTTTGTAATTGACCTGGTTCAAAAGTAATTTTCTCTCTTGTCTAATAGCTGCGGGGCCAGATAATTAACAGCAATGGAGAACATTGATCAATTCAGACCCTAATCTCTTTTCTTTCTCTTTGCTGGCTGAAATCAAGTCCCGGTCACCATTGACAAGGCCAGTGGTTGGAAAAAGCCTTCGGGGCTTCTTCTTCTTCTCATCAACTGGCCATTTTTTTTTTCCAGAGCTGCCTGCCGTCTCTAAAACAAGGCGAAGAAAAGAGCCAGGGGGAAGAGAATCCCATTAAAGAATGTTATTGACATCGTGACTCTCTTACCCTCTACGGAGCATTATATTTTCATGCACAGGTGACTTCTAAGGGTGTAAGGGAGACAACCCTGAAATGGAACGACGTGGTCTTAATTCACCCTTTCATAATTTCTGCACTGTTCTCCCTGGTTTGGATATGGATAAAAGAAAAAAAGATGAGGGGTGACATGATGGCAGCCTTCCAGTATTTGAGGGGCTGCCACAAAGAGGAGCGGCTCAACTTATTTTCCAAAGCACCAGAAGGCAGGACAAGGAACAATGGATGTGTTGTGGTTCGCCAGCAGCTGGTGCAGCCGGCAGCGGTATCGGACAGTGAGGAAGAAATGGAATCAATCAGGGAGTCTGAAGAGGACTTGGATGAGGATCCTGCATCTGATGCAGGGATGGGGCCAGGACCATCTGGGAGTGAGGTACTGCCTTTGGAGCCTTTGGAGCCTTTGGACCCTGGCAGCAGCGAGGCAGAGGACCCAGGGGAGCCTGTTCCCAGTGTGTGTATGCGCAGAGCTGCTAGAAGGCGAGAGCAGTTGAAGCAGAAGGGGCGACTTGGGAGTAAGGCTGGGAGGTGATTGCCCCTCCCACAAGGGATAAAAGTCAGACCTCAATGACAAAAGCTTTGCAGGAAGCAAAGCAGCTCAATCGATTCCGAATCCTCTTTGAAGCTCTGTTGGTTTTTTCTGGTACTTCGGTTAGTTTCTGTTAGAATTAATTTGGATACTTCCGTTTTCGGCAGCATTCCACAGGACTGACAGGCGTGTGCTTATCTTGGGGAACTGTTTAAGTTTAGTTCTGGCTGTGAATGAAAGTAATTCCCAGCGTTGCATTAAAATAGGTTTTGCTTTTAAAACAAATTTGTGTTTAATTACGTTTGACGAAGCCTGGGTCAGACAGGATGGAAATTAATCAAGGGGGGGAAACAACCTGGAATTGAGGAGAAACTTCCTAGCAGTGAGGATGATTAACCAGCGGGAACAGCTGGCCTCCAGAAATCATGGACACTCCATCACTGGAGGTTTTTAAGAAGAGACGGGACAGTCACTTGTCTGAAATGGTATATAAGTTCTTCTGCTCGAGCAAGGGGCTGGACTAGAAGACCTCCAAGGTCCCTTCCAGCTCTATTGTGATTGAAATGGTTATCCACCATGGAGACAGGAAAAAGGAGGAACAAGGAGCTGTGGGAAGGCTTCGGAAACGATGGTTGAAACCGACACAAGAGTGCGGTGCTTGCCTCCAGTGTGACAGCCAGCACATTAAAAGCTAGGTCACGATGAATTATTCATGGCCAATCCGGCTGCAAGATATATATGTTCCTGCCCTATGATGGGGGATGATATTTACTTCCATCCAGAGAAAGACACAAGAGAAACCTTTTGCCACCAGCCCTAGCGTATTCTCCCGGTGATCGGGTGACAAGCAATCAATCAAGTCTCGGCTGGGAAAATTGGTGGAGTTTTGCAAAGCTCCTTTCTGCTCCTACCACGGCAGCTTGAAAAGTCAAAGCAAGTGGCCAGTGTGCAATCCGGTGGCCACTCGATTCTCAACAAACTAGGAGATGCAATGTTTGGAATGATCTCCAAAATTGGAATCTCGAGTTCCCAGTGTTTTCTATCAAAACTGGGAGCTCCCAAGACGGATGAGTGTCCCTAAAACTCACCACCGTGTTTTTCCCTAGCCTTATTCCCGGATCTTCTCTACATTCAAGCAGCCCAGGACATTCTGGGGGCGGGGGGGAATAAGAAGAACCACGAATGAAGTAGAGAAGATGTCTTCTGTATCCCAAAACCAGTTTTGTTAATCAGGAGAGAATGTAGCTGGGAGGAGCACGAGATATGCAGAATTGAGGTTATGTTGGACAGCAACCTTCCCAAGGGATCAAACAGGGAATTAGCATGGACTCATTATGTAAACACAAGACCGTTCAACATAGAATAACAGAGGTGGAAGGGACCTTGGAGGTCTTCTAGTCCAGCCCCCTGCTCAAGCAAGAGACCCTATACCATTTCAGACAAATGATTGTCCAGTCTCTTCTTAAAAACCTCCAGTGATGGAGCACCACAACTTCTGGAGGCAAGCAGTTCCGTTGGTTAATTGTCCTCACTGTTAGGAAATGTCTCCTTAATTCCAGGTTGCTTCTCTCCTTGTTTAATTTCCATCCATTGATTCTTCTTCTGCTTTGAAATATAAGTTGACCCCCTCTTCTTTGTGGCAACCCCTCTCCTTCTTTTCATTAAACTAGAGGCGCCCAATTCCTGCAAGCATTCTTCATGTTTCAGCCTTCAGCCGACTAATCATCTTCTCTGTTGCTCTTCTCTGCACCCTTTTCAGAGTCTCAAGATCTTTTTCATATTGTGGTGACCAAATCTGGATGCAGTATTCCAGGACAAAGTCTGACCCTTTCTGTCAACTCATAAAACATTCCTATGCCTGTCTTCGAGTCGCCATAAACAAGGGAGGGGTAGAAACACGAGCACCTCTATGAGGGGGTCCTTGTCTACTTGGGTGACATTCTCATCAACACTGAGACCATGGATGATCACATACGCCTTGTCCTCCAGGACCTTCCTCCCTCGCTGGAACCCTGACATTCTCCTTGAATGCCATTGAGCCTTCTCTAGTCTTTTCCAGCAAATCTGCTAAGTCTGGGATGATTCCTGTATTATAGGTGGAGAACAATAAAGTAGCTAGTTTGAACTCCAGGCATGCAGGCCTTGTTATTCGTGCCTGACAGGTTGCAGGTAGAAGAATGGCACCGAAAACTAGGCATTACTCTTGGAGGATTATTAACTTTCTACTTGTAAGGGGAACAGATGGAATGATAACCATCCGCTGAAGACCTGAAGCCATTTATTTGTAGGAAATAATGTTCTTTATTATATACCCAGAGTTATCGTTTCACATCTCTTTCCTGAGCCTAATGTTCTGTCGCCTGCTTGAAACCATTTGGCATTTTACAAAAACAAGCAATTTTGTGATGCAGGACAGAAAGGAGAAATTTCCTTTTGGGCAGCTGACGAGGGGAGGTGGGGGGTGGGGTAGGTGTCAGTGGGAGACTAATGAGCAAGTGAACGGAAAATCGCTATTGGGGGAAATGGAAAATTGCCATCTCTGCATTTGGTCCCCTTCTGAGTCATTTAAGAGTGACAAAATATGAAGATTGGTTGTGAATACTTCTGAACTGAAGGAAGTGTCCTTGAAATAGGGGGAAAGGAAAAAATAGGATGAGTGAGACCTCTGTCCTCATTTAATGAAGACGGGCATTAGCTCAGACTAAAGTGAAAGTTACAGAGATGGTATCTTCTTTCTGATAGCTTCAACCAGAGGACCATCACTGCTACTCTGGTTGAGGATCTTGCAGATGAACCAAGATTTCCAATTAGGACTGTCCTGAATTGTTTTAGAAGTTTCTTTTTTTCCATGGAAAAAAAAGAACTTTTGATATTCTACCTTATTCATAAAGCGTCTGAGCATTTCTTTTGAATATTCAGATGTTTTTGTTGTGTTTACTTTCTATAAGATGTGGAGTTGAGAAAAGTTGCTTCTACTTTTGGTCAAGTTCTACATACAAGTATTAAATCAGAAGAGAGATTTGGATATATATATATATTTTACTGGATTTACAGAGAGATCCGTTAAGGTTTTTGAAGGATTTACTGAGATAAGATGAAGAGAAGGCGAAAAGAAGTCAAGTTCCAGGACATTATTTCATGGGATTAAAACCTAAGATTGTTAAAAGTGTAGGGAAGGAATATAAAGTTGGTTCATTTGATCAAGTTTAAAATAATTACATAGTTATTTCTGGTAGCTCTTAACGGACTTCTGCTGATAAGGAATAAACAATAAAGCTTTAAGATTTTGTTAATAATTAAGAGATGAGTTATGGGGAAACGTCCATTTGTTGTTTCTTAGGGATAACTTACTAAAATTGTTCTTGTCATGATGATAGGGGGAAGAAACTTCTTTGTTCTTTCTTTTCTACTTTTTTCCTTTTTTTCCTGCACTTTCTAGTTTTTTGGACTTGTATTCGTTTTCACATTTTCAATTATAATCCCAATAAAATTATTATTATTATTTTTAAAAAGAGTTCAACGTGATGGAAACGTTACCTGATATATCTCAGAAATTATATCTACGCATCTTCATTTCTACCAAACGGGGGCCCTCCCGGACTCACGCCAGAATCTCATCTAAACTTACTTTCAAGCCAGTGTTTTCTGCTTCCGAATCCTTGTCCACCCCCGTGATGTAAATCCCGAGGGCGTATTCAGACCCGCCTCGAATCATGAGGCCCAGAGATCGCCCTTCATCCAAAACAAGGTTAACCTGCATCGAGAAGGGGAAAAAAAAGTAACCATTGAATTGTACAAGTAAGTAGAGTCTTTTTGCATAGATGTGACCTTCACTGGTTTTCAGAACTTGCCTTGTCATTGGCATTATCACATCAGGAGCCTCTGTGGCGCAGTGGTTAGAGTGCAGTACTACAAGCTATTTCTGCTGCAGGCAGCTGCCTACAATTTGGCAGTTCAAATCCCACCAGGCTCAAGGTTGACTCAGCCTGGCATCCTTCTGAGGTGGGTAAAATGAGGACCCAGATTGTTGGGGGCAATAGAGGCTGACTCTGTAAACCACATAGAGAAGGCTGGAAAGCACCGTGAAGCTATTGCTGTCCCTTCCTTCCTTCCTTCCTTCCATCCATCCATCCATCCATCCATCCATCCATCCATCCATGGTACCTAGTGATTAGAATGTAGTATTACAGACTAATTCTGCCCACTGCCAGGAGTTTGATTCTCACCATGCTCAAGGTTGACTCAGCCTTCTGTCCTTCCAAGGTCGGTAAAATGAGGACCCAAATTATTGGGGGCAAGAGGCTGACTCTGTAAACTGCTTAGAGGGGGCTGGAAACCACTGTGAAGCTATTGCTGTCCTTCCTTCCTTCCTTCCTTCCTTCCTTCCTTCCTTCCTTCCTTCCTTCCTTCCTTCCTTCCTTCCATCCATCCATCCATCCATCCATCCATCCATCCATCCATCCATCCATGGTACCCAGTGGTTAGAATGTAGTACTGCAGTCTAATTCTGCCCACTGTCAGGAGTTTGATTCTCACCAGGTTCAAGGTTGACTCAGCCTTCTATCCTTCCAAGGTGGGTAAAACGAGGACCCAGATTGTTGGAGGCAAGAGGCTGACTCTGTAAACCACTTAGAGAGGGCTGTAAAGCACCGTGAAGTGGTATACAAGTCTAAGTGCTATTGCTATTATACTGGCAATCCTTGATTTATGACCACAGTTGAGCCCAAAATTTCTGTTGCTGAAGAAGAGAGTTGTTAAGTGAAATTTGCCCCATTTTAAGACCTTTTTTGGCACAAGGGAATCACTGAAGTTACTAACAACTAGTAACCCAGTTGTTAAGTGAATCTGGATTCCCCCTTGACTTGGCCCATCAGAAGGTTGCAAAAGATGACTGATACACTGATGAACAGAAAGGTTTTATTTGTTGTTGTTATTGTTGTTGTTGTTGTTATAAAAATAAAATAAATATTTTAAAAAAGAAAACAGGAGAGAAGCAACCGACAACGACGTTTTTGTTTCACTCCTGTAGTATGGTTGTCTGTTTGGTTCTCTTCTAGCTGCATCAACTTGATGCATTTTCCTTAAACATTTCCTTGGTTGAATCTAAGCTCTGAGGTTGGAAGCAGCCACTTCACTTATTTTATTTATTTATTTATTTATTTATTTGATTTGCCAATTGTTTACAAGATAGTAAGTATAAGTGTATACATAGTTGTGGATACATGAAATGGGTACATATAAGAAAAATAAAAGAATAAGAGAAACAATATGACAGGGACGGTAGGCACGTTGGTGCGCTTATGCACGCCCCCTGGGTGAGGGATTAAAGCAGCCTCCTCACAATGCAAAGACAAATTGCTTGAAAATATTCAAGTTCCACTTGTACAGGTGAGAGAGAGAAAAAGAGAGAGAGACCTGAACCAGTCAGGATGGCAAATGTTTTAATCGCTTTGATTCTGCAACCAGGCTCCTATTGCTAAAGCCCCCGAGAGAAAAAAAAAAAGCAGACATCGTTTTGATTAAAATTCAGGCTAAGTGCACCTTCAGCAGACATAGGTACAAGCAACCCACACCTCTCTTCTCACTTTTGAAATATTATAGTAGAGGCCTTATTAAACAAACACTGCTTTGGGCTCTAAGATGAGACACTGCAAAGAATGAGATAACTTAAAGGGAATGAATTCTCTCCTCCTCCCTTGAGTCTGGGGAGCAATTAACCGAGCTGGAGAGAGAAAGAGAGAGAGAGAGAAGAAAAAATAATAATACAACATTTGCAGGGATCAGGCATTCTTCGTTGCAAATCAGAAAATAGAAAAGAGCGTTAATTCCATATTAATTAGGGAGATTAACAACCAGCAAATATTCTAAAGAAGCTCGAGACTTTTGATCAGTTTAATAAGATCTGGAACGCTGGGACCGATTTCATTGTTTTGGGGAAAAATAACCCCACCAACCGTTTGCATTATTAATGGGACAAAACAGCAATTTTTAGGGAAAGCAATATATTTTATCAGGTGGTAATTATGGAGATTAAAGCTGGAAGCATCGGCTGCATAGATAATGATCATAATAGCTGCCTACAAACCCAAAAAGTTTTGGCCTTCTTCCAAACCACTGAAGATGGTCTATACGTCCCTAAGTCCTATTTTAACCATAAGCTCCTTTCAAATAGGTGGGGGCAGACCTTGGCCAATCTCAAAACCCAGGATATGAGCTGGACTTTGGGGAACATTTAGACTTGCAGCTGGTGGCAGCAACCCGCTCTATGTTTGTGATCTTGAGAAAGCCAAATGAAGTTGATTTAGCCCGTGGAAATCTTGGGGGTCCGGTTGGAAAGTTGCAAAACCATTTTTGCAGAAAGCAATAGCAAACCATTCTTGCTGCTAAGTAACCCCGCACTGGTGACAGGAAGGGCATCCGGCCAGTAAACACTCAGCTCCATTCAGTTGCTTAGACTCCACTCCCAAAAGGGATTATGGATAATCATTAAAAGAAGATAATGGTGAATAATATGGGTTGGCTGGTTTTGGTTGGTCACGTTGCTTGAATCTGGTCTTGATGGCTTGTCAACCATGATTTACAGTGGAGCGTATTGTTGCACCCAGAAATGGTTGATTTATTCAATAAACCACAATAAACAATTTGTCGCTGGTTGGAGAGCCTGTCCAACATTCTGCCAGATGCGTCAAGGCTGCAAAATTTGGGTTATACACACAAAAATTGACCGTACCAATGTGAACTTGGCTCTTTGGTTTTGGAGGTCATGGTCCAGCCATTGACCCTACCAAGGTGCACCCTTGATAGATGCGGAAGTGTCATCCAGACACACAGATTTATTCTGATTTAAGCTTGGATTTACCCCATTCCATCTTCTCAAAACTTTCCATCTTATTTGTGCCTTGAACACACACCGTTAGCCTGCTGACACCAAGGTGGAGGATCTCTGCCCATCAAGCCAGCTGTGGGTAAAGGGGGTGCAGCTGAATTAGGGCTTTAAAGACGGCAGCAGTCAGATAAATTGACTGGATGAGATCTCACGATGCCAAGGGGCAGTTCTAAAGGCACAACCTTGTCTCCCCGATCGCTGAAATATGTAGCAGTGGCCTGCCAGATGCCACAAAGAAAAGAAACGGGTCCTGGAAAGGCACCAGATGAACAGATTCCAAAGGTATCTTGCTTCCATCCAAGCTTGTGGGCTGATGTGCCCTTTCGGCACAGCAAGCGTTTCCATTAACACTCCCCTTGAACGATTTAGCACTCCCGATGAAGTGAACCTGAGAAAATAGGCAGTATACTTCTCCACGTTGCAAGGACAGAGTAATTGGAGGTTATCGGTTAATTCTGACCGGAGGCAATTGGTGCTGAATGCATGGCAATAGACTCCTCTGTGTATGGATACACTGAGCATATGGAGATAGGATAGGCTTAACACTTGTAAAATACCCTGCGGCTCAGTGGTGGGATTCAAACTGTTTTACCACTGGTTCTGCGGGTGTGGCTTGGTGGGCGCGCTTTGCATGTGCGCAGAGGGTTTCCTAATGACCTTCTCCTGCAATCCTACACTCTCCCTGTGTGTTAAACAGCTGGTGTGCAGCAACCCACGGTGCCGTGCAAAACAGCTCAGCTTCAAAACCAGGAAATAGAGCCAGGGCGGGCTGGTGGCCCAGCAGCCGATCGTCGGAGCGAACCAGTTTGCTCCGATGATCCTCGGAGCTAACGCTTCAGCCAAACCGTGCTCAACCGATAGAATACCACCCCTGCTGCGACCATACGGCTTTGTTGTTTCTTTTCCACTTGCCTGGAAATCAGAATACAGAACAGGATTGGAAGAAACCTTGGAGGTCTTCTAGTCCTTGCTCAAGCAGAAGACCCTATGCCATTCCAGGTTGTCCAACCTCTTCTTAAAAGCCTCCAGTGATGGAGCATCCAAAACTTATGGAGGCAAGATGTCCTCACTGTTGGGAAGTTTCTCCTTAGGTCTCCGTGATACGTTTCCATCTGTTCCTTGTTGTCCTGCCCTCAGGTGCTTTGGAAAATAGGTTGACTCCCCGCTTTTCTGTAGGACCAGAAATAACGGTGGCATCTGTTTGGATTTCATTTTCATAAGGGAAAAAAGAATCCTGATAGTAAGATTTGCACAGCATCTAGATAGTTAACCTATAGAAGCTGTGGGTCGTCATCTGTGGGTCTTCACCAAGAGTCTTCAAACTTGGCAAGTTTAAGACTTGTGGACTCCAACTCCCAGAATTCCTGAGCTACGTCCACATCTGCTTTTCCTTGAGATCCAGCTTATTGTTTTCCTTTGCTCTCCTCTCCTCCCTATGCCAAGGGTCTTCAAACTTGGCAAGTTTAAGACTTGTGGACTTCAACTCCCAGAATTCCTTTTTTAATTTTTTTTAATTTTTATTCTTTAAACATTTCTTTGAGTGAACAATGTGATTCCAGGTTTTAACATACACGCTAATCATAATTACACAGTCAGCTTTCTTATCCAGTTTCATATCATAACATTACAGATCCCATTTTTTAAAAAATATGTTTTATCACTTTATTTCATTCCTCATTTCCAGAAAAAAAAACCACAATTTCATCTTAAAGTATATTATCCAATATTTATCCCTTCATTGTCAGTCTTGCCACCTATTTTATACATTCTCCCCATTTTATTCCTTTTAATCCAATATATAAAAAATAAACAAACTAGTATCAATATAGCCATTTATAATTACTACTTTCTATATTAACAACAGTGACCACCTATTTACTATTATATACGCATATTTCCCCCCCAATCAGGTTCTACATGGTATTCTTTCCAACTCCCAGAATTCCTGAGCTACATCCATGTCTGCTTTTCCTTAAGATCCGGTTTGTTTTCCTTTGCTCTACTCTCCTCGACTTTGCTCTCCTCTCCTCTCCTCCCTATGCCAAGGGTCTTCAAACTTGGCAAGTTTAAGACTTGTGGACTTCAACTCCCAGAATTCCTGAGCTAACATGACTCTGGAGGAGGAATTCTGGGAGTTGAAGTCCACAAGTCTTAAAGCTTTCAAGTTTGAAGACCCCTGGTCTCCACCTTCATTGGCCTTGAAGACCTCCAAGGTCCCTTCCAACCCTATTACTCTTATCTCTGGAGGCTTTTAAAAACAGTCCAGAAAGTCACTTCTTATGGAGGTTGGACTGGTTTTCCTTCAAGGTTGAATGAACTGATTTTTGTGGTCCTTTCCATTTTTACCGTTCTGAGTTTCCTCTTTGAAAATTCATCTGAAGATCCCTTGTTCTTCCCAAGATGCTGTAGCTTGATCAAAGGAAGGAGTAAGGGAAAATGATGGGGACAGAGAACACCTGCGGGTTCTAACAGCTGTTGTCCAAACCCTTTGGAGAAGGAGGGGAGATGGATTCGTCCTGGGAGTCCCACGGTGAAAGAAAAGTTGGAACTGCTTAGTTTAGAGACCAGGATGACATGTAGAAGCCAAAATCGGAAGCCAGGCATAATTTTAGGCGTGGCACAAGGATCAGAAGGGAAGGGTGATGGTGGTGAGGAAAACCAGGAATAAGAGGAGACAATAACTATGGGGAAGACAATCAGTTGAGAATGTCCTTCCCTTGAAGGAACAACTGCGAAAAGGACATCAATTCTTGCTTTTATTTGTTTGTTTGCAAATATGTTCCACTTGTCTTGCTGAGTCAGGCTCCTGCTGATGCTGTGAAATATATATATCTTTCTCTCTTTCTCTCTCTC